>OX375879.1:55340966-55688874 GCA_947359465.1 Metellina segmentata
TTATTACATTATATATATAGATACTTTATTTTTATTTCTGTACAGTACAAAGAAGTTAGTTAATTTGCTTTGAACTGTCTTATTGTCTCTTTCTTGTGTTATTGTTCTTCAGAGAAGACTCATGGCGCGAAAAACATCGGCATTTGCACCCCTGGCTTAGAAAAAAGTTTGAAGTTTTTCTGCGTACTCAAAAGCCATTGAGTATGTTGTGGGGCGATTCAGCTTGAAATTCATCACATTCGTCATTATCATCGCCGCTTTCATTATTTTTTTTCACCTGCTTTAAGCGAATTTCAACTACAATATCCTCAGGAATAGGTATCTCAGAAGTAATAACATAAGACCCCCCTCCCCCGTCAACAGATACGTAATTTTTAAATTCTCTACTCATTTCCAAATCGTCTACTTCTTCCTTAGTGATTTACCTCTCTTGAGAAATGTCTAATCCAGCCTTACGGAAGCAATTGGTAATGCATGTTGATGTAACGTTTTCCCTTGCATCGATCATTAAACATATAGCTTCGAGTACGTTTACATTAGCATTTGAGGTAGTTCCAATTTTTTCTCTTCTATCAAGAGGCATCAAAATAAAGTGTTTACGAAAGTTTAATTCAAAACTTATGATGACCCTTTGGTCCATAGGCTGGATAACACTTGAAAATTAGGCTTAAATTAGATGCAAGTTTTTTTTGCCAGGATTTATGAGTCATCACTAACTTTTGGTTGACTTCGGAATTTTTCCAAGAAGGGATTAGCTGAGCTGGAAGTCAATAGAAATTTTATGAATCACAAAAATATTGCTCGCTATAACCGGGGTTTGTTCGTAAAATTAAACCAAAAATTATGCTCCCATAGACTTAACATTGTTCCAACCTAGTATTAAGTAATCAGGGCTCGTTATACTATAACACCAAATACTTATATAGCGGTAGGAACTTCATGTTAAAGAAAATATGTTTTATGAAAAAGTTGGTAATTACTATTTATTTAACAAACTGAAATACTATTTATGTGACGTGAAAGCGTCGACCAAAGAGCGCCGAAAGACAATCTCGCTCTACCCTGATCAAGGGATAGGGCCGACGCTGTGCTTATCAAAGTTACTTTGATTGCCAAGATTTCGATCAGGACAAGGATTGGGCTCCAAAGTTTTGCTGCACTATTTGTTACAGTAGCTTGACTAAATGGCTCAAAGTTTTGTGATTAGTTTTTATCTTTTACCATACTCCTCTACTTAACGGCAATTCTTGGATACGTTTAATTATCGAGTCCTTATTTTCAAAATCGTCAAATAGGCTGTCTGAGCCGAGCATACTAGGAAAGATTCTTTCAAAAAGTCGCCATTTGACAGTGGTCTCCCATGTTTCGCAATACAGTAAGACAAAAGAAAAACTCGCCGCTGTAATATTATTTTTAAGACAAAATGTAGATTTGAAAATAGAAGTCTGTTCCTGGTATTGCTTCAATTTCCTATTGAAAATTTCAATATTTTCTTCTTCAGACAGCAATGACAAATTTTTGTGATTTGCGTCAAAATGGCGCTTTACATTGTAGTTATGTGAAACAACAGCTTTGTCACAATTAACGCATAACACTTTTTCTACGACCTCGAATTTGTGAAACTACTCCTCGAGATATGATCTTCCACTCGCTACGCTTCCATTTCAGAGTCTTCGATATATCACCACCCACATCAAAAACACGAGAAATATCTATCAATCACAGACGTCGAACTCAAAATAAAAATGGCACTGGCAGTGTTCATCTAGCGAAATTTTCATGAAATGCTTCAGTTTATAGAATTGAAATTTGGCAAAAAGAGGAAAATATAAATTTCAAACTATGGTAATTTTTTAAAATTATTTCTAGTATAAATTAGGTTATGGACCTCTCAGTACGACAAATGAAAAACAAATTTTGAAAAATTAAATTGATGTTAAAACAAAGTGATCATCTCGCATGTCGTCTAAAATTGCTTTGCGTGTCACTATGTGAACCGCGGATCACAGGTTCGTCATCCCTGGTCTAGGAGATAGAAAAAAAAAAAGAACTACATAACTAAAGTTTTTTTTTGTCTGCAGGAAAATCATTTCTTTGCGCAAAATGAAAACAGAAAAAATAAATTTTGAATCTGTCATAGCTTTATGCTGCTGTCATTCCAAATAAAACAATAGTAATTAAATTTTATTAAATTAATTTTAAAATGTTCTAGATTAATTTTAAAATTCACCGCAACCCTAAAATTGCAAAAAATTTGGACTACCTGTATGCCATAGATTTGGCAAGACTTTGCATGCAAGAAACAAACACTTCCTTTTATCATTTTTGTTGATTTAAACATCAATATGCCGAAATTGATTGACAAATACCACTCTAGAAAAATATGTTGAAGTGCCGAATAAAGGTTGGTGCATCCTTTCCGGTTCGCAGTCGAGACAAGTCTGCCGTCAGACACGCACTTGTCTCCAGCCGTCAAACTGATTTAAGAGCAAACAAAATTGTCGCCCCGTGGTCAAGGTGGCCCTGATTTAAAGGCCACTTACACAGAACACATTCAGTTCATAAATTATAAATCTATCTAAGGGAAAGATTCGAGGACAACACTGCATAATTTTGAACCGCTGTCAGACCACGAGGTAACACCAGAGCTTTGCACCCCACCCTCCAAGATATTGTGACATCACACTGATTGGATCTCTACGCAATTCAAATTTGGCCGTATTTCACAATGACGAGGCCCTCACGGCATTGGTTTGCGAAGGAAACCAAATGGGAAAGCGTAGCAAACACCGGTGGTTGAGGTCGCGAGCGTTAACAATGGTCACACCTAACCCCACAAAAGCAACTGTCACGGGCAACGCCGTGTTAGCCACGTAGTGGCTAAATCTATCTACAAAATTAGTTTTCTAACAATAATACTCCAAGCGATAAGCCTGAATACGGTTCAGGAGTTTGGGATCTTCCCCCTTGAAGTCTGGCAATTTTTCAAGGCCGTATTCAAACTGAATTGTTTATATAATAGTATTGTAATCATACTAATAGTCTGCTATGTAACCATGTTTAAAGTGCAAATGTAGTTTAAAAAGAAGTTCAGTCTGTCACTCAGATCTCTTTTTGCTACACAAGGGCTAACGACACCAAGTTTACAAAAATAAAAATTTTAGTAATTTAAATATGGAAATATATTAAAACAGTGAACCAAATATTTCCATGAAAGTATTTAATGATATTGGAAATCAGTATTTGAATACACTAAAGCAATTTTTTGTAACGCTGCATTTCCCAATGCAGTAGTAATAAACGAAGGAACTTCTGGGATTTTAATAAAATGTTTCATAAAAAGGCAGTGTTAACTCTTAATTTGTATAAATATGAAGCATTGTCACACAGAAGCATATAACATTTATTGTTATAGTGTATAGTTGAAGAAAGTCTCTGGAAATAATTTATTATGATTGTTTCTAGAGATGGTCCTGCCTAATTGATAGAAAGTACAATTCCTCATGACCGTTACTGCCTGCCTCTGCTATGTGATTACCTCCAGTCCCATTTGCATCATGTTGGACTTGGAGACACTTCAACTTGTCTACTACAACATAAATACAAACCAAAACCTTCTTTTGATTCGCCCTGATCTTGGCGAGTTCTCAGTTTTACTGGACTGCTCGCAGGCAGAATTTTAAAATTAAGAAATTGTTTGAAATCTACTGTAAAAATACAAAAGAATGATCTATCTTGTGAACTTTTTACACCTGACCCTACATTATCCTACTATACACCATAATCAAAAGATAAAAAATTGGTACAGCTTTTTAGTCTACATTTATAGCGGTGACAACAGTCTCTACGTCCCTTCCCATCGGTTCATTTGAAATAATTCTTTCCTTAGCAACTTTAGAAGTGTACAAAAAAAAACGCTAAGGCTGTTACCACCGCTATAAACATAGACTGAAGCTGTACCAAAAAATTCTACAAAAATGTAATTGCAAACAAAAAATATAAATATTTCAAATTGTAATCCACAAGTTCCACGACCGGCCTCACGGCGACTAGCCGCTCCGGCCACGAAAATTACGACGCAAGTGTTCTTTATTCGAATTACAATTTATTCAATTCTCATATGTACTCATTATCGCGCATCTCTAAATAGGACAGACGATGATAGTTGCCATTTAAGGTATCAAAATTTCAAAAGTTCCCTGATTTTTCGTACAATTTTCAACAATATTTCCAGAATTAAAAAGTTTCCTAAGAATTCACCGATTTTCCGGTTCTGTTATCACCCTGCACATATATCCAAAGATCAGCAATCAAATAGATTTAGACAAATTCCAAACTAGTCTGTTGGAAAGAAATTGCAATTGCTACATGGTCCCCACCCTTTTATGCTTTATGTTACCACTGAAAATGTATATGCAATTTGCAACGTTAAAAGTGGTGATAAAATATACACCTTAATATTTTTTTTTTGTAAATAGCACATGTTAATAAACAAACATGTTGATCAATGAATCCATGTCTAGAAATCCCCAACTACAGTATTCCAGTTGGGGCGAGTTATAGTTCAATGAGCTGAAATAATTAAATTATTTTAATAAACTCTATGTAACAGGTTTTAAAGTACATGTCTTGAAAACAACACATTTAATGCCATGTTAATTAAACCAGGTTTCACACAGAACAATCTTTATTAGTTCTTCAAAATACGCATTTCACTCAAAACTATGACCACATTTAATATAAAAACAAAGATGAGCTTTTTAAAATATATACATTAGAGGACAAATTCCAAAGCAGAATTCAGCACCACTGTCTTCATAGGAAATATATCTGGTCTAGAGGAATAACTGGATAAGTATGGAAGGATGAGATAAATGAGTCTGCTGGAGGATGTCTTGGGCCTTATGTGTTGTGGAGAAGTTATGTGCAAGAGAACAGAGTAACAAAGAATGCAGTCAAACAAAATTATTAAAAAATATCAATTTACAAGGAAAGGGCAAATCTTTAAAATGTGCTCCTGAACAGTAGTTTTTAAACTTACCCAGCTATTCACTCTGACCACAGATATGTACCTAGAACAAAGAATGAAATTCTAAAGTTGAGAAATGTGGAAGTAAAAGAAACTCACTTATGTGAGCTTATAATAGTTTTACTTCATACCAAGAATATAAAATGTACTTAATGTTATGCTCAGAAAAAGTGGACTATAGATTAATAGTATGAGTTAAATTTCCCTACAGTCATTCTGAGATCACTAAGCAAATTTAAATTGCAGAATATGGTATAATTTAACCTTTCCTGATATCACAGGCAAAGTGAAATTAGGATTTAAAAGATTTCCACATGAGTTAAACTCATCAAAACTTGAAAGAGGAATACAAATTTTCCTATATGAGTAGCCATAGACAACTTTTATGGCTTAATAAGACAACATAGAGAAGCCAACTCCTTTTTTTAAATGAAATAAAACTGGACAATACAACTAACAAAAGGCACTTTAGATACTCTACTTAATTAGGTATTTGAAAATGTACATGTGCAGCTGATGTAAGAATGCAAAAACATGCCATCTTATCTGTTATAGGGGTCACAACTGTGTCTGAAACCCAGGTCCCAGGCTAAAACCCTGCTTTGTCATGGATGTTTGCAATTATCTGTTAGGATTAGTAGCACTTACCCTTACAAAAAGCATCCGGATATTCCCTTATAGGGCTGAAGAAGTCAGTGATTGGTCATTTGAAAGTTATTGAAAGATTCATTTCCTTCATTAATCATCACTTGGCACAAATTAGGGCCCTAGGTTGGTTGGTATTGAGTCATGACTCAAGGGCAATATTTGGTCTAACTATCAAACACAAAACAGGCAACATTGAGTAATGTACAAATACACACAATAAAAAGTTTATTGCCACAGAAGAGAAATAAATGCAAGGAGGAATCGAACTTGCACGACCTACAACTCAGTCTCACAAACAGCCTACAAACTCACTGAACACATGAAAAGTAACTGGAACCATATTAAGAACTCTGTAATATCAAATTCAGATTTTTAAAATGTACTAGTCTTTGGTATTAAAACCAGAGCTTATTGACAAAAGAAAAATTGTTTGGATTTAACTCATAAAGTTCAGTACTTTTAAAGAATATTTAAGTAAGTATGCACATTTATCTACAACTTAGATTTAAATTTCAAGCCTTTATTCAGCAACCCCTAAAAAGTAACAGAAGGGTTGGAAGTGACAAATTTAAGATGAAATCATCTAGGCACAAGATCTTCAAAGTTGATATTCCCAAGATATAGTTAGGCTTTAATTTTGAGTTTATTGCAGGGCTCCTAACAGGTTTCAAGGTAAAAAAAGATGACTAATTGAAACAAAAAAGTGACTAATCGAGCAAAAAAAAAAGTGACAAATAACAATAATGCTAAATATATTAAAATAAAGATAGAAAATAAAAAGATCCTCCCCAGCCACCCTTATCTTTTCCTTTTCTTTCTTTGGAAGAATATTTTTATTTTCTTCATTTAAAAAGTACTACATCATTTTAAAATATTAACATAAGAATTAAAAACAATCGTAATTATGATTTTTAATCAGTTTATTTTTGACAAAGCTTAAAAAATTTCTTATTTTTTCTTCTCAAAAGAAGAATGTACATTTTTTAAAGTCTGTCTTTGCTGACCAGCTTCATCTGAGACTTTTGCCACTCCTTCAATCATTGCCTAAGCACAAGTGCTGCTTCCTTAATATCTTTATTTTTTCGCCTATCATTGGCTTTCTTTAATAATTTTGAAGCACTGACTGACACTGAAGCAATGACTCATCCTCATGCATAATTTTAAGTTTTCGTTCTTCTTCTTCTGTCGCCTTTCTTTTCTTTGCCAGCTGCTGTGAAATTTTTTTTCTCTGCTTCCAGTCTATCTCTTTCTTTTCTGTTTGTCTCTAATTTTTCTTGTGCCGTATGTTTTATCTTTTCTAAATAGGCATTGTAGGCTTTATATGCAACCCTTCCAATATTCATTAGCTTTGATGCGATTGGCACCAAATGAGGTTGATTGTCAAAATTTGCCAAGCTACTTTTAACCCTCATCAATGCATTGAGTGTGCTTTCTGAAATTGATGCTCTGTCTACTGACAAAGCTCTTCCAGAGGCTGAGAAGCCATGTTCAATGTCAGCACTGCCATGAGATAGAGCAGCCTTCACTAGCTTTGACACAACTAGGTACTTAGGATCCACACCACTAATGTCTCGTAGTCTGAAGAACTGGTTCCAGTAAACATCAATAGGCTTCATTCTAGATCCTTCTTCATCAAATTCTTTTTGGAGTAATTTCTACTCATCCAGTAGTACGTCTGTCGGGACATCCCATGGAATTGCTCTTGCAACTTCTAATACTTGTCGCACACTCTTGCCACTGAGTCTCTCAAGAGCATCAAGACAGGATAAACTTTTAAAGAGAGATGAACTGAAGGAGGACTTTTTCAAAAGATATTTAACACTGGCAATGTAATGCTTCTGAGCCTTTAGAAAAAATAAATTCATATCCTTCTCTTTCACATTCTGAAGCGCTCTAGAAATTTTATCTCCAATCACAATATTAGTCAGAGACAACAGTTTCTAAGGACATATATCTTCCAATTTATCCATTTTCAAATCTTGAATAAATTCCTCTTATGTAGATCCTACCCAAAATTGTTCTTGTCAACGATTCAAGTTGAGAATGAAGGTTATGTATTAGAGAGGTTCCTTTTTCAGAAGAAATTCGGTCACATGATTAAATATACTTGCACTTGATACGACAAATATCACCTCAGCCTTCATAGTTACTCTTTTAAGTAAATGAACAATTTTTTTGAAGCCTGGTCTTCGTATCATGTTTGGCTTCTTTATTGAAATGTAGCCAAGGAAATACTTTCGCACTGCAATCCACTGTTCAAGCAACCTTTCAACGGCTGGCTTAAGGCTTAGCCACCTGCTTGAACAATGCTTGATGAAATGGTAATTGGGAAGTTTCAAGTCTTCTTGAATTTGTTCGTATGTTGACCAACGCTTAAGCCACTGATTAAAAAATCTGTGAATGGTAAAAACTAGTTCAGACATATCTTCCCCTAACTCTTTTAGACCTTTAAGAAAAGCATTATGTGTTGTGTGAATATTACATGTTCCAATGTTAATTAGTTGTTTTTTTTTCGTGTAGAAAGTAATGAGTCATTAATCTTTTTAAAAACTGACCTTCACTAAAAAAAACTCAAGAATTTGTAATAATCAATTTCTACGATAACAGATAAGGATTTTCAATACATTCGCAACGCTACTTCATTATTTAACCCTCTGGATACAGAGACGGACGAAATTTTTGCATTATCTGGTTACGGAGTGGGTTGGAAACTTTCAGATCTCAAACTCCTGAAAAAACCCGGCTGAAATCCATTAAGATTTCCATCCCCTCATTTCTGTGCCACAAAGAGTGCAGCACGTGAATAGCCTCCATTCTGTAGACAGGAATGTCGGGGTTTTTGATGGGGAGCTTAGAATGTGCGAGAGGTTGATGATCTATCCCCTTAAAAACTTTGCCGAAGACACCCTCGAGTGTAAATTATCATGCATATTGAAGATTCCGGTGTCCTTTCAGAGTTTGCCCGCGACGTATCAATACCTTCTAGACTTAATCAGACTATAGCTTTCCCCCAGGAGGAAAGGCCGATTCAGCTTGTTGCTTCTGTCGGTTGTTTTCCATAACATGAAGATAGAATACGATATTCTGCCGCTCTGTATGCAGAGGGTTAACGTTGAGTTAATATCAGGTTCCTCCTTTGTTGAGTTAATATCAGCTTGATCCATCCGGCCTCTTGACCTCTCCATTGTCATCTTATTCCAGAATCCGAAAATAAAATTAGTTTGTTGAGACCGCCCTCAGATTTGTGTATGGAGGATGTTATCCCCTCTAAATGACCACTGGCATCGATCACCTTTTACGAGCTGTCAACGTTTGACCTCCTAGAGGGTTCCTCCTTTTGTTTGACCCTGTCAACCGGTGATAATTCTCTTGAGCCAAATGATATGTCACACAATACTATTAAAGGAAAGCGTCAGTCGTAAATGCTACTCAAGGTAGGTAATTAGGCAAGAGGTGTCGGATATGCAGATGGCCCTGCTTCCTTTATGATTCGCCGTACTAATAGCCTTTTCTCGTGGGAAAATTACAGAACTTGCTGCTAATACACCGCGGACAATGTGCATTATCCTTTTACAATTGAAACGGAAAGCTTTTAAATCTATTCTTGTGGTGGAACGTAGCGCATTTCGAAATTGAAAAGGCGAAAATAAAACAAAAGCAGTTTTTAAGGAGTAGCACTTCAAAATAAGGAGTTTTAAGAGTGCTTAAAAACAAAAATCCATTTTAAGGAGTTCTTGAGGAACGGGCAACTCTGTTTTTTAGAGGAAATAGGAATTTTTTTAATAATTGGAAACCAAAAATTTTTCTTCATTAAATAGAATTTAAGAACTTAAATCCCTGAAAAGGTGACCAAATGTCAAAAAAGTGACAAAAAACAAAAAGGCGAAGAGATAGGATCCCTGTTTGGATATTTATTTTTTCGCAAGAGATTGTGACATCCCACCGATTGGATCCCTTCGAAATTGGAAGTGATGGTAGTTTGGGGAAAAAACCAAAATAGAATAACCAGCAATCACCTGGGGTTAGCGAGCAGTGGTCACAACCAACCCCACGAAAGAACTGTCATCTTGCTGGCCACGCAGTGGCTAGAAGCAAATAAAATAACATTAAAATTGAAAGTGTGCAGAATTGTTTTGTGATGCCAGATTATATCGGCAAGCATTACCACCTGGATCAGACAGGAAAGTTTTTCCAGAGTGGAATGAATTCACTGAATTTGGGACCACAAAAGTAAAGTGCCAACATCGTTACTGTGTTGTTAGCAAAAGGGCAGTGAGAATTAAGGAACATTTTTTTAAATGTCAAAAAATATCTGCAATCCAGAAGAGTAAAAGATTGATTCTGATGATGTGCAATTAGAACCAAAACCTCCAACAAAAGTAGTTAGAACAGAGGCACAGGCATTAAATAGAGATTAAGTTCCAACAGAGTATAGAGTTCTATATTTTCATATGGTAGTGTAACAAGTTTCTCAAAAGTATGGTTTTGGCAAAGTTTTTTGATGCTAATAACATTGCTTTTAATGTATCAAAAAATACAGAATTCAAAAGAATGACAAAGTTTACGACCAGGCAATGTTCCTCCCAATAGGGAGGTTATCAGGAAATTTAAAGAAAGAATTGTTAAATGGAGCAACATACCTTGGTTTTTGATGGTTGGCTAAACACAAGAAACAATCCAGTCTTAGCATGTATAACCACACTGGAAATAAAAGTTATCTTTTCAAAGCAGTTGATTGTGGTTCTGAAAAGAAAACTGCAGAATATTGTGCTGTTTTAGCAGAAAAGGTAATGTATGAAAAAGATGTTTGCAGTTTGAGCAGACAGTTAAAATAAAATGAAAGCATTGAGCAACATACAGAAGTCAAATGAAAATTATACCCATCTACTCATAAATGTTCAACACACATATTAAATTTATGTGCAAAGGAAATCATGCTAAGTAATTTAATGAAGTTGTGTTCTGGAAATACAAAAGTACTTTAAAAAATAACAGCGCTTATGGTTAGCTATGCGAAAGGGTGGATTAATGCCTCAAATTCAGAACGACACTAGATGGATTTCACAAGAATGCTCGCAAGTACAATGAAATAAGACTGGAACCATCTAAAAGTCTAAACCTCAATCCATCGCAAAAATTCTAAAAAGTGGAATTTACTCACAAGCAATTTACTTGCATTATTAAATTGAAAGTCATTGAAAAAGTATTGATACTCTACAAAGTGATCATGCAACTCTCTCGTCAGCAGTGGAAATATGGATAGATTTTAGAAGACCCGTCTTTGGATAGCTATTCTAAGAACCTGAAGAGACGGTTCAACAAGTACGTGGAACCATTTCACTTCTTAGATCACATGACAGATTCAAAGTACTTGCAATGCAACATATGAAAGCTAAAGATAAAAGACATAAAATCCAGCATTGTTTTTTCTGAAAGCATGGTCAAAGAATTTCCAGCAAAAAAATGATGAAACCTAGTGAAAATGAAAACATCAACAAAAAAAAAGGCATTATCCAAGGGATTTTGCAACTTTTTTATTAATATCCACACCTGCCCACCAACTTCTGCATAAAACGAAAGAATACTTTCAACTTATGGCTTTGTGCGGAATTGTTTAGGAGCTAAAAAGGCAGAAAAGTTGGTAAAATTTACAAATTTCTAAAATCTGAGCCAAATGACTGGTAACTATTGGCTATCCATGTTCATACATCAATCACCCTAATTTTTTGATGATTAAAAATTTATTCACTCAGTTTTAATCGTGTTGTGTATTTCTGTTTCTATGCTTACTAAATATAAACTTGTACTTTTTTAAATTTAAACATTCTTCATGGGTATAGTTAAAATTGTAATTTAAGTTCAGTCCCTTTGAAAAAAGCCGGCTTTTTTTAAGCGGTTGAAACCAAAAAAAGCTGACTGGCTAAAAAAGGCTGCAGTCCAGCAACTTTTTCGAAAACTATAATATGTACTTGAATTGGGAAAAAAAAAATCTCAGTTGAGAAAATCAGATAAAGGCTTTTCCGTATTATTCAAAGGCGATAAATGTGAAATATTGTAAAAGATAATAAAATCTACTTAGAATGCAATAATAAGACTAATTTCTTCCAAATTAAGCTATCAAAACAAATGATAAATCATCAGTTAAACATAGCTTAAACCTAATCAAGGTTGGAATAAAGTTGTAATTAAAAAACTTGTAAATTAAGAACCTGCTGCAAGAATTACACTAGATAATTGCTAGCATGAAGATACATGTATTCCATGTGCAAAATGAATTTACTGATTATCTATAACCTAAAAAATCTAAATCTGGAACATCTAAGCCCCTTGTGTATGTTCATTCTGACATATGCAGACCAATGCATAACCCTTTGTGAAAGGGAATTTATTCTTCACAATTTACCTAATGAAAAGAAAAATTGAAGTAGTATCAAAATTAAAACCATTCACGAACAATAAATTTTGAAAGAAGGTACAAATAATTAGTAGTGATGTAACAGTGGCAGGTATGATGGATTTTAGAAGTGGTGAAATGAAAGTTCAATTACAAAAATCAAAATTTGCTTCCAAAAAGACTGTTTAACTGTTGCTATGACAACAAGTTAAACATAAGTTTCAAAACATAATAAATCAATCTTAAAATAAAAAATTTTTTTAAATGAATTATATAAAAACCATCCTTACCTTTTACATTAAATGTTGAAACATATCTTCATGAGAAATTTCATTAATTGCATTGAGCATGTTCATCTGAGTACACGTGTGTGAATTACTTCTTTGTACTTTTAATATTGTGCTCTTCGTCCCTCATTTTTAACTTTCATGATGCGATCCAACCAGCTGTATCTATTTTTTTAAGAATCCCCCTATTCTGTCATCTGACCATCCTAAACATTGGATTTTTTGGACTGAGAAAATAGAAAACCAATAACTTAGTTAAATTTTTCTTAATGAAAAAGTATTTTTTAAGCAAAAAAATTTAAACAGTAAATGTTGGAAGATATAAAAAGTTTTGTAATAAAATCTTCAGATAGCCTTCAACATACTTCACAACACCCAATCAGTAATACTATGCAAAATTACTGATTGTTTTTGCGTAATTTGCTTTGAAATGGCTTAATTCATCTTCATCTGAGCTAGAGACAAATTGAAATTTTTTTCCACGACATCCAATATACTGCTGTGCCAGTTAAACTTCTTACGTATTCTTTAGTTGCCATTAAATCAATTTTTGGCATATTAAAATATATTTAAAAGAAAACTTACTTCAGATAGTAAAGTAATATTCAACATCTGTGAAAACCAAACTATGAAAAAGTTTTTTTTAAATTCAATAACCATATGTGATGAGAAGCAACAAATTTCATGTACAAAAAATAGGATTGAATTTCTTTTCTAAAAAGTTAACCGACTTTTCTTCGTGTTTTCTCGTTGACAGCTAATACGACAATTTTCTTGTCAGAAAACATACCAAAAATTGTTTTAAAAATCTACAAGCCTAATTTTTTTGCACTTTCTCTCAACAATATTTTATATCACCTTTTTTAAACAGAATATTTAAAAAATGAAGTTTTCCTACTATTTTTATAAAGCATATTAACCTATTAGCAGACATTGTTTTGCATGTTATGCCACAAATATCCTTGCCTAATATAGAATATGCATTTAAAAAATTATTTCATTTCCTGAATTTAACAGATTTTTTCCAATAAAGTCCTTATTGCATTCCATTTTCTTGTACATGGAAAAATAATTGTAACATTCCAAACACATCAATCACATCCGAGTTGTTGAAATGTTTTTCTTTAATGTATCCAAAATGCTTACTTACATTTCATACAAGAATAAAAATCAGTATTCACATTCTGTTTTTAAATGCAAGGCAAAAGAACAATGGAATTCAAATATAATAATTATAACTTGTCGTCATAAAATTTTCGATACTTGAATATTTTCAGTTCACAAGTCATCAGTTACGATACTGTGTATTCGTATTTTCAAATTCTTAGTAACAAAACATCAATTGAATCTAGAGAAATGAGATAACTATTGTTCCATCTTCACATCAGGTCAATGCAAGAATGTTAAGATTCTATTGTATTCTATAAGTTTGCAGCATTACAATGTATATGATAGCCATAGTTTTCAGGCTGCTCATCAAATGCGAGTGTACAATGATTTAACAAATACAATATTTCGCATACGAAAATTAGAACATTAATTTTTCCTAAAATAGCTTAAAGAAATAATAATTTCTTTTACATCACATTAACTGTCACATATGAAAAAAGATGAATGAAAGTCTTCAAAAAAGTGATCATTCCAATACAGATCATTTGAATTATATTAAACACAAAGAACTTGAAGGACGATTGAAAAGTTATCCACATATTTCCTGTGAATTGCAGACTAGTACCAAAATGTTTCCAACAAAACTTTTACTAAAGAAATATATGAAAATTGTCCAAATAGAAAGATTAAAAAGTGCATTTTAATTTCTTTTAAAAATGATTCACATTATTTTCTTTCATTTACCTACTCGTAATTGACATGACAGATGACACAGCTTTTACATTCCACTAAACAGCAAATGTTTTGATGTTGGGGCACAAAAAGTGTAGATAAGAATCAGTAATAACCCATTTTTCTGCCTCGGGGTGCATAAACCGGCTTTTCGCCACTCCTATGCTCATGAAACTTCCAGTCCTCTCTGACCGGTTTTCCCCTTGGCGTAAAATGTTGTTGTTCACGAGGGGATGAGCTTGGACCTGGAGGGGGGCCACGGAATTCATTACGAGAATACACACGTCGTTCAGGAACACCATGATAGGTTACTTCGCGCCTTTCTTCACGCTCTACATATTTACTATGAGAGGGGGGCATATCCATCTTTTCTCTTCTAAACTCTTCGTGAACAAAACTTGGTTTCTTAAAGCTGGAATGCTCACGAGGGTAGTCAAATTTGTTTTCTCCTCCAAATTTTTCACGATGAAAACTGGAAGACGGGCCATCATATGGGGAAGGATGCTCTCTCCTTTTTTCGACCCATACATGAGGAGGTCCTCCACCTCGCCGATTAAAAGGTCGCTTTGCAGGTGGCATATCTCGCATTTCAGCATGCCTACGCAACTTCTCACGCTCCATTTCAATCTGCTCCCTCTCTATTCGCTGCTTAGCTCTTTCCATGTAAAGCATCTCTGCCTTTTCCTTTTCCAGCAATTCTCTCTCCATACGCAGCTGATTCTTTTCTTTTTCTAACCTATAAGCTTCCTCCTTCTGCTTGCGAACAATCATTTTATGCCTGAACATTTCCTCGTCTCTTTCTCGTATTCTCTCCTCTCTATCCCGACTCATATATTCCCTGGGAGACATCCTTTCACTGCTGCTACTGCGGTCGTAATGGAATCCTCCTCTGCCATAAGGTCTGAAACTAGAACGCTCAAAGGCAGGAGGTCTACCAAACGGGCGCCTGAAAGTGTTAAACCTGCCTCGACCTCTAAATGAAGTTATACTTCCTCGATAACCACCAAAAGGCCTCCTGAAAGATGATCCTCGCGTAAACCTACCTCTAAAATTAGATCTTCCTTCATAGCTACGATAACCTCTTTCAACACTGCGCCTCCTCTCACCAGTTTTACTCTTTTCTTCTACACCATCTACTGGTTGCTTTTCCTCAGCTGTTACAGATTTCTTATCATCTCCATCTGATTTGGCAGCAGTGGCATCTTTAGGTTCTGCCTTAGAAATTTGTTTTTTAAGAGTGGAAGGTTCAGACTTTTTGACAATAGGTGCAGTCTGTCGCCTCTCAACTGAAATGACATGACCTCCAAATTCAGTGCGATGAAGTTTTTCAATGCATTTGGAAGCATCCTTACTCGTTGTCATGGTGAGCAAACCATACCATTTCCTTTGAGTGCCTTTAGTGCTTCTGACAATTTTAGCAGATGTAACTTTCCCATGCTTACTAAATAGATTCTTCAAATCGGAAACTTTAGACGTGCTTGCCAACCCAGTTACCCACAAGGTTCGAGCGGTAAGAGCTACCTGCTGCACTTTATCTTTACCAATAACTTTCAGGACTTTCCCCTTGCCACTTTTAGCATCAGTGATATCAGATGGCTCTGAAGCTGAGTTTACGCCATCAGTCATTGAAGTTTCCTTGCCAGTTTCGTTTTCATCCATTGCATCCGAGACTTGTTCGTTTTCTTCTGAGATTCTACTTTCCTTCATTTGTGCATCTTGCCTAGTGGTTTTAAATCGACCACTTTCAGTATCTTCTTTGTGCTTACCATATTCGTCCATTTCTTCATCACTACAAGGAATGTCATCTCCCTCGTCATCATCTAAATTGGAAGATTTTTCCGAAATTTCTTTTAAATTACCGTCAGAAGTATCCATGTCTTCGTCATCTCCAGTGTCATTTCTACGCTTTAAATTCCTGACTGGAGTCGTTTCTGAAGCACTATTCTCGAACTCATATTCATCTGCCTCAATACCCTCATCTTCAAGTGCATTCCGTAATCTATCAATTAGTACAGACTTTACGCCGGTTTTATCAAGACCTCTTTTATCTAACTCGGCTTTCAAATCAGCTACTTTTAAATCAGTAATTTTTAAAGCCATGCTTTACAATCAATTGCAATAATCAAAATGAATACAGACCGGTAAATTTTACACAACGGGAAGTCGGCGTCAAACATAAGATAAAATGGCGTTTTTGTTGTGTTTTGGCAGACGCGCTGTTTTTTCGAGAAGTTGAGAAGATTCCTTTCTGTCTGCTCAACAATTTCCCTGAAACACCATAAACAGAAACTTTTTAATCATTGGCACTTTGTAGCTTAAAAAGCATTTATATGCTTGTATAATTTTAAAACCATCTCTATCTTCATTTTGGTCATATTTAAAAAATAATATTTAAATGTATCTTATTCTTTAAATATTTTTGGCATTACGAGTTGTCGGCGCCATTTTTATTTACATCAGAGAAATTGGTTTCTGCATGCTTAGCTGGGATTTGTATGTTGTTGGATCTCTTTGTGGATGATTGTCGATAAAACATCTAAATTTTTTTCTGACTTCAAATCTGAAATATTGTTGCTAATTCTTGATATCGCATGGACTCAAGAATGGCTGCCGCCTCAGAAAATTCCGAAAACTCCAGTGTTAAGGCTGTGGCAGACGAAACTAATACAGAAGTAATCGAGAATTGCCATGTTAAAATTAAGCTAGCTGATATGAAAGTAGCCGATTTGAAAGCTGAACTAGAGAAACGTAGTTTGGACAAAAGTGGAGTCAAGTCAGTCCTGATTGAAAAATTAAAAAAAGCTTTATTTGAAGAAGGTGAAAATCCAGATGAATTTAATTTCAGTGGTGCGTCTGACACTGTGAAGTCTAAAAGTTTTCTTAAGAAGAAAAGGATTCCCGATATCGAAACTAATGGTAAAGTTGATGCAGGTGAGAAAAACCTCGAAGACACAACTGAAATTTCGGATTCAGAACAAAATGTTGATGATAAAATGAATAATGAAGTTACGTTGCAACTGTCTATTGATGAAGAAGATGCCCAACTGAATGAAGACGATAACATTATTGAAGTAGGCAAATCTGATGAGATAGATTTAAAAATTGCGGACGAACTTAACCTACCCAGTTCGGAGGAAATTTTCTCTACTCCCGAGTCTTTATGTACTCCAACAACTCCTATAAAAACATCAACATTGCATAGTGAAGGTGGTAAAGTGAAAAAAATCTTAAATACTCGTACAAAATCATCCGAAAGCAGTGTGTCTCCTAAGGTACTAAAAGTGATTGGCAAAAGTGATAAAATTAAAAATGCTAATGTATTAGCTAAAAGTTTATGGGTAAAAGCTTTATCAACTACGACAAGGGCTGCTGACCTGAAAACTCTGTTTAGCAAACAGGGAAGAGTTCTCTCTGTAAAGATAGTTAAGAGCACCAAACAAACACCTGGTAAGTGTTATGGATTTGTTACAATGGCAAGCAGTGCAGATGCAACAAAAGCAATCCAAAATTTGCATAACACAATTCTGAATAGTCAAACTATTTCTGTGGAACGAACACAGAGTGAGCCAAGTGCTATGTTAAGGAAGTCCGAGTCAAAGGTCATAGCATCACACTCTAAAAAACCAGCAGCAAAGAAAGAATCGATTAAAAAACCTGAAGCTTCTAAGCAGACTTCTATAGAAAATAAGGTGAAGTCGGTCAAAACAAAAGCATCAGAAGAGCCTTCTAAAGTTAAAGAAGATAAAAGTAAAACATCACTAAAATCCAGATCGAAAGAAAAGGATCTCAAGTCACAGAAAATAAAAGAAAGGGATTCAAAACGATTGCCGATACACAAACCACCTGTTAGCAGATCTCGAGCATTTGCTTTCAGTGAGAGACCTCGTTTCAGTGCATTCCGAAAACCTTATTTAGGACGCACAGGATTCGGTCCTCCTAGTGTAAGATCTAGATCAGATTTGTCAGTTTACGATAAGGTGAGGGAAGATCGGTTTCGACAGAGAGACCGCTTTAGGGAAAAGGAAAAACGGGAAGCTGAAAGAAGACGAGCTGTGGAAATTTCACGTCACAAATACATTGAAAGAAAGCAAAGAGAAGAAGCCTTCAGGCTGGAAAGAGAAAAAGAAAAACTTCGCATTGAAAGAGAGATTTTGGAACGTGAAAGAGCTGACATATTAAAGCTGGAAAGAGAGAGACAGATATTAGAAAGAGAACGTCTAGAACGGGAAAGAGAGGAACTGAGGCGGCAGGCACAACTAAGACAAAGTAGCAAAAGGCCTTTTGCTCGTGCGACCCGTGAACCAGAATCATTTTGGGACGAACGAAAGAAACCTCGCTATGAAGAGCGTTCCAGTTTTTATGCACAGAAACTCAGTTTGGAAGAACCGAGTAGCTCCCGTTACGAGGTGGCACCTCGTGAGCGTTCAAGTCTTGGACGACCAGAGTTGGACCGCCATGCTGTTCCCCCTCCCAGGCCTGAGTTTAGTGGTGATCGTCAGCCTCGACGTGAAATTACAATAAGGTCAAGAGAAGAAAGAAGGGTTTTTGAGCGAAGCAATTTCAGGGATCAAGGTGACCGAAGCAGCTTTTCCTCAAGAGAAAGAACGCTTGCAAGGCGGGACTCCCCAAGAGTTGATTGGAAACAAGACCGAAGAGTACAAGAAAGACTAGTTACACCCCGAAGTAGTAGAGGACAAAGAAGAATGACTTATTATTGAGCGGAACCTGTGAAATATTATACGTGTATGAAGCCATTTATGTCTTATTGTGTGGGGGAAAATTTTGGTGAGTCGAGCATTTTGTCAACATTTTTGTTATGTACATCAAGAATTATAGAAGGTTATATTGAAAATGTGCACATTTCTGCATAATATTTGAAGATATATGTAATAAAAAGAAGTCACAATACAAAGTAAACATACATCAAGCCTTAAAGGTAAGAATTTTTTTATTTTAGTTCAGCTGCTTAAGTTTACACATTTTGTTTAAATGAAATGACTACCAAAAGTAATACTATGCAGCATAGTTAAATTTGAAAGAAGCAGAAAGCTTTAGTGTGTATTCTAAAATGTGTAATTTTTCTCAACTAATGCATTATTGTATTTAACGGTTAGATTCCCTCCATTATTTTATGTGCAAAGTTTGAATCAGCTCTTGTACTCAATTATACTTTAGATTGTAGGTATATTTTGCTAAAGCTCCAAATATGAATGAATATCTTTCAGTGGAATTAATTTCAGTTCAGAGCATGTGTTAGAAGTTACTAAAATCGAGAACATTGCTTTGGTAAGTTTAATGGTATAAGACTTCAGATGAATATAATCATAAAGGTTTTTTCAACCAGGTAAACATTAAGCTAATAAGTAGTAAGATTTTCTGACTCCTTGTATATGAAAATATTAAAATTTGAAGGGGTGTACTCTCCTTATATATAGACACACAATTGAAATAAGTCGTGCATTAAGTTTTTTGGCCATGTGTACTATATGGTATGTGTTTAGTCTGGAAAAGGAATAAATTTATTTTCAACGTTTACGGAATAAGTTATAGAAAATTGGTTTTTTAAAAGTCGGACCTATGTTTGTAATTCTTTTATCATATTTTTAGATGATAGAATGTTAAATTGTAGAATAATTTATTATGGTGTTTTTTATTCATCTTAAAAATTAGTTTCATTTTTTGCACACATTTTGTTAAGATGTTATGTAAATTCATTCATCAGTACTAATTTGAATGTTCGTTCAAGAAGTCTTTTTTCTTTGGTGATTACAAAAACTGTTGCAGATTATATTCACCCCAATGGTCAATTTCAAAGAGGCTTTTATTTCCTGGGTAGTCCTAAAAAAGCTTTTTGTGTTATGAACATGTAGCTATTTCTGTTTTTGTGAGTGACAGAAATCCACCTGAATTTGTGTACATTAATGATGTTTTATATTGCATTTAAAGCACTATGCAATTGACAACAGGGAACTTGTCAAGTGTATGCTGTAAAAATACATTAACTAGAGTAAAAATATAACTTTTTATGAGCTCCTCTTGAATGTAACATATGTATATATTTTAGTAAAAAAAATTTGTTTGGAGATGTGGATTATATAAATAGGTGGAGTGTATGCAATAATTTAACAACTTTTGTATTTTGCTAAAAGTTTCATTGTTTTTAATGGACTCTTAAGGTTGTATACTACACAGCGGGCTTTCATACAGTTTTAAGGTACCTTCATGATAATAGTGTACCTTCCGAAGTTAGGTTACCTTGTTTTGGTAGATGCAATCAGTAGAAACATTAAATATGCAAGATGTATATTGAATTTTTGAAATTTCCTGATTTTTTTCACTGGATTAATACAAGACAGCTATGAAATTAAAGGTTCATTGGTAGAAGAAACAAGCTTTTGCTACAGGTGAACATGCTTATTTGCAAGAGATAATTCTTAGGCCAATTTGCGAGCAGAAATATATTTGATTGAAGAGTAATGAATTCATCAAGTTTATTATGCTTGAATTGGAAATTTTAGAACTTCTTAAACATGGTGGAAAAAACAGCGGTTGACTAAGAAATAATATAATTTTAGTCTCCTTGATTGAAAACAGGAAAATTGTGCTGTTTCAGATTGTTTATGAGTTTGGTGTGTCAATAATAAGAAATGAAGACATTTGAACTTACTAAAATTTTCAATTTGTATTGGCAAAACCTATGCAGGAAGCTTTTTCGTTAATTGAATCTTTCTGTTTGTATATGCTACTATGCAAACTCTTGCATTTTACCTTTAATACACAGAAGAAGGTATTGCTTAAGTTATGAATGAATTGCTGGAAACTTACAAATTAGCTATTCATAAATTTGGATACAGTTGCTTAAGAAATAAAAGTAGTCCTGTGCTTCAGAAAATGCTCAAAAAATCATCACTGCAGTTCATTGCTATCTTACGTGGTTGTTGCTCTTTTGTGTTATATAAATGGCTACAGATAAATATATGAATTTTTATTTGGAAGATTAACGGTTGCATTTGTGAAGCATTTACCTGCACTTTGATCTGTATAATGTTGAATTTTGCGTAATTGGAATATGATATGAATCTACAGAACATATATTTGATATCACATATTTTTAATAAATCTTCATTTCAAGAATTTTTAGTGGCACCTTTGAGTATGACAAAATGTGATGTTCATATGATATCTAGTTATGCCATTGAGAAATTTCCCTGTTGTAATTTTTCTACTAATCACCAGTTAGTGAAACAAATTAAGAAGATGGAATTAATATTGTTGAAGTCCGGTTCTAAGTCTGCATTTTGATCTAGAAATTGTGATGCATTAAAGGGCTTTAAATGTAGATGATTTATTAAATGTTACATTTGAGCTATAATGTAAGAGTTATGTATTGTATAGTTTCTTATAGGATATGGTGAAACAAGTTGCATGTGTATATTAAATGTCCCAAGTGATGTTTTGGTAAGGTAGCATTGGCTATTAGAAAATGTGATGGTTTTGTTTTGACATTTTCTCATCTAATTTTTAGAATTTTCTGATTTCCAAACCTGCCAAATTTTTAGAGCTTCCCTGGAAATAAGATTTTAAAGCTGTTTTTTATCGACACAGCTTCAAATATTGACGCAGTGACATGAAAACAAAATTCTTCACATTTTCTAATAGTGTTTTTTTTTTTTTTTGGAAACTTGTGTTAAAAGTATGTTTACATTTTTCTCTGTTGTGAATTTGCTGTATTTCTGTAGTATTACTTCGGCATACAAGTGTTTTTGCAATAAATTTTTCATGCAACTTTTGAATTCCGCCTTTGTATTCTTTCTGAAAAGATGTATTCTGCTGCATCGTAATTCTCACAGATGGATTTCGTTTATATGCTTAAAATTATTCCATTTCAGTCCATTGGTATTGATCATGCAATATTTTCTTTGAACTATTTCAACTTTTAGAAAAATCTGTCAATCTGTTTCATGAAAAATTGAGATTTCATATAGCATCTTGGCTGTTGGTGATGCATCTTTATATTGAAAAGGAATTAAACTATAAAAAATCAACTAAAGGGAAGCTTTAGAACACCAACAGAAATGTATCTTATTCATTCATAACACAGCCTTACCAAAAAAAATTTGTTTGGTGCCTGGAATTTTTAACTGATTTTGACTATTTAATATGCTGGTTTTAAATACGGAAACAGTTTTTCTCTAACAGCTCTACTTTTTGAGATTAACTTAGCTAAATGATGAAATATTTTATAAAAAAAACCATTGAATAGTGGTTTATGTTCCTGTTTTTTTCTTCTCTGTTCCGATGTCAGGTGATTGTATGAAGATATATTTGTTGACATAACCTAGTGTTTACATCTAACATAGCTTAGAATGGCACACAGTCAAAGAAATTGTTTTAATCATCCTGATGTATTTGGCTACATATGTGGTGAGTACACCCTAAAAGAAAACAGAAAGGCCATTTCTGATTTTGTTGAAAGAGCTTACCTTGGGTATTTAGCATTAGGCTTGGTGATCAAGATAAAGTTTGGTCTTCACGTGTGTAACTTGTACAGAACACCTATAACAGTGGACTAATGGGAAGAGATTGGAGTCTAAAATTTGATGTCCCAATGGTTTGGAGGGAACCCATAAACTAGTTGGATGACTTATTTTTGTATTGTGTATATAAACGGCATAAACCAAAATAGCCGCAGTAAGTAGACATACCCTCTACAAGATGGACAGTTTCTCACTCAGGCTTAAAATGGTTTGCTTTCTCTTGGTCAACATTGAGCTACACCAAATATCATTGCTTCTTGTGCCCATGGGATAGCAGAGCCAAACAATAACGCTGGATAGAAAAAAGTTACCTACAAGGGAACATAATTGTTGGAGAAAGAAATGGTCCACATTTGTGAACCTTTAGTCGGACCAGACAGAATCATCTTGCCTCAGCTGCATATAAAGGCAGGGTTAATGAAACAGTTCATGAAAGCTCTTGATCCGGATAGCCCTTGCTTTGCCTACATAGGACAAAAATGCCTGGAACAAGTAAAAAAAAATTGAAGCTGGAATTTTTGATGGTCCTCAAATCAGACAGCTCGTTAATGATTCTCATTTCGTGGATTACATTAATGCGACAGAGCAAAAAGCGTCTCATTTGTCCTTGTTGTTGAGAACTTTCTGGGCAACCACAAGGCTGAAAAGTAACTAGTTAACAGTATGCTTACCAAGTTCAGAGATCTGTAATATGAGCATAAAGGTACACTAGTTGTACGGCCATTTAGGCTGTTTCCTTGAAAATCTTGGTGATACTAGTGAAGAACAAGATGAACAATTTCACCAGGACATAAAGACAATGGAGGTCTGATACCAGGGCAGAGGGGATACTCATACAATGACAGGTTACTGTTAGAATCTGCAAAGAAACTGAACAAAATTCAATCAAGAATTTCAAAGAAAAAGAGCTTTCAGGGTAGAGTAAAATTAACATTTCCTCTTGTTTTTATTTGATTCTTCTAATTTTTAATTAATATATTGTAGATTTACAGAAGTGTGTTGTTGTGTGTTTTTCAATTAATTAAAATGTTTTACAAAATTTAATAAGGAAAAGGTTTTGAACTAACCCCTTATACCCTAAACCTGATTTAATGTGTTAACGTAAATAACGTTACGGTCCTTATCTCACAAACAAAAGGTGATGAGCAAGAACTAACGTCATATTTGTCTTCAGCATGTGAAATACACAAAATAAATTTTTTTAATGCCTGCACCTAATTATGTGTTGGGCTGTGTAATCAATTAAAATTATATTTTTAATGTTTGGGTACAAAAATTGTGTTTAAATATATTTTAGAGATATTGATTAAGCTTTACTGTACATTTAAAATGTATTCTGATATGCAAATTTGTTCATGAAGTAGGAGTGTTAGATATTTCAAGAGTAATTGTGAGCTTAAAATTTTAATTTAACAAAATATTATTTCTTTTACTGTGTTGTTTAAGTTTTAGTGTGTTTGAATGAAAAGTCATACAACTTTAAAGGCTTATAAAGCAATTCAGTTTTAAGATAAGATGCTTGTTAAAAGAAACTTGTGGTTAAGATGGAAGTTCTTCATTTGAGATGCCGATAGAGAAGTTGCCCATGTTGGGATTGTAATGCCCGTTATTTGTGGAAGACCACACATTCTTTTCACATTAAATTTTGACAAGATTAATGGTTTACTTTATTACCCATGCTGACAAAACTTTTCCTAATGGTTTAATGTTGTGAAATTTAAGAATCTTTGTTCAAATATCCTTTATAAATTTCCCCCGTGTTTCCTAGTACAAAACCTTTTTTGTGATTGTATTTTGGTGAATAGCTGCGCAAACTATGGAGATAACAACTATGCCCAATGTCTATCCTTTTCTGTTCTGCTTGAAATGACTGCAAAATCAAAAATTGTTAAGAACAGTAGATTCTTCCAAAAGTTGTTTCCTTTACCCAAGAGTTTAGCAATTTGTATCAACTGTAATTCAAATCTTTATAACTGAAGAATCGAAAGCTTTGCTAAATATTTTATCATTTCAGACTAACATGTATTCCATGAAGTAAACAATTCAACACGATTATTTGGAGTTGGGATAATATTTGAATTAATATTTTACATTTCAACCGACTAAACACAATTAACTAAGGCTACGTGCTGCCGCTCTGTAAGCAAGAAGTGAAGCATATTCTTACTGCCCTAATACCGTGTCAAGTTTTTTAATAATATTGTAAAATGTTTTAGAGGCTGATACCAGATTGAATCAATTGTTTTATACTTTTTGAACTTTAAATTTGTAAGCAAAATAATTGGCAAGGTAGATAAGCTTTCAATTGACACCAAAATAGCCTTATAACATAGTATAATCATGATATTTAAAGCAAAGTTGGAAAAACACATAAATTCACATTTATTTTTTTTAACAAATTATACAGTTTCAAAAACTTGGTATTTTTGGTTTACAACCTAAAAAATACCTTCTCACCAATTTTTCTTGAATTTTGAGTTAGAAAAGCAGAGTTCTGTGTTAAATTGACACGGAACAGCCCTTATCTTGAAATCATAGTGGTGCTCAAGTGCTGGTTTCAATTTCTCCCTAATCTGAACATCCATTCTTTAAAATCATTACAATTTTATAGAAATGTTATTTAAAATTGAACACTTTTTGATACTCCACAATAAATCAATTTTAAAATTAATGCTTTCTTGCTACATTTATTGGTTTTAATTTTATATGCATACATTAAGTCATTTTCAAAATGTTTTAAAATAATTTTTGTTCAATAGATATCAATGAATTTTTGTACCATGCTAGTCTGCATTATTTCTAAAAGTTACTAACTGTGATTGAAAGTTTTAATTCTGTAATATCAACTCTTAAAGCAGTTTATGTGTTCATACTGCTTTGTCTTGCTATCAGATTTCATTTCAAATATATTTTTATTTCTGGAAGAATTGATTCTGACCCACGCTTTCCTATCTTAATCAGTATTTACAATCTGGACCTTTTGGACACAAGATGATGAGGCACAAATACTGGTTGTGATTTACAAGCTTTATTATGTATTATATAAACACATTCAATTAAATGTTACTGTGGATGAACATATTTCGACAACAATGATCCTAAGTAGTATATCAAAAGCGAATTTGAACTGAAAGTTGAAGTTGTCGTACTTATTCCATACAAAACTATAGTAGCTTTGTCACACCAGCCCCCTCGCTGGATAAAAAGGTCACGCCTCAATAAAATGTTCACATTTTGCAGAAAACTGATACAGTATTGTTTGAGCCATTAGCTGCAACAAGTTTTAAAGACAATATTTGATTGTTATGTACAGAAGGTGACTTTGGTACGACTGAAATGTCAGCCCTGAATATATCATATCACATGCAAAGTGATTGCCACAAATACATTTACTACTTGTCACTTAACCATAAAAGGCTCGGGCACACTTTTTTGCTTCTGATATCTGATGATTTCCTTTACTATATGCTGGATTGTAGATGTTCCGCATACCACAAAAAAAAAACATAAATTTATTGGATATTATCCCAATAAACTTCAACATAGCACAAAATATCTGATTGATGAACCTTTGAAGTCAATTTTTTGTCTCACTCCTATTCTGCCCCCCAGATGGGGGGGGGGGCTAGACCTTGTTGTGTAGTGCAAAATGTTAATAGTATATGTGTTAAAACTTTGTTAAGTAAAATAAAGGTGTGGATGCTTACAAAATATTTCAGAATTCAGTCCTACAAACTTTAAGGAAGTAACAGACTCTCCAACTGTTACAGAATTCTCTGGAATTAGAATTTGCCTATTGTCAAGTTGATAGTGTCATCTGAAATTTTGGAATCTGATAGAGCTGATGTAGCTTGGTTTAAAATTTCCTAAATCAAGCATAGCAATGGCAACTCAAAGTATGTGGGATCGCTTAAAATGTCAGTTCCTCACAGCAATGCAAGCAGTGAGAGAATTTTCAGCATGGTTCGAAAAAAACCAAACCGAATCTTGTTCCAGAATGAACACTAAAACACTGTAGTCACTGAATATGAAGTTTGTTACATTGTTAAACTAAGAAATGAATGCTTAAAAAAGCAAAAAGTGCTTGCTATTCAATGCAAAAAAAATTGTAGATGAGATGTTAATAAATAGGTAATTAGTTTGATCAACAAAATTGTGTTGGCACTTTTAAAATAAGATTCATTTACTTATATATTTAGTCAATAATTTTCTTAAATAATTTGAATATTGTTTAAAAAGTATTTTTTCAATTAATTATTCAATACTTTTAAATTTTATTTATTAATTAATTATTTTATTATTTAGTAACATTTTATTAATTTTAGTAATTAATCAAAAAATTATTGATACTATGTCATATTGTAATATGTTGGTAAGAAGTGCTACTGATGACAGGGTTACCTTTGTTGGAGACTTTGCTAGACTTATGTGACCTGCTCTGATCATGAGTGCCTATCTGATGATAAATGTTCCAAAAGGGAATAAGATTATATTTCTATATTACCTGATTGAGAGACGAAATGATTACCCAAGAAAAATAATGATATCTGAAATACACAAAGTCTTCATGACATGGAAAGCTAATTTCAAGTTTCAGTCCAGAAGTACTTAGCACCCACATTATTTGGGTTCCTACTTGTCTGAACTGGTAGTAACACCCTTATATTTAATGAAAATTGTACTAAAATTTTAATGGTTGATTTCATCCAATTTATGTGAAAATATATTTAGGGGTGTATGGAGATGAGCTAATTTTTATAAAACAAAGCATTTTTAAAAATCCTGGGTCAAAATTAGATTTCTGCCTGTGATGTCCTTCCTGTAAAAGATATCTTGAGTCGTCATGAATGTTCTTCCATGACATCCTTAACTCTGCAGTATGTGGTCTGGACTACCCATGTGTCTCTTCTATTCTTGATAAAACAACTTTTTTCCTATTGCATATTTCATCACTTAGTTGTGACCAGTTCTAAATCTTGAAAATGCGGTTATTTGTATAACTTGAAGTTGACTATTTCTCCAGACTTTTATCCTCTATACCAAATGTACTGTGGTGGCCTATCGTAGACTTTCTTTTCTTTATTATACAAGTAGTCTATTTCTTCAGAGCTAAGCAAGTTTCCCTCAGGCAAATTAAAGTTAGAGCCAGCACTTTGCAAGTCAGTGCCATTTTTATTGCCTTTGAAGTCTCCAATGTATTGAGGTTATCTCGACCAGATTTCTCTTCAGAGCTTCCAATTTATTTTTTGGGGACACGATAAATTTTCCAGCAAGACTGTGTGTCTTGACCGCGTCCCTGACTATTCTCCACAGCGGACAAAACAGCTTGCGGACATCTAAATCAAGTGACATGGAGTGAGGGTTGCATTTGTTGCAATGTGACTTTGCCCTTAAGAATGACCATTTCTACATCGAACATGAGAGAAAATCCCCTGTTTTCGAATCGGTGAAGTTCTAGATATCTCACTTGGGCCCCTTCTCCAGGAAGATGTGTCCGATTTGGAAGACTACCACCTGCATTGCTCTACTGGTTGTCTCGAAAATAAGCTCCACCACCCCAATAAGATGGAGACGAAAGAAAATTGCTGCCCTGATGGACATAAATTCTTCATTTGCTGCTCTTCCACTTTGAACTCATTCCACTGACTCAATTAGGGAAGCATTTGGAGTCTGATAAAATAAAGTTATACATCTATACAAATTAAAACATTTTCCCCAGAATTGTGTCACACAGAGTACACAAAAATAGGAAATAGCTATACAAGAAAGACAACAATCGGGGGAAAATGCAATTTCAAGGTTTCTAATAGCATAAATGATGGCATTTTCAGTGCCTAAAGAAAGTTACATGTTCAAAATTTAATTATTTATACTCTAATTTATTAATGTATTGTGTGTGTATCAGAGAAAAATGTTTGTTGTAACCAAAGACTTTATGCTTGCGAATTGTATTATTAGTTTCCTCTGTGCCAATAGTTTTTAACCTGTGATATGTGAGCTATTGCTCAGTGGTATGTGACAAAATCTATTATCTCTATATCAAATGTAGTCTACCACATTTCAGGTAAGTCCTAATTTTCTGTTTTAAATCTCTAAGATCAACCTCAAAGCCAAAATTGTATCTTTTCCTTGACATTTTATTGCTCAAAAATAAATTTTTGGTGATTCTGGAAATTAACAGTTGTTTTCCTCTGTTTTAAATGTGTTATAGGACTGTTTTTGACAAAAAAAAACACTTCTCATTTGCCTTTTGCACATCTGAACAGTTTAAGGTTTCCATAAACAGTTCTGAATTTTATAAATATGTGTGGAATTTTTAACTGATGGGGGAAAGTTTTGGTAAAAATAGTAAATTCTATAGCTTTTAAAATTGTAAGTATTTTCATTCATCATAATTTTTATTCATTAAATGTTGGTGCAAGTTGCACAAAGAAAATCCTACCTTAAGATAAAAACGCTCTCATTTTTCAAAAATTGATTTAAAATGTGTGATTTATTTCCAAAAAATAAATTGCTATCACAGTATCGTTTACAATAACAATTATCTTCCACAGAATATTAAAAAAAAAAATTTAATTTGTAGCTCTCCTTTAAATTTTGCTTTTTGAGGAGGCACACTATGCGATTATTTTAAAGTATTCAAAATGGTATTACCATTTTCAAATTTACTAACAAGAACTATATGGAACTGAATATTGATGCGATTATTTATTCAAAAGCAGCAGTATTTTTTTCGGAAACAAAAATCGAATGAATTGGATTATCGAAAAGTTCATTGCCATGACATTTTTTTGTGAACTAAACATGGGGGTAGACCCTCCTATTCCCATTCAGTAGGCAAAACAGAACACATGTCTTGGGAGTTCCAGCTACTTGAAAGCTTTAATATTTTTGAGTCTTGGCATGGGTACCCCACACATGGAATAAATATGCCGCGACCGCCTCACTTATTTATTCCCTTGGCATCAGAAAGAATGCAGTCACAAGATCCAACCTCAATGGATTTTGATATTTTATGGTTGTAGCCTGGATCCTTCCAAACATAAGAGATAAATATTACGTCTAATACTATAAGGGAATAGTTTGAGAAAATCACTAAAAATGCATGGGACGGAAAGCTTAGTGCTGGGGTCTAGATCGGAAAGTCCGGGCATGGATGTTTATAAGCGCATGGTGTAGAGGCGGCTAGTACATCGAAAATCCTCGCGTTGGGTTGGTGTGGAAGTTTGGAAAGTGGGGTGCCATCCCAGGTGTTGCCTCGTCATCTGACCGTAGTTCAGAATAACTTGGTGTTCTCTGATCTTAACCTTGGATTGATCCCGCATCGTCATCAATAGCCCGTTGTATTGCTGTAGTACGACGTTAAATAAATATTACCAATATTTCTTAAACTCTTCCCAATTCATCTATCCGAAAGGGGAAAATAGCTCGTTAAGTTACAAGAGTGCCAAACTTAAACACCAACCTAACGTGAGGACTTTCGGCCACGACAGATATAAGGTGCACCAGCCGCTTACAAACATCCATGCACTGAGCCGGGTTTGAACCAGGAACCGTCCAATCTAGAGGCTAAACCACCAGAACGGATGATCGTAAAATTTTTGTCGAAAAATACAATGGATGCTTGTAAGAGTATGATGTAGAGAAGGATGGTGCACCTTAAATCTATCGTGGCCGAAAGTCCTCATGTTGGGTTGGCATGGAAGTTTGGAGAGTGGTGTGCCAGCTCCGATGTTGCTTCGTCATCTGACCGTGGTTCAAAATTACGAAGTGTTGTCCTCGGATCTTTCCGTCTTCAATAGCCCGTTGTGTTGCTCTAGTATGACGTTAATTACTTATCAAAACATTTTTGATTTGCGTTTTCATTGCTTTGTATTTTAACTTGAACTGTAACTGTAGTTTTTGTTATTGTTTTATCCTGGTATTTAATCTTCAGTTTTGCTTTGCGCATGTGTGGACCTATTGGTTCTAATTTTCCATCTTGAAAATGTGTGTTTAGAATTGAAACGTTTAAAAGCAAATTTGTGTTTGATTACAATGGCTTTTCATACGAACTCAAATGGAGTAAAAGTTTACAACGGGTTTGATGCAAAAAGTCCATTCTTAATCGGCGTAGCTGGAGGAACTGCATCTGGAAAGGTAATTCTAACCATATGTATGCGATCATGCTAAAATTTAAATTCACGCATTTCAAAGTTTTCAGCATGTTTCAGAAATTGCGTGTTTCACCGATTTCGTTTATTTGTAACCTATAAAATAGGTATGTTGAGGAAATCGGTATTCCACACTAACAGTGGCTCCCAAAAGTGTTCGTACACTTTAAAAATTTGTAGAATTTGAATGTCAAGTCTAATATTTTTTCATGTCCTTTCCATGTAATTCTGAACAAAACCTAACGTAAAATTTTTGTTTCTTTTTTTTTTAAATTTCTTTTTCTTGAAAATGCAATGAGGCATAGAAAGAACACGTCCACAAAAAGTGATCGTACAACGAAATATTTTCAGATAAATTCATAATTAAAATTATCTTCTATCGCTTTTTTGTATTTTTTCATTGTGGTGACATTTTAAATATCGTTTGGCTTAATTTTTGCTTGCTTGATTCGTAATATTCTATTGATTTAAAACGGCTTGTAGTCGTAAGGAAACAACGAACAGCATTCTAAACTTTATTTTCTTTTTCATCATAGAGGTAAATCAGTTCGGAATATCGCTAAAATTAATCCCATTCTACGGTGCAGTATGTGATAAAACTCTTCAAAGAAGAAAATCAAATCATAAACAAAGTATGAAAACGTTATCAACAATGAATAGTTAGAAAATTTGTGAAAAATCCACGTTTGAGTGCTGTTAAACTTTCTACCGAATTTACTGAAACATTTTCAATTTCATTTGAAACTGTTCGATTAGTGCTCAGATCAGCTGGATTGAATGGGAATTCTCTCGGAAGAAAAATTTTTGTTAGTGCGAAAAATAGAAAGCAATAGGTTTTTCTTGGTAAAATCAATGAGAAATAAGTCTGAAACGTATTGGAATTATGTCTTATTTGCACATGAAAGTAAATGTAACATTTTTGGTTCCGATGGGCATATAATTGCATGGAGAAGAAAAAATTAGGAACTTAATCTCCAAAGAACTTAGTTGGAACAGTAAAGCATGGCGGTAAAGGTGTCCTTGTGTGGGGGTACATGTCATTATCAGGACTAGGTAATTTGGTATTTATTGATGGCATAATGAATCATGCTCTTTATTTAAATATTTTAAAAACAATTTAAAATTTGGGTGTTGGAAACAACTTTGTTTTATATCAAGATAACGATTTTAAGCACGCGGTTCTCAATGTTTACCTCGGGTCTCTATAATTTCCTTCAAGTTCTGAAAACGCTACCTCAATCACTGGATTTAAACCCAATAGAATACATTTGGAGAGAACTGAAGGTTAAAGAGTGTGAAGACAACATTAAAATGAAAAGCAAACTAAAAACAGTAATGATCGAAGAATGGAGGAACATTGATGCAGAAATTACCAAAAAACTAGTGAACTTTAAAAGCTGTTGTGGATTCTATGGAATATCCTACTAAGTACTAATTTACCGAAATATTACAATATTTCCTAATTTATAGAGATTTTTTTTAAGTGTACAAAGACTTTTGAATTATTGATTTTCCAAAAAAAAAAAATATTGCACTGTGTTTTGTAAATATTTTATGTAGTTTTGTTCTGAACAAGTTATAGATATTATTAAAAAAATCCCCATTTTGGCCGCCACTGTACGTTTTTGAAAGAGAAACTAGGTTACAGTTTACAAATAAAGCAGTTGCACTGCTTTTATTTTAATTGGTCTAGTAAAAATTTATTATATAAAGTCCTGCATATCTGAGACTTTCATACCCATCGAAAACAACCTTTTTACTGGAATTTCCACAGTATATTCTATTGAATCCTTGTTTCGTGACTCTATTTAAGAAAGTTATGACAAAGTTTTTTCATATTCAATTTACCAAATCAGTTGATGAATACATGACTAACTTTAGCTCATTTTTCAAATAACACATGAATGCAAGTGCAAACAAAATTTTACAAAACAATTAAACACATTTAAATTACAACCATATTGCAGAGATAAAATCGGTAGAAAATTTACTGTCCTTAATATTAATGCCCCATATTGTCATGAGTTTTTGCTGAATATCTATCGATCAGTCTCTTTGTCAATATTATACAAAATACAACACAATTTTCATTTAATTGGGTTTAATACCAAAAAAGCTAAGATCACATTCCAATATAAGGGGTCTGCTTCGTTCAAAGACATTGGTTTCTGCGGCAGAAGGAACTTCCCAAGATTGCCATGAGAAGGGCATTCTAAAATGTTCCTGCGTTTCCCATTTGTTCCTAGGAAGGTTTTGGGAAGCATGGGGACTCTCTTGATAGTCCCTGGGTAAATGTGTGCTATGTGGTAAAACTACTAGGGTATCAACTTTTTGCACATGTTTATTACAAACAGTATTCAACAAATTTCAGTTAATTTGGATAAAATTATTAAGTTAAACAGGACTTTTTCACTCATAGATTTCTTTTCTATTATCCAAACCTGCCTGAGATGGAAAAAAAATTTCTTGTCGGGCAGGTCTCTTATGTTATGGTTTCTTAGATAGTTACTAATATCTCTAATTACTTTTGTTAGGTTCAAAATTTGTCATGTACTTCAACTTTCAATATTTATTTGCAGTCTACAGTATGTCAAAAAATTATGAACAAAGTAGGGCAATATTCAGTGGATCATCAACAACGCCAAGTTGTATGCATCAGCCAGGACAGCTTCTATAGAGAACTCACAAGTGAAGAAAAGAAGAAAGCTGCCAAGGGAAAGTATAATTTCGATCATCCAGGTTTGTTGCTAATACTATTTTTTGTAATATTTACTTTAAATGTTTTAGGGTATTTCACACAGTCTGGCAAAACCAGTGCATGAGCTTCTACCAGCTCATTCCCCAGTGTGTTTTTTTACATGTACCGATATTGCTATTGCAAGTAACTAGTTTGTTTTTGAATGTGATGAAAGAAAGATGTTTAGGTATACTGCCGTCAACAGACATTATCTCCTTGGGTTATTATACCTAAGGGACACAAAGAGGGAAGTATGAATGACAATGCAGGACATGTTAACCTTTTGACTGACATTCTTAGAAATAGGGTATTAAAAAATCTGAGATAAAAAGTTATAAAAATCAGATTTATTTTATATCAATTGGTTTTTACTGCTTTTTATTCATTTGTTGCCTCTAGATGTTTAAGCTTATTAGTTATGAGGCATTCAAATCACACAGTATAGACCCTAGATAGTATTGATTTATGTTTTAACTCAAATCAATACTAAGGATTTAGACTATTACTACTTTTATACTTATTTATAATTAATTTCAGACTGGATGAATATTTTGCTTTTGTGAATGTTAAGAGGTTTTTTTCTATTTAAACTTAGTCAATTTTCTTTTTAAAGGTTTACTAAATAAAATAGTAAGTGAAAAGCACCCATACTAGTTTTTACTATACTGAAAACATGGCAAACAGTGTTGATTCCTTTATCAAAAATAGTAAATTCCCTAATAAAATTGCATCAGTTCAAGCTTGTACAGCCTTTCTACTGGGAATACTATCAAAATTAGTTTAACAGAGCTTTCCATTTTAATGTAGTGCACAGTATCATGCTTTGTGTTGGGCTTGTTCACATTTGGATTAAATATCTCTGGATATTGTTTCAGAAGTTGAAAGAACTCTGTGTCCTCCAATATCAAAGAAATGTTAGTCCCAAAGCCAGGTGCAATAGAGCACTAGAAAGTTAAAGACTTAACATCAATGAGACATTCATTTTTGATGTCGATGAGGAAACTGAATTTCTTAAGAAAATCAGCTCTGATTATTGGACGAGTAACAGAAGCAATTACAAAAGGCCATTGAAACTTGCAAAAAAAAACCCAATTGAGTAGTTTAAATCCCTAAGTTGGGTTGTCAGCTCCTGTCACAGAGTACAGTTTCATATTGGAACGTTTCTGCTTTTGATGTTTGTCAGAGGGTTAACAAGAAATTCTTGCACCGCAATCAACCTGGAACCGTAATCCCGTTCATTTGTTTGCAGCAAATGGACGATTTGATCCAGATATGACATATGACTCCATTGTGTCAAGCGGCTCTACGTGTTTTTTGCAGCTGAACAGGGCAATTTGCATTTTGTGGCATATTAGTATTTAACATCCTCAAAAGTGAACAAGAAATTTAACCAAAAATGAGACCGAAATGAGAATGCTACTCACAGTAATGGCGGAGAAAGATTCCTTGGTCACCATCTGTTGTACTGGTGTGTGAAATAAACATGTGTCACCATCTGTAGGGACGGCAACAGCTTGTTACCATCACTTACACAAAAATGTAAATCGAAATAAAAACCTAAAAATATTTTGCTGTACAAATGTGATGTACAACAAGCAAACATAAAAATTACAGTAATTTAACAAGTAAATCAGAATATGTACCTATATTGTTTGAGTTTGGTTACAGTGCATAAGATTGGATTTGCATATTTGACAGTTTGAACTTTCAGTTGGGTGCTGCCACAACATTCATTGCAAACGTCTCTGTTTTAACTGAAGAATAATCCATAGCTGCCAACTGGATAAGGTAAAAAAACAGAAGATTTTGGGTAAAAAAAAACCAGAAGAATTTACTATTCATACTTGGCATCGATATTTTATTAAAAATATGAACCAAAGGGCAGAAATTTATGATTTAAATTAAAAATTTTAGTAATATCAGTAATACAATGTATTAAAACAACCTTTATAAAACTTAAACTAACCTCAATTTAAACTAATTTTAGAAAATAACCATAAACCTTAAGTTGTATACATAACAGTTTAACATACATCAGGTTTCTGTTTGTATCTTAATAATAGCATTTAATAGTATAATTTAAATGTACAATTCTTGATTATAATATTTCTATTCTTGGCTATAATATTTATTTACACATTACTTGGGTAACACGTAAGTTGGAAATGCTCGGTAATCTATAATTTAGCAATAATCTTTAAAAAATGCAAAAAGTGAAAAAAAACTTGTTTACGGCCGGAAAAACTATGAAAATTGGAAAGTTTCCGGGTAATCCGGAAGGATTGGCAGCTATAATAATCAAATTTACTTTTCTTAGTTTTTAAGAAATAATGAATATTTTAGAAACACTTCTTTTATAACTGCAGATGCTTTTGATAATGATCTGATGCACAATGTTTTGAAAGAAATTCTTGCGGGCAAAGTTGTACAGCTTCCTGTTTATGATTTCAAGTCCAATTGCAGGTGAGCTCATTTATCTTACATGAAATAAGTACATATGGATTACGCCAACAATCAATTGTTAAATCTTGCACCTATCACTACATATGTAGGATTCAGTTACTTAATTGAGACAAAGAACTAAAACATTTTTAATTTGCAACTTTTTATTTCCTCATTTTTATAAATATGTTACATATCTTGTTTTGTTTCTGTTCATTTTAGTTTACTAAATTGTAGTAGTAAACATGATTTCAATTATTTTTAATGTACATTAATTTCCAACCCCTTCAATGAATTAAAAAGTTTACAAAAAGATAGTAAATTTAGTGAAAATAAAGTAGAAACACTTCCAACTGGTTTATAATCGAAATTTGTGTGAAAAGTGAATCGTTATATATGCCATTGCCAATAAATACTATTTTAGTTTCAAACCTTTAAAAATTAGAAACAGAAAGTTAATGCCAATGATATTTGAACATTTTACCAATGTCAAACTGCGATTTGAAATTAAAATAGAATCTCGATTATCCGAGCTGACGTGAACCGAGTATCCAAGTTATCCAAGCCGAATTTGATATTGAGTTTCTTAATTTAGCTTTAAATAAAATTGAGCATAAGTGTGAAACAAGATGTAAGGACTTTTTAAGAGAAAATGTGTGTCTGTGACTTGATATTCTTTATCTTATGTCTGGTACCAAATGGCCAAATATGGTCTTTGCACCATAAAAACCCAACCATATAGTGTTATGAGAATTTCAGTCACAGAAGTAGATAAAATTTTTTATGTTTTTCATATATGCTATTTTGTGGGACTGTATTTGTGTTCAAGCTTGTAGTTATCCGAGATGGTCTTGGTTCTCATTACCTCGGATAATCAAGGTTGTACTGTATATTTTGTTTGCATGGATGTGTCAAATTGGGTCCAGTTCCCTTGATTAGGACATCACTTCTAGAGAGCCTGGAACCAAAACCGATTTTAAACTCGACGTGACACCTAGAAAAGTTCTGAATCTCGAGTTGCCATCTCTTTTCTTTCCTACAGTAGCATAATGACCTTGACTATTTTATGAAAGTCCTTCTCTTAGTAACCACAGATTCCATCTCGTAAACTCCCAACAAATGCCTTGTTTGCTCTATGGGAAAGGCGACATTAAGACAGCATAAAAGATTGTAGATTGTGAATTTATTTTTTCCTTTTCCGTTTGATTCTATTCTCCGAGGAACAATTTGTCAGCAGACTTACCTAAAAATGTGATTTTTAAATAAATAATTTTAAAATTGAAAATTTGATATTTTTTCCAATACGATAGCCACTGCACAGAATTACCTTAATTTGTTTCAAGATTTGAGAAATCAGATTTAATTTCCTGCTCTCAGCAAAACAAATAAAAGGCATTTTGACTGCCATTGTTTAGTTATTTTTTTGTAAAATCAGGATCTATATAGATAGATTAAAATTTTCAATTGATTTGAAATCTGCGGAAAATTTTACACCAGATCAATACCTAGCATTTGATTTTTTTTAAATAAATAATTTTTAAATTAAATATTTATATTTTGGCAAGAGATTGTGACGTCATGGCGATTGGATCTTTTCACAATTGGAATTTGGCTGAATTGGACAATGACAAGGCCATCACAGCTTTGCCCGTGGTGTTGGTTTGCTTCGCAAACCTGGTTGGTTAATGGTTGGTTTGTTTCGCAAACCATATTTCATAATATTCATAATTTGGTTTCCAAAGTAAACCAACACCATGAGCAACGTCATGATGGCTGTTATAGAATTTTGCCGTATTTGACAATGACAAGGCCATTACAGCATTGCCAGTGGTGTTAGTTTGTGAAGCAAATCATGGTTTTATGATATTCATAATTGGAATTCGCAGGGAATTTATTCCAATAGGCTACAAATTTCCATTTGATTTGTGAAGCAAACCAACACCACGGGCAATGTCATGACTGCTGTTTTCCAATAATCTACGAAAGCAAACCAAATGGGAATTCATAGCGATCACCAGGTGTTAGCGAGCAGTGGTCATACCTGACCCCATGAAAAGAACTGTCATGGGCAACGCCATGCTGGCCTTGCAGTGACTCGTTTACAAATATTTAGGAGTTAGAATGCAACTAATTTCAAGCCCTTCCCAAATTCTTCCACTATAAAGTATATAAATAAAAATATGTGTAATTTTTAAAGATAATTTTGATATTTTTTTATTTGTTCAATGCTCTGTATATTTCTAAAGCTAAAATGTCATTAGCCATTCAAATTAGTAATTATTTTTGCAGAGTATCTGCTTTCAAAATCAATCAAGAAAAAAAATAAGGCTACCTTATTTTAATTTTTGTATGCCCATCTTCCTTTTCTCTTTTTTTTCTTGAATGCAAAGCAATCTCATTACGATAAGGTTTCCAAGCGAAGATATTCTGAGATGTCAGACATCAAATATAACAACTGGATCGGAAACAATCCTCAAAACAAAAGATAAGCAATGATCACCAATGAGGAATTTGCATAGTTTTTTTTTTATATTTTTATTTGGTAGAAGAGAGAAAGAAACAGGAATAATGGTATATTTTTTCTTAATTTATGAATGCGGATAATTAATTAAAAATTGTTTAAGTTTGCAGTTGGGCATTTGGCGCGATAACGCTACTTTTGCAATGGCTGCTCTTGTGACGTCACTGTGCATGTAAACAAACAGCGCAATACGTTGTTTATGTTAGATTCTGTGATTGCCATTTGATTTTCTGTGGAAATTCTTTATCTATCTTTTTTTTGAAGAACGAAAAACCACCTTACAAGTACTGTATTGTACCTTGTTGCGTAAACACAACTTCAAATTCAGTTGATAAGCTGTTTTTTAGCGTCCCAAAGGATCCAGTTAAAAGAAAAGTGTGGACTAACGCAATGAAACGGTGTGATGAACTAGTGAACAATGAACTAGTACAAGTCAGTTATTGGCCTACAGGCAAAATAGTATTATAGTGTTTCAATGTGCAATAAAAATTAAATTTTTAAGTATTAATGGAGAACTTCCTTAATCTCAATTAGTTTTAGGTCAATTTATGAATGTTACTAAAGATCATACATACTTCATAGCTTTAACTCCTCGTATTTCTGCTCCTATAAAATCCGGATTTTTTCCCAAGAAAGAAAACATGGAAATCTTATCTATCTTGGGAAGGTTATCAGATTGGCCTTTGACAAATCCCGGTAAAATCGACATCGTAAACGAAATATACAATAAAATAAACGAAAGATGACTATAAAAGTTAAACACAGATATAAAATTTAGTTAAAAGGATTGAAGTGGCAAAAAGGCGAGCGAAAACAGCATCAGTTTCAACACGTAAATATTGATACTTCATGCACAGTGACGTCATAGCCAATCACATTGCGTTGTGCGATTACGTCATTTTTCACTTTTTTAAAACTAAATTTGTAATTTATTTGACTTCTTTCCGATATTTAAAGCGGCATATTCGAAAAAGGTGAAGCTAAAATTACCAGAAAATTATAAATTTGAGCAGTTTCCTCAGATCTGCAACTTCTCCATTGCGAATCTTGTTCAAACCAATAATTAAAATATCTGGAAACATATTCCTCAAATGTTCTTTTAATGTTTGTCCTTTTCATCATTATCTTGACAACTTTTTCAGGAATTTTTTTAAAACATATATTTTATATAAGTATTGTCTTAATAGGAAAATCCAAATAATGTTTTCTAAATCATAATAATCTAAAACCATCTTGTTAAATTGGTTTGGATGCAAAAAATATTTAATATTTTAGGAGATCGCCAAATTAAAAGTTACTTTTCTCAAATACTGTTAAACTTTCCAATTTAAATAAATAATCATTTGATATTTTCTATTTGTTTCTATCTTTTTACAAAATTTGTTTTAAGAAAGTGGGAATTTTTCTTTGTTCCACAAGTTTTATTTGTGCTAAGTATTGTTACGTATGAGAATGTTTATGAGTTAACTTTATTTGCAATTTCTTATATTATTGGAATTGAAAAATAAATAGCATTTGTGTTCACGTTTTCATTTTATAGGAAACAAGATGAATGGATTACTGTACAACCAGTTGATGTTGTTTTATTTGAGGGCATTCTAGTATTTTACTTTCCAGAAATTAGAGAGCTTTTCCACATGAAATTATTTGTAGATACTGATCCAGACACTAGGCTATCTCGAAGAGGTTAGACAACATTTATTAATGATTACACTTTTTTTTAAAACTAACTTCAATAATAATTGTTATTTGTTTGAGGGAATGACACAAATGTTCACCAAAATAGAAGTCTACTGCTAGGATTTAAAAAATTCTTGTGGAAATCTTAGAAATTTGGGAATTTTATTTATAATTCCAATGTTAGTTTATGTTATTAAAATATTTATAATATATTCTTAGAAATTAGTTTCATGTATTTTGACTGTGGAATGACATATGTTTTGAAAGATTATTATCTATTGAATTCATAGGTGTAAACATTTTCATACATATAATGATTAATTTTTTTTTTTCATATTTTAAATATTATATCAGCTACTAATCAATATTTCATTGTTAGAAAAAAAAAATTATTTTATAATTTTGATGAATATATAATATTCTTATAGTATATCACTTGTCAGCAAAATACAAAATATTGCTTTAGGTAACACAAGCCCTAATGTATAACCCTTGATTACAATAGAAAAAATACAATTTCTTCTATTGTAATCAAAGTTATACACTTATTATTGAACTTGTTATTAAAACTTGTGCTACCTTAAGCAATATTTTTCTACTGTGGTGATATACTATTTTCACAGCATATTCATCGTAATTGATTTTTTTATTGTGCTTTTTTGCATGAAATGCAAAGTAAATACAATTTTTAGAAGTGCTTCTGTCATTCTCTGGTTTCATCTGGATATAATAGTGTAAAACTATTGTGTAAACTAAATAGTATAAACTAAAAACCAAATCTGTAAATTGTAACTGCCGTTTAGTATTTACGTTGTTGGGAGTTTATGGCTTTAATTAAAATTAGATGAAAGGAAGAAATTAAATTTTTATTTTCTAAATGTTTTTCTTACCATATTTTCTTTTATAGGTATTAAGATCTGATCAGAGTTCACTAAATCTGTATTTAAAGTGATTTATGTTTATTTTTTGTTTAACAAAAAAAATTTCATCAAAATGACACAAAAAAGGGTGACATTCATTAAATTATGTATTTCATTTTCAGTCCTTAGAGATACCAGAGAGAGGGGTAGAGATTTAGACCAGATACTGACACAGTACACTACATATGTCAAGCCGGCTTTTGAAGATTTTTGCCTCCCCGTAAGTAATTTTTCCTTTTAACACTCTTTTCTGATATGTTAAAAGTTGCAGTCTGAGGTATTTACTATTTTTTGACATTATTGATGAATGCTATCTCCAGATGCCAACCATTATGTATTCTCCATAATTGTTACAGATTCTCCCCTTTTATTAGGGAATTGGCAAATAGTGAAATTATTATGGAAATCATCCATTTGATAAAACAGTACTGTAACGTAGTGGGCCGAGTGGTGTGCCTTTCAACAAAATGAAACAGCCTAGTTTACAAACTTGCATTTATTTTGCAAAGAATTATATTTACACTAATTACACTTGAGATTTGTATCCCTATGTCATGTGTGGTGCGAAAAAGGCAAAAACTCAAAAGCCGCAGCCTCGAGAACGAGCACCGCAAATCTTCCTGTGTCGCCAGACCCCCCCCCCCCCTTCAGCCAGCCACAAATCACTGGCACCCCTAAACAAACAGGACAGCTGTTGCAACCTTCATTAGCAGGGCTTGGGCATGTGTTTCAGAAATACTTGTTCAGAGGTCAGTGACGGTGTTTGCGACGCCACAGTACTGCTACCAAAAGTCACCAAATTTCAGGCTGCATACAACAATCCGAAATATCTATTCTGTGTTTCATCTGCATTACATTTTAGCATTCTATATTATTATTTATCAGTGGTTTGGCAACAAATAAATTAAAATTCTGCCATGGCTGTAATGTCAAATAGAATTTTACCAAAATTCAAGCTTAGAAAAGTGCAAAACCTGAGTGAAAAAACAATGTACAAGAACGAATGGCTATAACTGATGTCAGTGTACAGATGTAAGATACATATTTGAAAGTGCAACAATTTTAGCATGAATACTTCATTTGCAATCTGACAGTATGTGTTACAGATTTTCTCCTTTTATTATGACGTATCTAATAGTGGAATTATGGAAAATCATCCATTTGATTAAACAGTACAGATCCCAAAAGTCATCAAGTTGGGGTGGTATTATACAACAATCTGAAGGATAAATTTTGTATTTTATCCATATTGCAATGTAGTCATTATTATTTATCAGTGGCTTGGCAAAAAATAAATTGAAACTTCTCCAAGTATGAATGAAAAATATAGGAAGGAATGAATAAAAAAATAACACGCACTAGAGCCATTGACTAGAAACTATCTGAAAGTGCTACAATTTTAACATGAAAGTTTTTGTTTGCAATCCATGCAGGTTAATATTTTTTTAGATACTTTATTTCATTGCTAGAGCCAATGTACCAACAAACAGCATTTCACCTTATTTTTTGGTTACTTTAAATATTGTATTACAAAGCTCAGTTTGAATTTTTAAATTTGAAGTTTATTCAACAGGAATTTCCTCTAATTAAAGATTTCAACAAGATAAATTCAACTATCAAAACAGTTTCAAAGTGACAAATTTTGCCAAAATTCGGAATTCAGAAGCGTTGTAGTTCTCATCACATCAAATTTTATAGCAGGTTTGATGGTCTGGTGCTCCAACAAGAGAACTTGTTTATATTCATTTGTAATGTTAGATGTTACATTAAACCCAATTGATATCAAGTATATTTTGTTATATGCCAATAATAATCACTTACATGGTGTGAAATACCAAGGTGTCAAGATTTAAATCAACAATTAAAATCATGATTTTAATCAAATGATTTTTTTAATCGCTGATTTAAATCACAATTAATCTTACATTTTTATAATTAAGTAAATACACCACAGGAAAATCACAGAAGTGGTCAAATGCTTTAATTTTTCTGCAATCATGGTGATTTCTGCACTAATGGCTACATCAAGCTCAGAGGGAACTAGGTCAATTACTGCATATTATGAAAGATTGCAACAGCCAGTTGTAATTTATTAGAATATACTGGAAACAGTATTGTAAACACACAATGACATAAATCTAAATGCCAAGAAGAGTAATGTGTAAACATTCCTGATTAACAGCACTCATAATATAAACACTTAAAGGAAGTATGCAACAGTTTGATTCAAAATTATAAACTAAAGGGGTGACTGATTTTATTAACTAAAAAAAACACAAGTGGGAAGTAAAGTTTTTGATGCATTTGTCAGTTAGCTCAGGGGTTCCCAAAGTGTGTGCCGCAACACCCTGGGGTGCCACATAAAGAGATAAGGGGTGCTGCAAAGCACCCGTAACCTCCAATCTAAGCTATTTCTAAGCAACAGAAAAAAGGGTTAAGGTGACGAATAAGGGTAAAATTTTGACTTATCTTACATTCTGGGGAGCCATACTAGTGCTTTTCCATCCCTTCTAGGTAGGTCTTGAAAATGTGAGTCTTAGTGAAGCATAAAGTGAAGGTTTATAGTGCGGTTCCAAAAAGTTGGCATATGAGTTCTGTGGTTTCAAACAAATATTTGTTAAATTAGGGGTCCAATTAAACATTAACACTCCTGGTGACCAGATATATCATTAACAAAATTGATCAAGTCTTGGTAGACAAGATTTCTTGTCCTTAGCTAAATTGGTCGAATCCTGATGGACAAGTATCGTTGAAACCACTTGGAGGTATAATATATGTGATGCTTTAGGTATGATTTGGTAATTTTGTATTCAAAAGAGTTTACCTTTAGAAGTCTGGAGGAGCTTTGTACAATTTTCTTTTTTAAAAGCATTTTCGGGATGGTTTTATAATAAAAATCTAATGCAACAAAACTTTATTTCTCTTTCAGACAAAAAAATATGCCGATGTTATCATTCCTCGTGGGGCTGATAATGAAGGTAAAGCATGAAAAAGGTTTTCTTTCATTGATTAGTAGTTTTTCATTACTGACTCATTCGCTTGTAGTATGAGTATAGGTATTGGTATTATGTATTCAAAGTAATAATAATCAAGAATATGTTTCAAAAATGTAATAAGATTTTACAGAAATATTTTTCAATTTTGTTCCATTACAACTAAAATATCCAAATAACAGTTGTGCGAGAAATGTTTTTTGTGGCATGTTGGAATTAGAAAAGTACCAAAGAATCTTTACGGAATTGTGTTTGAACCGTTCTCGTTGGAAATGTTTGTTTTTATACATGTCAAGCTAGGTATGCATCTCAAAACTTTCATATTTAAAATTAAGTTCCATTTTGTAATCTTTTAGTATGGAAATATTTCTGAGAAAACAACCTAACTTCATGACTTAAATCTGTCTTGCAATAGATGGCACTTTAAAATTCTCTGTTCAATTTTTGTTTAACTAGTTCAGACAATATTTTACTTTTATTACTATTTCTCCCCTGAAATTCAAAATTACTGCTGATTTTTTACCCTGCATGATATAATATTACACAAAACTGGTATTAAGATTTTTTTAAATCTGAACCTATTTTTATGAAATGTTGTATTTAAATTTTAAGTATTCGGGGAATTGATTGTTTTCCTGGATTTAAACATTTAGGATAAGTTTCTTTCACTTTTGAATGCTCATTTATAACATTAATTTGCTACTATCAAGTTTTAAATTGTTCTCTAGTTTGCATTTTCAAATGGTAATAAGAACCGAGGAATTAGACGAATTTTCACTTTTTTACAAAGGGCTTATCGCTATCTTAGCAGAACCAACAAGGCTTTGAGAACTATATATTTGGATCAGAGATGGACAGAAAACTTAATTATCTTCTAATTAATAAAAATAAAACATTTCTGTAAATTCAACATTGATACTTGAAAAAAAATTGTTTCATAAGATCACTTGATAGATAATGATTTCACTTCTGTGTTTTATTTTTAACTGATTTAGTATATAACATTTGTCATTTTGGTTCCGGCCATGCGTCTCAATACTCTTAATTCAGTTCTTAGTTAAATCAGTATAAATTTTATTAAAAATTTTACCTAATTAGATTATTTAATTTTGTTAGTGATCTTTCAGAAATTATGCATGTTTAGTTTCAATACTATCTCATTCGTATTGCTTATTTTATTAAAAGCAATTTATTCTGGAATAATGTTTCTGACACTAGTTCACGGGGGAAAAATAGATTTAAAAAATGTAACTGTTCAATGATGAAAAACATTAGTTTTTCCCCAAAAGTTTTTCTACAGTCGCTTTTTATTTAAACTGCAAATTTAATTGTAAATATAGGTTAATGAAATCGATTATTGAAAGAGAAAATTTCATTTGGTAAACTTAGCTACTACTACGAAAACTTATTTACCATGCAATGGTGAATATAGCAGTGTAATCAAATTCCACCAGGAACAATAATATAGTAGTACTTGTTAGTTCACCAAGTTGCTCTGTCCTTTGCATATCGTACTAAATTGGTGACTTGATTATATGATTATGAACACATGCACTTTAAAAAACAAAACAGATGGCGGGCACATCAAATGTTGGCACTTCGGTGAGTGGTCCACAATGAGTAGTTAAATTTTCAATGTGATTCATATCACTTTTAACAACTGTCTGAAGGTGGTTATAATCTCTACTTCCACTTCAATCACAGATTCACTGTCACTGAGCCTCATTTTAACCAACTGCTGATGGCACACGCTTTCAGCTGATAAAGGCAACACAGAACAGTCATTGTTGCAGTCATTCATTGTACCTATGGACCTCCCTTTTTAATCAATAATGACCCCATCTTGTGAGGGCAAAGGGACCTCCTCCAATACATGATATCGAAGTCATATAATGCACAACCTTGTACATGGAAGTTCACCTGTGATTTCAATACAGCTCTCTGTTTCTCACAGTTATTCAACTAGGGTTATCAAATTCAGCAACTCTGAATACTAGAGAAGGAGTATTGAATTTAGCCACACTACTACAAAATTTAGATTACAATTCAGCAGGGTGTCGAGATTTAAATCACTTGATTAAAATCATGATTTTAATCAAATGATTTTTTTTTTAAATCGCAACTAATCGCACACTTTTATAACTAAGTTAAATGCATCTCAGAAGTGGTCAAATGCTTTAATTTTACTGCACTCATGGTGATTTTAACACTAATGAATACACCCAGCTCAGAGAGAACTGGGTCAATTACTGCATATTATAAAATATTGCAACAGCCTGTTATAACTTATTAGAATATACTATATACTGGAAACAGTAATGTAAACTCACATGACATCACAAATCTTAATTTTTGGAAGAGTAATGTATAAACATTCCTGATTAACAGCACTCATAATATAAACACTTGACATGATGATGTAATTTACTCAAGGAAAACTATGTAATGTAAGATGTCAACTCATGTTTTTAAGTTAAACAAATGTTAAGTAAATATTGATTTACAATGTCACAAACTCAATTATTTATTTAACAAATTTATATATAATTATTGTAAAAACAATGTATAGGGCCTGCAGAAATTTAAATAAAAAATCTGATTTAAACAAAAAAAAAATCTGATTTAAAAATCCAATTAATTGATTTTTTTACACCCTGTAATTCAGTAGCTTTATATAGCATTGTACTGAAGTACCATCACAGATTACTTTTGGTACAAAGTTGCACTGACGTTCACGTGTCTTTCTAAGCACTCTTGTATGTAGGCTTTCAAAAAATAACCTGTTCCCAGTGAAGTTCTAGAATGGTTTTATAAACTTTCTTATTTTCGGATTCTTTAATGTACACATAGTTTTAGTGTTTACTTTTTAGCTCATCTTACTTATAAATTTAAAGGTTGATCTCTAGAATGACGCATTTCATTTTTAAACTTCATACTGTTGAGATTAGCTTCATGTACATTGCAGCATTTTAACTTGTGTAACAAATTGTTACAAATAAATAATCTAATCCATTATAAAATTAATATACTGCACATTAAAGTTTGCATCTGGAATGAATGGTATTTGTCTTCACATAAAAATTTGTATTCGTAGAAAAATCAAACTAAAGGTTAATAACTAACATTTTTCTGACAATGGTGCTTGATGTGAACGTTTAACTTGATTTTGAATCAATTCACACAGTTAACCAACAACAATTTAACCTTTAACTTTTACATTTGCTTGGTCAAATAAGGTCCTTAGCCAAATAGGGTCCATAAATCCCAACAAACTAGGTTACCACTAAACTGCTCTAAAAAAATCTAGTTTTGGGGGAAATGTCAACTGTCCATCCTTATTTAACAAAAATTCCAATCCTCATTTTGTAATGATCACTTGTGACATAAATCTCCTTGTAAACACCACAGGGAGGTTGAAGTAAAGATGGAAATCACAACCTCAAATACCTAGTGATCTGTCCTCTCTTTCATTTTATCCTCGCCTGCCCTTCTGCTTTTTTTTCCTCTGTTGTAGTGTTGGTTATTTTTCATGGAAAATATCTGGCCTTGCATCATTAGAATTCAACCAACCCATTGTTTGGCTCCCCACTGTTCAATGAAGATCTTGCTATTAGGAGTGGGAAAAATTTAGAATTCTAGTGTCTCTGTTGTGCAAAAAATGGGGATAAGGGGTATGTAGTTTAAAAACTAATCAAATTATATAATGGGAAATCAGCTCTGAACTTGCCAGATTCTGCGTTTGAATCTTGAATGTCATCGTTATTTTTGAATGTTCTCAATCAGCAATGCTTGATGAAAATCCACAAAGAAAGAGTAGAATGTCATTGTATGAAACAGCATTATTCTCCTTTAGAATTTTATGTATATTTAATATTTACATAAAATTAATTATTAATTTTAATGTGTTACCAATTACATAATACGATATGTTATGTACCAACTGGTCAGAATAATTTCTGTTCAATGACTACTGACTTTTTGGCATAAAATATCTAAAAATGAAATTCTGCATAAATGCATAAGGAGACAATCTCACTATACTGCAATTAGATAGAGATTTTAGATTGTCTTGTTTTATTAAACCTACTTTTCTCTTGAAACAACACTTTTTGGGCAAATGTATCTTCACAAAACCTCTTATGATATGGTTTCCATGATCATAACTTCACCATTTTGAGGAATGTGAACACCAACCTCTTAGTCTTTCACAATGGTTCAACAGCATAAAAATGCTACTTTGGAAAGAAAGAAAAATATTATAAATTTTTTTAAATCATTGCCATCAAATTTGTGGGATTGAATGATATAACCTCCAATTTAAAAATCAATGCCCCTTCGGCACTTGATAGAACTTTAAAAAATCATGAAAGGTCTGAGTACTTTTATCTATCATTAGCATAATTACCCAGTGTTGCTCAGGGTGAATTGATTAAATGTTGGTTGAAAAGTGATGTGACTAATCACTTCTCTTTCATAAAAGAAGGCTAGCATCATTTAAGTATAAATAATTAGTAATATACTTTTTAACTTTTTCATTGCTTCTACAGTTTACTTCGAACGCAAATAGAAATGTACAGTACCCTACAATAATAGACAACAGTGAATTTCCATAAAACCCAACTACTTGTTTGGAGGTGTTTTTCCAACATGGCCTGGGACCTTTGTATTTTGTTCCTGCTCAATTGAACACCTACACGAACATTTTGGACAATCAGATTATTCCTATGCTCAGGCCATTTTATGGAATGGACGAATGTTACTTCCTGGACGACAACGCTCCATGTCATGTAGCATGTTCAGTCTTTGTCAAGCAGTAGCATGTGCAGCCTCTGCCAAGCAGTGGTATCAAGATATGGATCGAAAACGTTTTCCCTGACCTGCTCAGAGTCCCGACCTAAATCCCATAGATCATTTGTGGGACAAGTTAGAACAACGCTTACGGACTTGGGAACCATGTCCGAAATCTACAGCTTAGCTGGCGACATTCTTGTAGCAGGAATGGACACAAATTCCCTTGGCTGTGTATCAAAACCTTGTTGAAAGTATGCCCAGAAGGGTTGCTAGTGTAATTGCAGCACGTGGGGGACCATCCCCCTATTAAGCATGTATTGTTTCCTTTATACCATCACATCTTACTGTTCGGTCCATTATTCTACGGTAGTGTATCTGTATACATGATATGTCCATTGATATAGTTTATTGCATTTGTGCTTTAGACAAACTACAGAAGTTTTTTCTAAGGTGACTATTACAAAAGTTGATTTTGCGTTTTGGAGCGATTAAAAATATTTCTGTAAGTTCATGTTCGGTATAAGTGTCGAATATTTGGCAGATAGTTTTCATTTGAATTTGTTTTACTTGTAGCATTCTTCCACCTGGTATGTGAAGTTTTTGAATTTCATAATCAGTATCTGTGGATGGCAAATTAAATTTATTTTTTATTTGAGGGTTCAGCCGGAATTTTAAAATTTAATCTAGAACATTTTCAAATTAATTTATTGGAATTTTATTATTATTGTTTTCCTTTGTATGGCAACAGCATTAAGAGAACACAGATTCAAAATTTATTTTGTACGTTTACGTTTGATTTTTCAGAGGAACTTTTTTCTGCCGGCGAAAAAAAAGAAATAAAGTTTTGACTGGAGTTATGTAGTTATTTTTCTATCCCCTAGATCGTTAAAGATAGAATAAAAATTGTAACGGATTTGAAATCTGCAGAAAATTTTACATTAGATAGATACCTAAAAATAAGATTTTCTTTAAATAAATAATTTTTAAAGAGAAACTTTTATATTTTTTGCAATATGAATGCCGCTGCTATAAATGACCTTCGTTTGATTTGAGATTAATTCATTTTGATTTCCTTGAGAATGAATATCTTTTATAATTTCACAAGAAATTGTGACTTTTCGCCAATCTTCGTGTTCGAGAAATCAACAGATTCCATTTCCTGCTCAAACAATTCTTGCAGAGGAAAGGAAACCAAATAAGAATTTGTAGCAATCACTGTGGGTTAACAAGCAGTGGTCATGTCCAAAGAACTGTCTCAGGCTACGCCATGCTGGCCACGCAGTGGCTAGTATTTATAAATTATTTCTATCACTGGAAGAAATAAAAAGTCATTTGATAATTTTATTAATTTTGGAAAAATTGTTTTTGAGCAATACTTGTAAAACAATATTACTGTAAAACTTGATTTTCGATCAACACTGGTAAAGCAATGTTACTGTAAAACTTGATTTTCGATCAAAACTGGTAAAACAATCTGAACTGCGTGCAGCAATCCTTTTCTACTCAATGTTATTTCTATAGCGATTTCGAATTGGTTTCGGCCCCATCGGCACACCTATGACAAATTGAACAGTGTTTAAGAGTTAGCCTTAGCCTATCATACCTGCAGTGTTCCAAAGTACATGTACCAAATTTGGTGTGGATTAGTCAAACTGAAGATTTGTATAGAGAACAGAAAGACACACACAAACTCTGTTGTATATATATATAGATATTTGTATATATATAGATATTTGTATATATATAGATATTTGTATAAATGGGGAAAGTACTAGTAAATTCCACATATCCCACTTTCTGGCTACTAAAGATGTTTTCGCATAAATATATTGAGTTAACTTTATATAAATCTATTGATCAAGTTGAGAGTCACTTGCTACTTTTCCTCACAACTACTTATGATTGTTTGGAAATTTTTCTGATAAGCCTTACTTTAATTTGATATAATTCCTATTGTAAAGCTCTTTCAACTCAATCAAAAAAAAAACTTTATAAGGTTTCAACCTGTTATTATTATTTTATAAAACTTGCTATTTACAAAATATACATGCGGTTTAATTACAGGCAACCCAGCAAACAAACTGCAGCTGCCATTTTTACCTTCATTCTACTCCACACCTTCCTTTTCCAGCTTGTTAAGTTTTTGGGGAAGGGGGTCAATCGTGCACCAAATAACAGCCTCACACTGACAACGTAATTTCATCTTCCAATCCTTACACCTATACTGTCAGAATTCGAGCATCTGGGGAATATTTCATTTCAGTATAAGGATTTTAAACATATTTTTGTATCAATTTTTACATGTACTGGTAAAACCCAAATGTACAAAGGAACTAATAGGTTTTATGGTCCTGGAAAATGATGCTCTTGATTCTGTTTTCTTTCCCTCTGGTTTCTGCCATTTCTTTTCCTCAAAATGGATCAGATGCATTACACTATTTGATTACACTGAAGCAGGGTGAGATACCTCTGAAGCATTGTATTACATAAGGTGCTCCCAAAGTGTGCTCCACAAACCCCCAAGAGACCACGACAAAATTGCAGGGGGTCAGTGGGAAATATAATATTTCACTAGCCAAAACATAGAAATTTCAAGATAAAATGAAGTGTTCCATTTTTTTTTCTTCTAATTTTTGTTCTAAAATCAGTATTGAAAAATTCCAGTATTTCTTGAATTCCAACTAATTTTTCCTTGAAAACCTAATTTGAAACTAACCGGTTAATGCACATCGCTCACTGTATTTTAGTCTTATGGCAGTATTTACACATATGTAGCAACTTAAGTGTGTTATAAAATAGATGGGCATGAATTTGGTTCTGTGAAGCGTCCTTCAGAGAGTTAAAATAATTGTTCATTTACTTAATTGCTAAAAAGTAGATTCATTGTTCATATTAAGATTTAAAAACATTTGGTGTTATTAATACTATATAAGTTTAAAGCCTTTTGATTTTAACACATTTTAGTTAACAAGTAAGAGTTTTCACATTGTTTATTTCACTTCAAAACTACTTTTTCTGTGTCATAACTTCAAATTGCTATCACTAATTCTTGAAATTTTAATATTTTATTATCCATTTAACATAAATATAAATATTTCACACCCTAAATTAAGGTGAAAAATAATTATCTTATATGTCTAATCAAGCCCCATTGAAATTTATGCTATCAAAAACAGATTTTTTTAAGGGAGTCAAAAGACTGATGTTTGAAAACTACTAAATTTTAGTACTGTCTAGATTAGATGAACTGATATAAATTTTTCTAAATCTAACTACCATGGGATCTTCATATTAAATTTTGTGCAATGCAAATTCTCAGTGTAGAGTTTTAACTTCTAAAATACCACTATTTTACAAGTATCCAAGCTTTATAAAATTTATATTAATTAGTTTAATAGGCGTGATGGAAGTATCATATTTTAGTGCAAATTTAATAGATGTCATCCATTTAAGCTTAGCTTAATTTTCCTTTCAGCATTAATTTCATGTTGTAATAGCAAGAAAACGTTCTATGTATAATGACAGACTTCTAAAATATCACTTTCTCTTACAAGTATCCAGCCTTTATAAAATTTTTATCGATTAGAATGATAGGCTTGATGGAAATATCGTAGGTACTTGCGTACTTCCCCGTCGATCATTTCCGACAAACAAAAATTTATGTCAATTATGTGATTTATCACAATAATGGATAAGCATGATGAATCTCAGTGCAATCACAAATTTAATTTTGGATCACTCAAACCAAGTTCCTTTTCGAATGGAAATTCACCTGTCACAAGTTTTCATATTTCATTGCCATTGTTTGTTCATTTTGAAATAAAGTCCCATATCGTGTGCCCATTAACACTCCCTTTTTTATGGCAGGATGCTGTAACTTTGAAAATACTCCACTGCTTGCTGTTCCATAGAAAGCAGGGCCCAAATTTCAACCCTTTTCTTTTTAAAATGTGAGGCAGAGAACAGAAATAACAGTTAACTTATATCCTTTACATAAACAAAAACAGCTTATCAAGGATTAATCGGGTGTGCATAAAACCAAGGCGAAGATCTTATGAATGTGTTGTGATGTCAAGCTTATCCGTTATTGGCACTAAATCACACAATTGGCGACTATTTTTGTTTGTCAAAAGTGGTCAACAGAAAGTACATAAGTACCTTATCATATTTTAGTACAAGTTAAATTAACTGTCATCCTTTTAAACTTAGCTGAATTTTCCTTTTAACATATTTATTTGATGTCGTGGTAGCAAGAAAACGATCAATTTAGTTACCCCTTCCCATCCCCTATTTTCCAGTTGCTATAGATCTGATTGTCAAGCACATCCAGGAGTTTCTCCGACTGTCGACTTGTAAAGAGCGAGAACCTGATATTCATCCTGCGAAATTACTTATCTGATCTACATTAAATATTAGAGCTAATTGTATCAGGACCAGTGTCAATGTGTAATGGTGTAATGTTTGCATGATGACTGTTTTGTGGTGTGTATGTGTGTGTGCAACCTTTCTCTTTTTAGAACTTGACAGTTCTAATGTGTTGACAAAACATTTTAAGATTAGCAGTCTAATGAAAAGCATCTTATTTATACTATTGTTATCAAATGTTGAAAAAAAAGTATAGTTTGTTTCTATTATATAGTTTTTTTTTTAATAAAATGTATCAAACTGAGATTTATGGGCAAAATAGGTTAAATTTACCCGATTGAAATCACAAAAATCAGGTTTGTGGGTAGCATGCATTTTTGATGTATGTTAGAGTTTTGTGTTTTAAAATAAGGAGTTCTTATTTCCTCTTTCTTGTAAAATAGGTTCCATCTTGTATACTTTTGATTTTGATCTAAGAAACTTTCTATATATCCCCAATAAAACATCTCTAGTAAATTATAAAACTCAGTTATAGCTACTCTATTTTCCTCTTAATTTTAAAGACATAAAATTTTTAAAAATTATCTCGCATTCTGCGAATTGGGATTTGAATGCTTTTTGCTCCATACTTTAGATAATTTGTCCATTTTTTTATCGACCTCTTAAAAGTCCAAAAATGTTTTCTATCATTCTTTATTTCTATTAAATTTAAATAAATGTCGGTTATTTTACTTCTTAGGTCAAAGCACTCAGTATAAATTACGTAGTTTTCCATTTTTTTAATGACCAACTTTCCTCTATTTTTCCAAGAGGTTGGTTGTGGCGCATTTCATGTAACATTTATGAGCTTTCCTGCATTTTATTCAACCGCCCATACTTTTAATAACTTTAATTACAACCTGTGTAAGAAACCGACCAATATATGGTATACTTTGTTGTATAGAATTTTTTTTAATGAATAAAACCAACTATTTATGTTTAATCTTACTGAAACAATTTGCATCCGTATCCAACATTTGTTCCTCCTCTAAGAGTTAATCACAAGGTTTCTAACAAATCATTTTAAGGGTATAAATTATTCTAAAATGCTCATTTTATTATGACTTAATTTATCCTAAATTAGAATTACTAACTTATATTTTTTACAACAGGTTTTTGGAAAATTAAGCTTTTTATTCAAACCTGATTGTTAGTTGAAGATTGAGAAACACGGGCACTCAAAATTTCATTAGTTCCTTGCTTTAATTTTTTAAATATTGCAGGTAAAGAAAATCTTTCAAATTAATGCAACCATTTTATATTTAAATTTGTATTTTTTCAATTTGGTACATGCCTCTTAAAAATAGTTCTTACTTAGCATTCCCCATTTGTAAATTACAATTTTGGTTTACTAGTTTACAGTGATTGGGCCTTATTCTTGATTGTAAGCAATACAAATTGTTTGCCTGAATTGTTTTCTCAAGCTTTTGTGCTTGAAGTTTATCAAGATCTCAACAAATTCTTCAGTTTCTAAAATATGACTTTCTAACCTTTAATGTGCTTGCACTTTTTTTAATGAACGTCCCCAATACAATGTCTAAATTTTTTGAAATTTTAAGCTCATCTAAGTCGACAATAAGGTCAGAAATTCATTTTTTAAAATTTATAAAAGTTTATTTGAGAACTGAATGAATTCCAAATAATGAAATAAAAACATTCTGTCCATTACTGCGTTTTTGTATGTGTTTTTACACTGATCTCTTTTTATATAAATTTATAGTATGTATTAAAATTAGACAAATGAATCTTGAAGAATATTTTTACTGGTATGATATAAATGGCATTTATTATTAATTCATTTGTTTTAAGAATATAACTTTAAAGTGCAGTTTACCCTATTTCAGCTAATATCTTACTTAATATAAGGTGCTCATTTTGTAATTATGATATTACTATTAAAATATTGATTACTATAAAAACATGCTAGTGTAATGTTTTTTGCACTGAGCTAAATATTTAGACCTAATTCATTTAATTAATTTTTTAATAAAAACAGCAAAAATTGTATTTTTTTTTTGTCATTTATTTAGGGTTTTAATGAATATTTTCAAATTAAATTTTTCTCTAGCAATTCAATACCAATTATGTTACTCAAAGGAGTATTATTTTTGAAACACACAATACCCCTAAAATTGAACTAGAACATTCCTTTTGCTTGCATATTATAATTTTAAAGCTTTGTTCTGTTGTAAAAATGGACATTGTATTTTTATTTTTAAATGCAGCAATTGTATTTTTCTGTAGAAAGGAAATATCAAAATAGTGGAAATCAGGGTGCAGTATATTTTGTGAACTGAAACTAGGAATTCTGAAATAGCAAAATTTTTACAATACAATGTTTACTGCCTCTTTCAGAAACACTAGTATCGAACATTGAAGTGTAAATTTCATCAGTGAAAAGTATGCAATTAGATTTTTCGAAGTTTGCTTTTTGGCACATATATTTCAATTATGCATTGATAATACTAGTATTAATTTTAAAGTACTATTGATTTCCAAGTGTTAATTATTCTATTGCAAGCAATACAGATTTCATAGGTAGCAAACTTACTAGAAAATATTACTTGCAATTAATACAAAAGTTGATCATAATTAAATTTTTCCAGTGCTATGATCACTTGCATGTTAGAAAGTAGATAGGATGTGTAATTTATTTCCACCACTTGTAACATTTCATTTAAGTAATGAATATTTGTTATGTAGACCCGATTTTTATTAGAAATTGCTAATTTATTCAACATTCCTGGCAAACTTGTATTCTACTTCGTCATTAAATTGATGGGATTTTGTATAGAACCTGTTTATACATTTTTAATGTAATATAGTATTGTGATTCTTTTTACTTGACATTGCAATAAGAATATTGTAACGGTACATATTTCTCGTACTCACTCCTTGATACTGTGTGACTTTATTGTAGTATATTTTGTTATACTTGAATAAACATGATTAATAAACCTAATATTTTTTGGGTTACCTGTTGTATTAATTTTAAATTCAGATTTGACTTCACATTTTCGGTAATGTGTCTTTACCACCTGCATTTAATGCAGTATCCAAGTTATTATTGGAATAGGAATCTATGGACCAATTCCATGTTTCTAATTAATTTCACAGAAACAGGATAAACACATTTGACTTGCAGGAATAAAATAATATAAAGCAATTATATAAATAAAGTAATTCAATTTTTACATATTTTTATTGATTTAATAAAATAAATTGTAAAATAATTCTACAAAAGAGAAAAATTGCTTTAAAAAATTAATGAATTTAATTTTTTTATTGTTTGATATCTTTAATAGAAATGTTTTCAACTAAATAAATATCCTTTTTTCAGTTCCTGAAAAATAAAATGTTCAATAGTTTGATATACTAATTTAATCATGTATACTGCATTTCTTAAGCCTATATATGCCCAGAACCTCTTGAAGCTTTATTGAGGTGTCAGTGTTAAAATGGTGGGTTGATATTCCATATTTACCGCAGGATCAACATCTTTCAGTTTGACAGCATTACAATTTATCTGTTAGGATTGAATATTCCTTATTGTTGTGGATTTCGGAATTACCGGAAAGTAATGTACAAGTGCTAGTACTAATTAAGTTAGTGTCGGTACTTTAGGCAGTTAAGTGGTTTTGGGATTACTTTTGTTATGGAATAGGCTAAAGTTAAAAAAGAATTTAATACATTTGTTATAACTTTTATATTTTATTTTGAATTATTTATATAATGCTATCAATTATTGCATGTAGTAAAAAAAATTAATGCAACCCTATTTTGTGCATCAATTTTTTAAAATTTTGGGTCTAGTAATTTGAACTAAGTTTAATTCAAAACTAAATTAAATCAATATTTTAATCACAGTAGACAATGTTACATTTTTATGATTCGTTTTAATTCTTAGTAACTTCCACAAATTTCTTCTGTAATTTTGTTGCACTCCTTACTCGTTTTCATTTGCATTGTAGATGTGACATTTTAACCATTAATGCTGCATTTATTTTAAACAAAACTCTTAAACTTCTTTATGCGTCATCAACAAAAAATGATAAGCAAATTCGTATATATTTATATTTTTTATAATTTGTAAGCAGCTGCTCAGCTTGTCTGCTATTGGATCTTGCGCCATAAAACCCAAATCAATCAACCGTTTGTAAACATCAATAAAATCTTGTTAAGGTATTACTTTTCAAGAAAATGTAGATCTTGAATGTCTAGTATAAAGAAACAATTGCAATAAAAAATGTATGTATGAAATAGTAAAAGGACTTTATTTGTTTTGAATTGAATTAAACATGAACATAAACTCTTAAAATTTGAATCTGAAAGAGTTGATTCTGATTTAATCGAAACCACACTAATCATATCCTGTTACATAAAAACAATTCTTTTACCGATCATTTTGTGACTGAAAGTTTTTACAATATTTTATGCTCTGACTAATTTAATTATTTTTTTAAAAGAGAAATTAGTTATCTTAACATAGCATAAGCAGTGATAAGTTTAAATAATTAAGGTATTCAAAATAGCAAATAAAAAAATTGCAATCTTAAAAAGTTTAGAATAATAGTCATAATAAAAATCTGGCTCATGATTTTAAATAAATTCTTGAGGTCTTAGTGGTTAATAGATTCTTCATTCAGCAAGTGGTTACATTAGATTTAAACCTCAACTAAATTAAAACTTTAAGGGATTTCTATTTTAAGTATTTCAATTTTATTTATATTAGTTTTTTGCATGGAATTTCTACATTTGACATGAATATTAGGTAACTAACATTAATAGGTTTTATTTTACCTATCTGCCAATATATAGTTAGTTATTACAAAAAGCAAATGGAAGTTGGATCTACATATTAGTGCAGAACAGTGAGTTGTAGTGTGATAATTTTATAATAGTTAAATTTTAATATTTGAAATTGCTACAATACACACAAGAATAAACTGGTACAACTAAACAAATTTAATTTAAAGCAGAGTTCTTTATGTAGCAATTGAAACATCATCACTTAATGATGTTGTTAAGTAATTGAAAGATTTTCACTTTTCTGAAGTTCCATCCAATTTTTAAAGTTTTATTTGTAAAATAAAAGATACGCATAGCTTTGCATTTCATAGTTCATTTCCGACAATTGTTTTTATAGAGTGCTTCCCTCTTAATTTTGGCGTTTTGAAAAAATTAAAGCCAAATGGTACTTCTAACGGTATTGTCAATTGTATTTGAAATCTACACTAAAGATTTGGATAGAGGTGTTGTATAGTTTAGAATTTTTCATTCTAATCTTTTATTTTTCTCTAATAGTCTTTTTTTTTTTAATTCCAATTTTTTAAGTAATTAATTTCTATCTCATGATTGCTTGTTGCAAAAACAATTAACTTATACAGTTAAATTTTAAGTTTTTGCTTTAAAAAAATTGTATTATTTTATTTTAAAATTACAACCTTTATAGGGTACTATGTATTTTTGGAACAATATTTCCCCAGAATATTTAGCAAGTTGTATAGTAACCGATAACGAATGGTTTGAAGTATTGTATATTTTATATAATAAAGACTGCAAGTTTGACATTTGTTAACATAAAATGTCAAAGTTTTATTCAAAGGGGTGTTTCATTGATTACTTCACGATATGGAAGACCACACAGAATGATTAATTTTAATTTGAGAAAAGGTACCATTGAAGAAAATTTCATTTTGATTTGATTGATATTCCATGTGTGGAACAAATTCATAAATGTATCTTAAATTTGTGTTATAAATTACCATAGCTTAAAAAATTTCTACATTTTTATACTTTAAAAGATTTGTTTATGATTTTTTATTCTTTACAGTTGCCATATGTATCATAGTTCAAACAATTCAAGATCGCCTATCCCGAGTTTCTCCACAGAATTCAGTCAATCATCTTATGGAAAGAAAATCAACATATCCCATGTTTCCCCCTCATTAAAGAACATTATACGCCTCATTAGATTTCTTCACATTTGAATGGGTTATATAAGGTTCAATAGAAAATTTGGCTATTGTAATGCGTACTTAGAAAATGACACTACAAGAATTAACCTTTTGACTACAACTTTCAAGGTTCAAAAACATTGCAACAATTGAGATTTAAAGTGGTCTAAACATGTTATTTTTTAACCCATTCATTCACTAATAACATCATAATTTACTGTGTTTTTAAAGTTATAGTCTGTAGAAAGGTGCTCTGTTATGTTCTTGCTTATTATACTAAGTGATTCTTATTGCAATAAATCATGCCTTGTCAAGGCTTTTAACCTAGATCGAGTTTGTGAAACCGATTGGTTTGGATCAAGGTAATCCCATTGTGTGCTACTAAGATTCTACCCGTGTGATATTTGTCTTGTTCAGTTCTATATACTGTTAAAGCTCTACATTGTTTACATGTTTTTATTTTAATTTATTGTGTTTCATTGTCCTTTGTGTACTTAATCTACCAGAATTTATTGTCATTTATGTTCTCTAAATTAAAAGGGTACACTTGAATGAAAATGCTATTGTGTGTATTTACCAGTATGCAGCTTTCATGGTGCTAAAGCTTAAAATTTCTGGCTATACAGCTATGTACTTATATTTAATGTCTAAAAAGTGTAAAAATATTGTACTTATCTTTTCTGCCAACTAAACAGTAAACATCTTCCTCATTTCACTCAATCTAAATTTAGTGCTGCTCTATTCTAGTTATAACCTTACTCTAATTACCTACCTACCTATTCTAGTTAAGTTAAAATTTTAAACACATTGGGAAGATTAACATAATATGCAAACCAATATGTTCTCTTGAACTATTCAAAAATATCAACTATTTTTTTAAACATAATTTTGATAATTTATTGATGGATATTTGATTTTATTGTCATTAATTATCTGAAAAATTCTTGTATGCTATTCAGAAATCAGCACTTTAAGGCTAAGTGCAAAGCTTAAAAATTTATTACCTTCAAACTTTATTATTTTTTTCCCCCTTCAAAATATTGTACTTTTTTGTAAGCACAAAGAAAAAAACTTTTAAATTTTTAAGTTTCATAAAATTTCATAAGCTTTATAATTTTTACCTTAAGGGTATTTTTTGTAGGTTTATATAAAATAGCATATATATATAACTTTTTTTATTGTGAAAACCCAGGGGAAAAAATTTAGATTAAGTTTCAAAAATGCTACATTAAAGTGAAAAAAAGACTGGAATGTGCACCAAAAATTAATTGAATGTACTATTGCATAAAACAACCTAAATATAACTAAGGTTCTGACTCTTGGGAGATTTAAAGAAAAATTAAAAACCTTTCCAATCTGAAATGAATCAATCTGAATCCCTTTCTAATTTGGAAAAGTTTCAATGAAAGCACTATTTAACTTCACCAAAATATTTTGGTTTACAGCAAACCCTTTTGTTACTACTTACCTGGAGATTCAACAGTTTTGCTATTTACGATGGTTGATGCAAGAGGATCTATATAATTTCACCTGAATTTTCTTTAGGCAATCAGCAATAAAATATTTCAGAAAAAAATTGTGATAATCTTGAAACTTGAATACAAAACCAGTTGAATAAGACTTTCACTTTGAGTTGGAATTTGTGTAAGATAAATCCATTGATTTCATTTCATTGCTAGCAAAGAGATATATGAGTTAGGGTGATTAAAGACACCTTAATGCTGGTTGTGATTCTAAGAGATTTTTATATTTATTTGAGTGTAATTGTTATGTCTAACAATAATAGAATAAAGGCTTGAAGGCATATTTATAGTTGAAATTTTTCTATTTAAACATAATCGGTTTCATCACTATCTCAGTGTATTTTTAATCCAGTGATATTTTGTCAAAAAGAAAATTAAATTTTGAGGTGGATTGTGTGATATTGGTAAAAAATTGATTTGACGATTTTTTTTTCATGTTAAGGGAATTGGTGCATGAAGGAATAATTTTTATTCAGATACCATTTTGGACCACAAAAGGATCAATTATTTTGCCCTCGAAACATCCCCTTGCATATTCCCTGTATATACACAGACAGGTTTGGGTAAATAAATATCCCAGTCTTGCTGTTGTGAGAAGACAGTTGACTATAGGTCCATTGATTACTAAATAGGTGTGAAAGTGCATTAGAAGGCTGCCATATGCAAAAACATGAATGGTGATCACCATGGATGTTTTTCCACCCCCTTCCAACTCTCTGTCAATGCAATCGCTTTCTGTGTTGAACGATACGTATCATAATCCGCTCTATAGATGCCAATTGTTGGAGGGATTTCTTTACGTTACCACCAGTCCACTAATTTAACTAAAATTTTCGAAACCATGCAACTCAACTGCCTTTTTCCTGTAACCGAATTATTTCATGATGTTTATAAATGTTAAAGCAGTCTTACTGATTTTAAATTTACTTGCAAGTTTTGTTTTAATCTTGCGTTTCTTTCAATTTTTGTACTATTGTTTTTAACATAAATTTTTACTAAGCTAGGACAACTTTGTCAACTTAAAATTCAAGGAAGTGACTTATTTTTAAAATGTTAGAATTGTAATGTGCACATTTTTCTGCACCAAAACTGAGAAAGTTTGGTTTCTTTTATTCATTTAAAATCTTATATTGAAGATCTTGAAATTTTTAACATATGAACAGAATTTTACATTTAGTAATGCATTCTCTTTTAATTTTTTATTCAAAATTTATGATCAGAACATTATGATACTGGTTTTCAATTCCCTAATTTTTTTTTATGAAATGTATTCAAAAAGTTATTTGTGGATATTTTATGGTTCTACTTTGTAAATGCTATACTTTCTGTAAAAGTAAAACATTGATTTTCATTCTAGTGACCTCTTGTATTTTGTTCCCAAAAATTATATAACTTGACAATGTTAAATACAAGAGCCCATCATGCTTAAAAGGTTAATGTAAATCTTGAATAGGAAATGGTACTTTTAAAAATATTCATTCTTTATGCTACTTATACTTTTAGCTGCTGCATCTGAACTGTCTTCAAAGAATGTTCAATCTATTTAGGCTATGTACATCAGTTACTATTTTTAAACAAAGTGTTTAATTTTAGATTAGATTTCAAAGAAAGGATTTTGATGACAAACGTTGCCTTTTCTGAAACACCAGATATTTTTCATCTTGTGGTGTGACAAGCAAGTTAATTGTAATTCATATTTCCAATGCTATATTTTATATTTGGATGAAATAACGGGTTGTCATGCACAAAATCTTATTTTCACACATCAGATATCTATGGAAACTAACCCTTTATTATTTCAATTCTGTTTTTTTGTCTCATATGGTAATGATTTTTCCCATTCTCATTTTTATCAAATTTATTGTAAAACCTGTTGTACCTTCAAAGATTCTGTTTGTAAATAGATAACATAATATTCTCTTTTATTTTATCAGATTTTTGAAATTATTTAAACTTTGTCATGTTTCATGAAATAAGTTGATGTAGGGAGAAATTACGTAGCGTGCAATACTAAATTATCACTAATGTTTGCAAGTGTCATTTGCAGCTGCTTTTTTTGCTCATAAAATTAAACAGTGTAATTTTTTTACATTTGTATTACAGTGTGTGTGTGTTCTACCTGTTTGAGTTCCTTATGCCAAATGTGTGCTAGTCAATATTTGTTGGATCTTGTTTATCACCAGAATAATTTTGGACATGTGACTGACAAAAATAAGGATGTTTTAAGTTTTTTATAAACATTGACAAGCTTTCTGTCCAACTTTTTTGCATGTTTATCAAATACTTTAAGTTCAGATTGGGTTTCTATGTTGATAAAATTGTTTTCTTGTACTGTAAACTTTAAAAATGAAAATTATCTCGTTTTTCAGAAAATTATAAAATTTGAAATGGAAAAGAGGATGCGAGAGATAATTAATAAATCATGATACGACATCAGTTCATTTTTCCCCCAACAAAATTTCATTTGCAAGTAATAAGGAACAACTCAGTATTAACTCGCAACTCATCTAGAACTGATTTCTAAAAGGTTGATATTCAGTTTATAGCTCACAAAATAATATAGCAAACTGAAAATTCTCATTTTCCCCATGTCCATAAATTCAGAATATGTTGGCATTTTTGTGAATATAATTTATAAGAGTGGCTCATTGAAAAGATTACATTTTAAGAGGAAGTGAAATATAGTTGAATCAGTCAATTTTTATTTTGTGTTTCTAATAGCTGTTAGAATTTGTTAACAGTTATTCAGCTGCTATCATAAAAGCTTTGCAAAATCAAATATAATTTTTGTACTGTAAAATAACTTCAAAAGAGTTATATTTCAAGATGACTGAGTATGTAATTTTCTTTTAAATCAAAGTTACAAAAGATTCTTGTTTGATAATATGTGAAGGTTGCATTACAATAAATACCCTTATACCCCTTACTCACATTTTTATTATTTTTTGTCTAAACTTTATTGATAATCCACTGATATTATGTAAGCTATTTATATACTTAAAATCATGTCCTAATATTGATTTAGAACGAATGACGTATTTTTTTGTGAAGTTGAACTTCTATGTTAAGCCTGTTTGACTCGCAAACTTATATGGAATTGATGTGAACTGAGCTGATAGTGTTATGGAAATGTTGGTGCAATCACTTATTAAGGATAAATCAATGTTGTGAAGGAATTTATCGAAATTTGATGTATGCGTTCGAACATGATGTGTACAATCACTTGTATGTATCACAGACTAAAACAAATGACTTTTCCCTTAATTAGTACAAAACATAAAATAAACTTTGCTTTCTTAATATGTTCATACAAAGTTTACCTTGTGCAAATGATGAACAAATTTTGTTTGGATCCAGAAATGCATTTATGTTGTTATTTTTGAACTAGAATAAAATAACGACTTGAATTTGTATCTTGCTATAGGGTATATGTATCCGTTTTTATTTCATGATACTTAATTTTCATTTATGACAAAAAAATTGCTAAAAAGATAAATTCAAATTTGATTTATTTTAAGTTAAACTTTTATCTGCTGATACAAATGAAGTGTACCTGATTCCAGATAGTTTTAAAGTGTGTTAAAAAAAATTGAAACATGTCAGACCAACCATTTCTGCATTATTATTTTTCATTTGTCATATATTTGTGAGAGCTACACAAAGTAATGCTTAGTGTTGATATTTTATAAATTTTCATTTGTCCTATTTCAGTCGTGTTTCGTTTGTATTTTGTGCCATTGAGAAAAGGTTTGTTTTTAATCTAAATACGCTGAAAGGTTCAAGAAGCTTTTTCCCTGTGATGTATGAGATTATATATAGAGGTTGTATATCGAATTTAGAATTTATATATTGTGTATATTATACTGTTAAATTTCTTCTCTGTTATGATAGTAGGTTTTTGTGCAGCTAAGTGCTAGTCATATTTTTATAGAATTGCACTGGTTAAATACATTTTAACGTATTTTTGTGATGCTAACTATTTTGAATATTTTTAACCGTTTAGAAACATGGGGCTTTGATTCTAGAGTATAAGGCATTGATGTTTTTGAGGAATCAAAATAAGAGAGAGATAGTAGAGAATTGTGCAACTGCAATTTTAACATGTTTTAGTATCTGTTACATTTAGTACTTATTATTTTCAATCAATAAAGTTTGTTATTTGTGTAAGCATTGTGTGTTATCAAGTTATAATCTGCAACAGTTAGGTGTTTTTTTTTTTTTTAATCAAAGTTATGATCCTGTTGTTACTTCAAGCTGTCATCCAAAATAACTTTGTTTTTAAGCAATTGCATGTTTCTAGTAATCATTTGTATATGAAATCATTTCCTTTGTTACAGTACCCTGGTGTCTAGTAACAAGAAAGATATCATAATTTTGGTCATATTATGAGCGCTTTGTCCTCTCCAACAAGGATGTAGGATTAACATATAGTACCATCTCTACTATTATAAAAGGAAGTGTTTGTATGTTTATGTATACGCTCGTGACTAATCTATGGCACTTACAATAACGGAATTTGGCACACAGGTAGTCCAAATGTGAAATTTTTTTTTACGAAGCTCTTATTTTAAAATTTAGTCTAGAACAATTTAAAATTAATTTAATAAAATTTAATTTTTCCGTTTCATTTTGCGGAGGAACGATTTCAGCCGACGAAAAAAAAAAGAAATAAACAGTTTTAACTGGATTTATGTAGTTCTTTTTTCTATCTCCTAGATCGTTAAAAACAAAGTAAACGGATTTGAAATCTGTGGAAAATTTAACTCGATCGATAGGTAAAAATATGATTTTCTTCAAATAAATAATTTTTTAATTGTAACTTTTTTATTTTTTTCCCATACGAATTTGACCTTGATCGTGTTCGAGAAATCAGATTCCATTTCCTGCGCTCAAACGCTTCCAGCCAAGGAAAACAAAACAAATAAAAAAAATTTCTTGATTGTCATTGTTTAGTTCTTTTCTGCAAATTCGGGATCGTTAAAGACAGATTGAAAATTTCAACGTATTTGAAATCTGCGGAAAAATTTTGCACCATATTGATACCTAAAACGTTTGATTTTCTTTTAATAAAATAATTTTTCAATTAAATATTTATATTTTTGCAAGATAGTCACGCCAATTGGATCTCTTCGCAATTCGAATTTGGCCGCATTTGACAATGAGTGTAGCCCGTGGTAGCCTATTGGATAGCAATCATCATGGGTTAGCGAGCAGTGGTCACATCTGACCCCACGAAAAGAACTGTTTCGGGCACCGCTGTACTGGCCACGCAGTGGATAGTCTAAAATAAACTTTTTTTTTTCCTTTATCGGGGCTGTCACTTGCGACTTTTTGCTTCTATTTTTCAACCTTGACAATAAAAGGTATCTTTAAGCAAAATCGTCTCAAAAGCTCCTATATTCAAAATTTTGGCGACAATTTTTGAAAAGTCAACGAAAATGTAGTACTTTTTGTAACTAATAAAGGAAGAAAAAAATTTCCAAGCGACATTTTTCTAAATTTTGGCACTAATACGTGTCAAGCTTGAAAGATAAACATCGGGATCTGTGGTTGCGTAGATTGTCATAAAAAACCTTATTAAGAAAGTATTTTTAGTTTAGCTACTATCTTCAAGAAATTATGCTATTTCACAAGCCCTTTATTTCTGCCATATTCTTACTTAAAAATTTTAATTTACCGTATTGTTTCGAACTTGTTGCAAACTAGTGATGTCAGTAAAATAATCTATCGATTATATTTTAAAGGGACCTGGCTTTGAGTGGAATAGGAGAGAACATTCTTTAATGAAGCAATTGAAAAATATGTAAAACTTCCCAATTTTAAAATGGATCACCGGAATTTTTTGAATCAGTAGCCTTGTTACATTTTTAATGGTGAAGCAATTTAACCAGCTGATGAGACATTGAAATTAAACAAGGTAAAAATTACTTTTATAATATTTGAATTTAAAATAATGAGTACCATTAAAAATTTTGTTGGCTTACATAACATGATAATGTGATATGTAAGTGGAGTCTTTCAATGGTTCAGAAGCGAGGCAATTTGCAGGGGTTCGGAGAAAAATCTTATTGAAGGTATGTTATATGGAAATATTTTCCATTTATAGTTTGATTTTCTCAAGATCTTTGTTCGAGTTGTAGGCGGCGCAGGTTCCATTTCTGCCTGGTGCATTCCGACCTGGGTGTGTTTCTCTCCTCCGTTTCAGTAAAGCTTTTAATGTGTGTGTGTGTCAATTACTTAATACACTACCCTACAATAATGGACCGGAAGCCAGCGGATTTGCATAAGTCCGACTACTTGTTTGTTGGTGTTTATCGTGGTATGGCCTGGGACCTTTTTATGTTCCTGGTAAATTGAACGCCGACGCCTACATGAACATTTTGAACTACCATTTTCTTCCTACGCTCTGGCAATTTTATCGAATGGACGAATGTTACTTCCATGACGACAACGCTCCATGTTACGTTGCAGCCTCTGTCAAGCAATGGTATCAAGATATGGGTGTAAAATGTCTTCCTTGGCCTGCTCAGAGTCCGAACCTAAACCGCATAGAACATTTGTTTTTACGAGTTAGAGCGACGCTTACGGACCAGGGAACCACGTCCGAAATCTACAGCTGAGCTGGCGACTTTCTTGCAGCAAGAATGGACACCAATACTCAAATGTGTATCAAAACCTTGTTGAAAGTATGCCGAGAAAAGTTGCTTGTGTAATTGCAGCACGTGGGGGACCCCCCCCCCCCTATTAAAGCATGTATTATTTCCGTTATACCATCACATCTTGTTGTCCGGTCCATTATTGTAGAGTAGTGTATTATGTCTGGTGCAGCATTGCCCTGTACGCAATAAAACTCCAAAACTAACCATCTTAAGATTTTTTTTCCTCGTTAAAATATGATTTATAATTAAAATAAAAACTGCTTTTATTCAACCTTTTCTAACTACTACTTTGATAGTAAAACTAAAACAAAAATTATCTAGGTAATATATATATACTAATATTAAAAAATAAGATTTTTGTATTAAATTCACTGTTTAAATGCATCTTATTGTTAATCATTCTTGAAATGAATGACACTGACATGGTAATAAAAGGGGATTCGGTGTAATAAATGTTTAGCACTGTTCTCTATTTCAATCGCTTTGGAGGACACGAATTTTTCTTATGAGCTGCAAAATGCTTTTGAGTTCCAAAGCCTTCTCGAAGTAGCCTGTACCAACCATCTATCCTCTGGGGAAAAAAAGATTATAATTCTGTAAAATTTCTCCAATATAAATATAGTTATAGATCCCATACGAACTTCATTGCTATGGGAATATGCTCTAAATATAAAAAGCCTTGATAACTTACATGAGTGTTATCCAAGACGTGCCTCACGCTGAAAGACATGCAGCCAACCAGCTCACTTCGTCTGAAAAAAAGAAAGAAAATAGTTCAGGAAATAATCCCTGAAAAGAAGGCGTCTCATTTTAATTCTCTCTACATTTAAGTTCATTTCTTAGAATTCAATCGTGAGCTGCGTCGTCAGAAATGAAAATTAAATCTATGAGATTCCATTCCTTTCCATGTAAGATTTTGCTTTGGGTTTTTAGTAATTAAGTTTTTTTTTTTTTTAAAGATAGTTTACTTGAAATTACGCTTGCCCAAAAACGTTATAAAAGTACACGGATTTCGAATTAAGGTGATCGACTTCGAAAAGTGGTACAGGTTTTGAACATGTTTCCAAATGTATTGTTATTTGATGTGTGATTTTCGCAATTTTTCAAAACCTTTACCAAGGAACAGTGGAATGAAATTTCTGAAGGTAAAATTTCACCCAAGTTCTCATTGCTTAAAAAACTGATGATAAAATTCAATTCATCCCTTTGATCGCCATTTTTAATTTTGTAATACAATACAATGCTACCAATTAATTCCACAACGGAAATTACTCTTGCAAACCAAGACACAACAGAATTCGATAAAGTTACATTTGCAAAGTTAACCTTAAAGTTAAAAAAAACTTTCCAAATCGAATTTCGACTTCTGATTCTGGATTGTTCCAACTATACTACTTCCGGAAGTCGATATTGAGTGTTTCAGAACACTTTGCTATTCGTTTCTTGGTATTCGATTTATGATTGGCATAATTTTTCAAACCCTTGGCAAAGTGCAAGTAACGGAACAATGGAATCGTGATATTTCTAAAGATGACATTTAATTTGTTTTTATATCGCTTTCAGAACACAATTAAATCCATCCTCGTTGGTTATCATTAGGGCAACTTTTTTGTTGCAGTAAAAGTGGGAAAAGTTGCATTTATCATTCCCAAAAGTTGCATTTATTTCTGATCCACTAAAATCAAAAATAAATTATTCCTAAAATTTGAAAAAATGTACTGACAATTTTAGTTGTGTTCCAGTATTTTATACAACATTAAATACAGAAGAACGCTGATGTCGTTGATTGGCCGGTAATTTTTTTTCACATTGAAAATCTGCGCTCAACACAGACTGATGTTGTCTGACATTGTTGCAGTACTAAATACTGACTCCGGTGAAAATTATCTCGGGAAAGTGTAGCAATAACAGTCAGGTCATTATTTTTTCCAATTGTTTTTTAAGATACTAAAACTGCTCGCAATGTCCTTTACAGTGGGAAGGTGGTCGGTGTAGTACAATGCTGTCCGAAGCCACGTAGCCCAGGGTGTGAGTACTGGCTCAGACTATTGGCTGATGGTCTGAAAAGTGGCTTTTCATGAACGTGTTTCGTACTTCGGCTGCCTTAATACAAGCGATGAAACTGTCTAGATTTGTGTAAAATCCACGGACTTCTGCAGTTGTGAAAGAAGTGTGCCACGCAAGTTACTTCGAGCAATCGCGGATAAAGCACCTTGAGTGTGTTTCCAGAAGAAGTCATATAATACGCAGTATCGAATAGCATAAACGCAAAATCCTTTCGCTCAACATTCAGAGATTTTAAAATGTCATCTACAAGTCGAACTACATATTGATGATTGACACTCACCTAGCAAACTCTCCAGTCGATTACTCAAGTTTCCTCTGGATTATCAAGAGTGCCAACCAATGGGTTAAAGTACTTCTTGCCATTTGTTTCACTTTCGTCTGTTAGGACGAACACCTTCTTTCCATGAACTTGTTCGCAAGATCAGACACACATGATAGAAGGGTTGATTATGATGGCAAAAAATTAAATATTAATTTTATTTTTGTTAATTTTAAGCTAAATTTTAAAAAGTTGCAAATGGTTGCATTTATGTGAAATTTTTGTTTTAGTACTTTACATGCAGCGTAGAACTCGTGAAAAAAAGGTTGAATTTGTTGCAAAAAGTTGCCCTAGTTATCATTTTCGTATGCTCTGGTACAGCCGCCCAAGGCGTGAAGGCTGCTGCTTTACACGGCTAACACAGGAAGGTGAACGGGTGGCTAAGTCAAACTTCTAAAGAGATGTCTCCCAGATCTTGTGATCAATAGCTGACTCGTGTAAAAACGGGATAAGAAAGATTTACAGTACAAAATCCTTAATCCTATGGACCTCGGCCATTCCAGATTATTTGCAGTTTTTTGTCAAAAAAAAAAACTTAATCTAACTCCACTCCCCGCGCGTTAGTTACGTCCGGAACACGTTTGCAATACTAAAAAAGTAGGAATAATTTTGAAAAAAAACTTAATACAATGCAACAAATTTTACTTGCAAATCTTAATTTTTCTGTTTCGTATTTACTGTGAACATGTCCGTTTTTTGTGTTGTTTTGTCAATTTGGGACAGATTAAACACCTTGACCTTTAAAAATTGTCGGAAGGTTGAAGAGGTGGAAAGATAGAAAAAAGTGAGAAGGGGGGGGGGACGCCGGATTTGGGAATTTGTACTGAATCACAACAAATTACAATGCAACCGGTTAATACCGCAGCCGAAATTGAATGTTACTGCGGTTAGTGTTTGATCGCCGATTTGGTTTACCTGGAAGAAGCTACTTGTTCATTTAAAATAATCATGGTATGCGGTAAGTGTTCAAACAAAAACAACCTTGCATCTAATTAAGTTCAAAACTGCTCTTTCATTCGCCTCGATCTTCGTACCGTCAGAATATATTAAGGAAATGTACTTATTTCGACTGTAAAAGTCTTGGCTGTTCGCCAGGCTGCCTGTAGCCAACATCGGAAGTGAAGGACCTCTCATGAAATTTACTCTAATGTTACTGTCACAGTTCTTCAATAAGGTTTACTGCATACTTTTTAGAGTGACTTGATCTGTCACCGACATACGTAAAGTTGAATTTTTTTTATCAGGAGATAGTCTGCGGATGGAAGTTAGTCATCTTTTCATGCAGTAGAATCTATATCAAGTGTTAAGATTTCTGATAAAGTTTTATTAAAATTTTTTTTGCTTAAAATTCTAGGATTAAAGTTTAAAGAACAAAAGGGATGATTTTTTTAAACAGGAAAATAAATCCCAACTATCCATTCATATTTATACATTTATTTAGAATTTTTTTTATTCGCCTAACCAATATCTGAACAATGCAATCGAAATCATTAAGTACAGAACACGTGTCTAAATGTTCGCTATTCATCGTCCAGGTTTATATAAAGTAAAATTAGGTGATTCCTTCAACTGATTCTAAATAAATGATCACTGAGGCAATCATATCCATTCAGAACACGAAATTAAGCAAGGAAAACTCATAAAAATTTGCTATTGATTTTGATAAACCTATAAGTAAAAATTTACTAGGGATATGTGAATTGGAAATCTTGACTGTGCAGTTCAGAGGATAATATTCTCGCAAAACGTCGCATTGACGCCTAATCAAAGGTATTTTAAGCCAAATAGTGTACCTGAAACAACTGGCTGTTCCTTACTTCAGAAGCGAAAAAACTGCGCATATTTTATATCCTATCCAAATAAATGGAATAATTCCAGATAGAAAAGGATGCACAAGCGCTAAGAGATCAAACAAATGACACCTCAAAACGTCGTGCTCCCACAAAGCAGGCCGGAACTAAACTAAATTAATCTGAGCGGCATTTTCGTGACTCAACTTTGCGCTGCGATTGAATCTGCCGATGACGTCAGCGCAGAACCAATGAGCATTTATAACATTCTTTGTTTAATGCTCTTTTGAACGCGACATCGTTCATTTATGTGTCATTTATATTTTTCAAGTTATTAATTTTTCGATTTTCTGTGACACTCAAAAATTAAACGTGGTACCGAAAGGTAAGACGTATTCTAGGTCAAAATAATAGATCAATTCATTGTTGAGCTATCACCGTTTGTACAAAGCATTTCAAAAATACAGTTCTTCAGAAATTGAGTTTAAAGTTTTGGAAACAAGTATCGTCGTCATCTGACCGTGGTTCAAAGTTACGAGGTGTTGTCCTCGGATCTTTTCCTTAACTGATTGATACCGGACCGTCGTCAATAGCCCGTTGTTTTGCTACAGTGAGACGTTAACTAATAATTACCAATTACAAGTATCGTTTAAAAGCTAATTAGTTAGAGAATATTTTGAAGTCATGAAAATGGATAATCTTGTCCATTTTCGTAAATTTCTAGTGTATTTGAACACTTTAATTAAAATTATCTAATTAGTATTGGAAAGTTGGAAAACGAGAATATTAAAATTGAATCACACGGAGTACTTCAAACGTGGAGGGAATAAAATTGGTGAAGCGTAGCAGAGGCCTTGAATCGATCTTTTCTATGCTTCAATGCATCTTTAAACGAACATATTCTTTCAAGGAATATAGTTTATTTACAGAAAAATAAGGATATCGGGGGAAGAGTTTCGTATTTGGGTCCAATTTTCCATGTTTTGGGGACGCTATTCCACTGAAAGAGGTCCTTATTTTTTTTGTTTACAGTTGGTACGTAAAAAAACCGTTTTTCACTAATGGTTTTTGCAAAATGTTATTTTTTCCGTTTTACCTTTGAAACTGAAACTAACGATTGAACTCGTTTTGTTCATTATCCGTTTTCTCTTCCTTTATCCGTTTGTTTTTCTTTACATTTATGGGGAAACGCTGAATCACGCACTTTAATTCATACCATCCTTGTTCAAGTCTGAGAAATCAATGACAGTTTTACAATCATCTGCATGAGAAATGCAGCTTTTACTCTACTCAAATGCGGAATAATTAGTTAAGTTCGATAACGTTAGTCTTGAACGAATTAGAGAATCTCGTTCTCCTACTCTGCGAGCCTCCAATAAAAAAGAATCCGGATGATTTTTAAGAGGCATAAAATAAAAAAAAAGAACAATGTCGAAGATCAAAACGAACACAACAAATTGACGTTATTGTAGACTACTCAAAATTCAAAAATTAATTTACAATATGCATAATCCTTGTTTCACACAGAGCCGCAGTAGTCCGGTTGGAAGAGTAGTGGATTAGCAACCTTAGGTTGCGAGTTCGAAACTATTCCAATTCATTGTGGATTGTCACGACCTGGTGCCAAAATGCTGAATTTGGCGTCATTTGAAAATTTCCCACATTGAATACAAAAATATGGAAGGTATCTCTTTAGGCCACGGCAAATTTAACATGCACACGATAGTCTTTGATCGGGTCGAGTTTCGAACTTGCAATCCTCCGGTTGCCAATCCGTTGCTCGGCACAGCTACACTATACGTTTATGAGCGGTGGCAACGGCCTTGGCGATTTTTTTTTTTTTGGAGCACTTCTAGTAGCGAGTTATGATAAATTAAGGCAACCCCCGTGTCCTTACGGTTGTTGTGGTTTTCATGGCAACCTCGGCCAACGGAAACTAATCATTTTCATTTTGAACATTCTAGAAAGTTCTTCCAAAATCCGTTAAAGTTTGATTTCATTGGTTCGTTTGAAATTTTTTCTTTGCTCCCATTGGTTTGTTTGATTTTAAAATATCCTTTGATTGCATTGGTCCTTTTAAATTTTTTTCTGTAATACCATTGGTTTATTATTTGCATTTCTGTAGTTGTGGAATTTTATTTTATTTAATATTTTTCACAAAACGATTAAAAGTTTTGTGTTTTTGCCATTTTTGTTTTGATTTTTTTTCCCGGAACAGTTCTGACGTATCAGGTTGTATTATTTCTTGCTTTTTTTCTTTTACAAATCTTTTTCCTTTCAAACAGCCTACTGTATTTAGTGTAATTGATAAATTTCAGGGTATATTCTTACCCAAAATTCGCAGTTTAGTTTTTCTGCTAGTTCACATATGTGTTTAAGCTTACTACTTTTTGCGAAAGTTTTTTAAAAATATACTTTTTAAAATGTTTTTAAGCTTTCATTTAACGATGTGAAAAGAAAAAAAAATTGTGAAAGGAAAAGAGTTATAAAATAATTATTTCCTTGGCAACTTTAGAAGTACGCCAAAAAAACCGCCAAGGCCGTTGCCACCGCTCATAAACGTAGAGCGTAGCTGTACACGTTGTTCTTCCAACTGGGCTACCCCGCAACACTTTTTAGGGAACTGTGGCAGAAAAAAAATCCATCTAAAATTATTTTCTGTGCACGAGCCGAGCTAGACGAATAGCGTCCTTTTTTAGAAAGGCAATTAATTATTTTTGAAATTCGTTCATGCATGTACGTTGCCAAATAACTCTTGCCAAATAGTAGAATTTTACGTTAATTTAGCCTTATTGTCTTTTCAAAGCTTGGAAAACATTGCAATAAACTCGTTTCTCAGCGCAACCACAATAAAATCGAAGAGCCGGTAAAGAGATCTTGCTTTAATATTTTTCAAATTTTCGCTCATACTATATCAGGTACAGCTACACTCAACGTTTATGAGAGGTAACAACGTGCTTGGCGATTTTTTTGGTGAACTTCTAAAGTTGCCAAGGAAAGAATTATTTCAAATCTCTTTTTCTTTAAAAATATTTTTCTTTTTACAACGGAAAATGAAAGTTTGAAAACACATTTGAGAACGTTTTAAAAAGTATATTTTTCTAAAACTTTCGCAAAAAGTCGTGAGTTTAAAAGCATTTCAAAACACATTTGAACCAGCAGAAAAACTAAGCTGGGAATGTTGGGTAAGAATACCCTGAAACTTATCAATTACACTAAATACAGTAGGCTTTCTGAAAAGAAAAAGATTTGAAAAAAAAAATAAGCAAGAAATAATACAACCTGATGAGTCAAAAATGTTCCGGCAAAAAATGAAATACAAATAAATGAACCAATGGTATCACAGAAAAAAATTTAAAAGGACCAATGCAATCAAACGATATTTAAAATCAAAATAACCAATGGAAGCAAAGAAAAAATTTCAAACGAACCAATGAAATCAAACTATTTTAACGGATTTTGGAAGAACTTTATATAGAATATGAAAATTGAAAGTTACCGTTTGCCGAGGTTGCCATGAAAACCACAATAACCGTAAAGACAGATGGGTTGCCTTAATCTACCGTAACTCGCTACTATAAGTTCGCCAAGGTCGTAGCCACCGCTCATAAACGTAGTTTAGCTGCACCCTGTATCAAAATTCCAATCTTTTGTAAAGCTACACTCTACGTGAATGAGTGATGGCAACGATTAAGCGATTTTTTTTCGGTGCACTTCTAGTAGCAAGTTACGATAAATTAAGACAACCCATCTGTCGTTACGGTTGTTGTGGTTTTCATGGCAACCTCGGCAAACGGAAACTTTCAATTTTCATTTTGAATATTCTAGAAAGTTCTTTCAAAATCCGTTCAAGTTGATTGATTTCATTGGTACGTTTGAAATTTTTTCTTTGCTCCCATTGGTTATTTTTATTTTAAAATATCGTTTGACTGCATTGGTCCTTTCAAATATTTTTCTGTGATACCATTGGTCCATTTATTATTATTTCTACAGTTGTGGAAATTTTATTTTGTTATAATAGTTTTCACGAAACGATAAAGAGTTTTGTTTTTTTGCCATTTTCGTTTTGATTATTTTTTTCCGCAAGAGTTCTGGCTTTATCAGGTTGTATTATTTCTTGCTTTTTTCTTTTGGTAAATCTTTTTCTTTTTCAACATGCCCACTGTATTTTGTGCATTTGATAAGTTTCAGGGTATTCTTACTCAACATTCGTAGCTTAGTTTCTCGGCTGGTTCACAAATGTGTTTTGATATGTGCTTAAGTTTACTACTTTTTGTGAAAGTTTTTAAAAAATATACTTTTTAAAACGTTGTGAAATGTGTTAAAAAAGTGTGTTGTTTTTTCTGTCACAAAAAAAAATTTGTGACAGAAAAAGAGTTAGGAAATAATTTCTTCTGCTGGTTCACAATTGTGTTTTGAAATGTGTTTAAACCTATTACTTTTTGTGTAGTTTAACAAAATATATACTTTTCAAAAGTTTTCATTTTCCGTTGTAAAAAGAAAATTGCTTTTGAAAGAAAAAGATATTTTGAAATAATTATTTCCTTAGTGACTTCAGAAGTACGCCAAAAAAAAAAAATCGCCAAAGTCGTTGCCACCGCTCATAAACGTAGAGTGTAGCTGTACCAATTATTTAATATATTTTTAGCTTTTGAGTAAAATTTTGGTTTTATTTTAAAGCCTTTTTGGATAATCCATTTCCATTCTTAATTTCAGGAGTCTACGTTTATTAAGTGTAGAGCAATAGTGCGTACGCGCAAGCTTGAAAATTACCATTCTGAGATAAATGCAATTAAAGTTCAAATAGTAAAAAATATTCACGTACGTTCAAGTAAACAAAACAGATTTGTGAAACAAAAGAGTTGAGTAGTACATATTCTGCTTGTATTTGTTACAGTAAAAATATTATTAAAACTTTCAAAAAAAAATAAATAGCATAATTCCAAAAATTATTGCATAATTCCAAAAATTAATAGCATAATTCCAAACCAAAACTAAGAAACGTAAACAAAAGAACAGCTGAAAATAAAAATAGGTGTGTTTGATAAATCCTTATTACAAACGTACAAATGCAAATTGTTTCATATGTTTTTTTTTTTTCCCCCCACCAGAACCAGAACTTTTCAAACTATCCAAATAGATCAAATTTGAAAGAAAAAAATAATAATAATAATAATTATTTTTAAGGTTTTAAATGCACTGTGCCCCTTTAAGCCCTTGATACTCATAAAAATGTGTCGTCATCTGATCGTGGTTCAAAATTACGTGGTGTTGTCCTCGAATCTTTTCCTAAGGGGATTTACCCTGAACCGTCGTCAATAGCCCGTTGTGTTGCTCTAGTGCGACGTTAATTAAAATTACTAAAACAACCCAATTACCATAAAAATGTGTAAAAGGTGCATGATTTTTTTTTTAATTATGGTGTCATCAAAATCAAATTTTTGTGTCACGCCATCTGGACATAATTCTGAAAACAAAGAGTTTTGATAGTTTTCGATATTTGAATCGATGCGCTGCACGTATATCCGCCACACGCGAATGCGGTGATCATCTGCCACAAGGCAGACGTGAATCTCATCACTAAATATAATATGGGTGTTGGTTGAAAATATGTTTAGCTCGTATATAGAGGAAAATCTTTTGCTTAAATAATGATATGCCTTCCTATGAACAATGAAGTGACTGAACACAGTTCTTTTAAAATTTAAAAGAATTTATTATAAGAATTAAAGTATGAAATATAGTATCCAAACCAACAGTTAAATAAAATGAGCCCTAAAAATACACAGAAAAATCAATTATCACAAATAATGAATTGAAACAAAAGATAAAAGTCCAGGAGAAAAGGACAGGGGGACCGATGGTGAAACCCGTAGAACAGATACACTATCTACCAATAAGTATTTGGACACCCATGCAAATGACAATATCTGCGGTCCTGGTATACGTCACGCCCTCCGCCGTTAAATATCGTGAAGGAAACAACATTGACATTAGTCGCAAGCAAGATGCAGCGAAGTGCAGAGTTATCTGATTGGTGTTATCGTCGGGTATCACAGAAATGGTCGATCTTTAAGGGACATATCTAGCGAGCTGAAGTGCCCCAAATCGACAGTGGCCTATATGATTCAGAAGTGGAAGGTGAGCGGTGATTCTCGGAATGTGCCCCGAGTCGACAGACCCACGAAACTGGGAGATAGACTGACTGGGAGATAGTCCAGAGAAATTCGGAAGAACCGCACCCAACCGATGGTCCACATACTCCAAGAGTTTCAACAAGCATTCGGGAGTTGTTTCGATTAATACCATATCCGTAAGGAAGCACATATGCTTGGTTTTCATAGCAGTGTTGCCGCCCATAAGCCTTTGATCACAAAGTCTAACCGCGCTGCTCAGAAAATGTAGTGCAAAGCACGTCAAAAGTGGACCGTAGATCAGGGGAAACGGGTTCTTTGGAGCAACGAATCAAGGTTCACCCTCTACTTTCTGAAAATATAAAGTATTTTAAAAACTAAAATGAGAAACCAGGGAAGTTTAAGGCAAATGGGAACCTTGAATTTAATGTGTAACTTCAATGAAGACGTACATTTCCGCACCATTCCTATTAGTGACATGTCAATGTAGCCACTCATCAAATTAACTTGTAGCTAACCGAATTGTCGGCAGATACGTGAGAGCTGGTGTGTGATTTGACTTCCCGAGGCTTACACTTACGTGGTGTACTTAAGACGAGGCAGTATATGAGATTTTATGAATTCTAATTTTTTTTTACTTACTCCTTTGTGAAATCTCGATGCCACACAGAAAATACGAGCCTCTTTGAAGTGTCTTCCGTTAGAATTTCGCTGGGGGAAAAAGGAAATAAAAACAAACATGAAATTTTGACAATCCTGAATTTTTGGCCTCTTTTGAAGTAGAACGTGTGGTTCATACTTACAATGAAAACTTTTGGTTGAAAACAGGACTCTTCTGTCCTTTGATTACAGACGTCCTCCAATGAACACGCTTTGAGGTGTCAGGAACCATGGAAACCTTTAAATTTAAAAAAAATATGAATTATTAGCTATAGTCAACAGAAATAACGCTAGTACTCAAATAAAGCCTAGTTTCCCAAAATAAGCGTTGTCATCCCTAATGAGAGCTGAAGGAATCTTGAGGGAAAGGGTCAATGTTCGATTTGGGGGTTGAGGTGCAAGAGTCGCTACTGGCTACGATAATTCGAGGCTAAGATGGGAGAGATTCGAGGACCACACATGGTCATTTTGATCCGTCAGATGACGAGGTCAACACCTGAGATTGCGCTCCGCTCTCCAAACTTACACATTACGCCAATGTGAGGACATTAGAGGCCACGGCATATTTAAAGTACATCAGCCCCGCGTACACGACGGTCTTTGGTTGGATCGAGTTTCGAATTCGCACCCAGGACCCCGAAAGTGGTAGGGATTTGGTCTGACATCTCAATGTCACGAAGGCAGAATCTGGTTTACGGGCCTACTAAAGAAATATCCAGGTCTCATTGGAACTAAAAATGGCGTTTTCTCAGACAGTTTTTCATTTATAGGGCACTTTTTGTTTATTAATGAATTTGTAAGCGAACGAACATCATGAATTCCAGAGACAAAGTGAACTTAAATTTTAACGAGTTGCTTTTTTTTTTTCAAAAGCTGAAACAATCAAAGTACAATTTTCTAGTTTTCAGATTAAAAAATTACCAATTTTTCCACTTTTCTTGAATTTATTCGGTCTGATTTTCCCTTGCGTTACACAAAAAAAAAAAAAATCAGAGCGTCAACTAAGCTTGTTGCCTAGTAAATATTTTAAGTTTCATCTTTTTAATTTACGTATTTTTTATTTCTCAATACATACTGCGACGGAAAAGCATTGGAGACATACGACACTGTTTTACAGTAAAATCTCTTGACATACTGAAAGTGGCAGCCATAGATACATATCGCTATATATACTCGATAAAATGAGAAAAGAAACACCTGGGCAATTTCGATGTCTGAGATAAACAAGTACGCAGTAGCCCCATACATAATTCGCCTACTTGGAAACTACTTTTTCACTTTTCGTATTTCGTGTAATTTGCTTATTTGTAATAAGCTGGTATGAGAGAGAGAGAGAGAGTACTATACATATTCAGTTTTTCACCGTATTTAAGAAATCAAAGATATCTCTTTCGAAGCATTAATTTTCCGCCCCATTTTTGAAGGATAGGTACAGCTACACTCTACGCTTATGAGCGGTGGCAACGGCTTTGGCGAACTTCAAAAGTCAGTAAGGAAAGAATTATTTCAAAACTCTTTTTTTTTTTTTTCAAAAATATTTTTTTTTTTACAACGGAAAATGAAAACTTGAAAACACATTTGAGAACGTTTTCAAAGGTATATTTTTAAAAAACTTTCGCAAAACGTAGTTCGCTTAAACACATTTCAAAACACATTTGAACCAGCAGAAGAGCTGTTAATGTTGGGTAAGAATATCCTGAAACTTATCAATTACACTAAACACAGTAGGCTTTTTGAAAAGAAAAAAAAGCAAGAAATAATACAACCTGATAAATCAGAAATATTCCAGGGAAAAAATAATAAAAAACAAAAACAAAACTCTTAAACGTTTCGTCAAAATAACCAATGGAAGCAAAGAAAAAATTTCAAACGAACAAATAAAATCAGACGACTAACGGATTTTGGAAGAACTTTTTAGAATATTCAAAGTTACCGTTTGCCGAGGTTACCATGAAAACCACCACAACCGTAAAGACAGATGAGTTGCCTTAATATACTGTATCTCGCTACTAGAAGTGCGCCAAAAAAAATCGCCAAATCCGTTGCCACCGCTCATAAATGTAGAGTGTAGCTGTACCGATGGTTATGAACTTGAGTTCGATTCCAGGACGAGTTACAATTTGATAAAGGGGCGCCGAAGACACCATTTAACCCTCAAAGCGGTTTCGACGAGATATCTCGTCAATCCAGATCCGACCAATTTCGCTAACGACGACCAAGAGGGTACAGAAACTTGGAATAATACGGACGTACAGTTACAGAAAGCAGCCTACAGGAGGCACAAAAAATTTACTGTACTACATGTTACTACTGCTACTGAAAGATTCATACAGCAAGGGTTAAGAATAATCTATGCTCGAATTTGTATCAGACTATGTACTGATTGTGATAATTTTACAATACATATGGACGTGAGTTAAGTACACTTAAAAAGTTCATTGAAGTCTTTAATGGTCTTCTGTTTTGAAACACTTTCACACTCGCAAACTACATCATTTCGTTTTTCCCATCAATGGATTTTGAACTACATTTTACTTTGTCATGTTGATGATGATATTTTTTCATGCATTTACATCTTTCATACATTTGAATTGTTTATTTTGTTTTAATTCTGTTTGTTCAACTGTTTAATCATGCTTTTAACGTTGGTCTGGTAGTTAATCTGATATTTTCAAAAGCCTTTTTGACTGAATTTTATTTTGTCTTGCATTTGGCGCAGCTTCTCTATTTTTGGATAATTGAGACGTAAAACAAAACCAACCCTCTGACTATTAGAAGGAGGCACACAAGGATCAGCATCTCTGGTCAGCAATACTAGAAATTCGACAGAATTGAAATTAGAAATTTGGCAGTTCTAACCAGAGCTCTATTAATACGTCAGTTTAAACATTGTACGTACTTTTTTTTGATTGATACTAATGGTGGTTCTTTTATATTTGAATACTTTACTCACTAAAGATAACAATTCTACTGGGTGCACTTTTGGGAAATTTATTTTCATACCGGAGTATCAAATATTCTATTTAAAATTTTTACATATTTGCATCAAAAAGGTTCAGTCTCATGGATGCTCTCAGACCTCCTTTACGGACTCCTCATCGCTGTCCAATAGCAACGAGTTGTTATTGCGATAGCAGTTTAAGTGACAGTGTAATTCAAAAAGAACAGTTAGCAACTGTTATCTAAAAAAGTTTCTGTTAAATGTTATCGAGATTAGTGGGCGTAAGCGATAACGGTTTAAACCCCCTAGTACTATAAATAAATGAAAATAAATTAAAACAATAATGACTGATGACGCCTTGATCCAACAACATGTCTTCATTTTTTAACAATTTTGTTGTATTTTTTTTTTTTTTTTTTTGAAATTTCTGTGTTCTTGAAATTATATTTCTTACCATACTATGTATGCAGATTCAGCGTGCTTGCATTGGTCGTTTCGTTTTCTGGTTTATTACACCCCGGTTGTTTGGTTCTTAGTTATTTTGTGTGTTTTATGTTATATATATATATATATATATATATATATATATATATATATAATAACTGTTAAGGTTTCGCATTGATTTTAATTTCTATCAGTCAATGACGGTTAAATTTAGCAACTAAATTTCGACCGTTGATAGCAGATAACAAACTGTTAATATCAACAGTTAATTGCTGTTATCGCAAATGAACAATAACAGTTATAAACTGTTATCGTGAAATAACAGTTTTGCTCAAGTGTGTAATCCCCCTTTTCACCCGAAATTCCATTCTCTCTTTCCATGGGACTCGGATGACCTTCCAAGGACATCTCCGACCCTCCGGGAATTCAAATGGTTTTTTTCCTGTCAACATTCTTACTTGTCTGGCCAGAGAACCTCGCAGCTCTCATCTCTGCAGTTCAACAGTCTAGTCTGTAGGTAGTAGTTGAATTTACGTAGCACTGGAGCAACGCAAAGGGGTATTGTGACGATCCGGGTTGACGAGGTGTCTAGATACTGTCGATTTTTTAGCATGACAAGATCAAGATCTGGTCTGTTTTCTTCTATTGACGAGATATTTCGTCCATCATGATCTAGTCGGTTCCGCTAATTATGAGATACCTCGTTGAGACAACTACCTGGAGGTGTCAAAGACAATGTCCAGCATCGAAACACTGTTCAATGACATTTTAAGTGGCATGCCCATTTAAAACTAAGTGATACGATAAAATACTTCATCTTCTTTTCCTCAAGTCACCATAGATAGCACCTCTCTAGATTCATAATCATAACATTTATGAAAACTTTTCGGTGCACCCTAAAATGTGTTTGATTATTCCTGCAGTGCTTGACAGTAAGGCAGACTTGTTTCGACTAAGGGTCACATAGATTCACTGTGAGTTATGAGAGGGCCGCCCAAGAACCCATGAAACTTATTTATCGTATTTTATTTCTTTTGTTAAAAATAATAATTTAATTTGATGCGTAACATTGCATCGATTTAAAAAGTTTTAATACTCGGTGCGATGCGCAAAACTGATCCTAAATTTTCGTTAGTCAAGCTGTTCTAATTTTTCCCTTCGTGACTGAAAAAATTTGTTCGTCGACACCGAGAGGTTTGCGCATTTTGATACATTATCGAGTCTACGAAGTTTCAAACTAAATTGGCCATCGCTTAAACGTGTTAAAGAAAAGAAATGGCACATGGCGAGACGGGCCGCCAGCAAATCAACGGAGGGTCGTGTTCTATTATCCCTGGTTTATTTGTTCCACAGAACAACTTGCCGGAGCTGATCAACGAAAAAGAATTAGATTTATTGAGAATTTGTAATCGAATTAGGGTAGACCGGTCCCCTTTTTTGGTTCAACATCATTCGAATGAATTCAGTATTCAAAAAATGCTCATCTATTATCATAATCCTCCTTCAAGAATAAGATATATGAGATCATTTGCAATCATAAAACGCAATCGATGTTGATTATAATACTGAACACATACACCAAATCTCTGCCCCATGAATATTGCGCTAATGGGCCAGTGTAAAGATGAGTAACTAACGATTTATGGGGCTCTGATTCATAAATCGTTGCCTTACACTTAATATTCTCTATGAGGCAAAGACATCACAGCATCCAAACGACTTCCTGTTTCAAACAGAATTTTCCTCCAAATGCCCTTATTCATAATTGAATGCAAATACAATTTTGATAAATATTTTGCCTTGTGTGTTTCAGATTTGTCAAATCAAAAATTTGCATTCCTATAATTTGAGCCATCAAAGTTCATTCTGAAAAATAACCTGCAACTTCCCTGAAAATTAAGTACGTCACAGTAGGAAACGACTACCTGTTTCAAACAGAATTTTCCTCCCAAAAGGCTTTTATTCATAACTGAATACGCCTTTCTTTCAATCGAATGTGTTTATCGGATTTCGTGCTGCCTATTCGTCAAATCCAAAATTAGAATTCCAAATAATTGGAGGGGCCGCGGTAACCCGGTTGGAAGGTTAGGAGATTTGCAATCGGAGGGTTACGAGTTCGAAGCTCGGTCCAATCAAAAACCGTCGTGTATGTGGTGTACGTTTAATCTGTCGACCTCAAATATCCTCACGTTTGCATGACGTGAACGTTTCGAGCATGGGGCGAAAGCTCAGGTGTTGACCTCATTACCTGACCGTGGTTCAAAATTACGAGATGTCATCGGGATCTTTCCCATTAGGATTAATACCGGACCGTCACTAATAGTCCATTGTGTTACTCTAGTGCAATGTTAATTCTACTACCTACCTACCTAATAATTTGAGCCGTCGAAGTGTATTCTGAAAATAACCTCTAAATAATGACATCACAGTATAAAACGACTAGCGGTTTCAAACAGAATTTTTCCAGAAATGCTTTTATTCATAATTAAAAACACAAATAGTTCTTTTTGATAAATAGAATGTTTTTTCGGCTTGTGTGTGCTTCAGATTTGTCAAATCGAAAATTTGTATTCCAAATAACTTGAACTGGTCGAAGTTTTTTTGATAAACTCACCAATCCTCTTAAAACTAAACTTTTATCAACTTGAACTTTAAACTTAAACTATTCGGAAGGGAAAAACTTTTTATTTTTTTTTTATAATTTCTAAATAATTTTCGTTTTAATTTTTTGATGTAAAAGTTTCGAAAAAACACTCCGTGTCATTCATGCTTGCAAGATAAGTGAGCAACCAGACTTTTTATAGGATTCTACTTACGTTGATCGAAAGAAATCCACGAACTCTTTTCCCCGCTGTGACTTTTACTTACAGGCGTGTTTATCGGACTTGAAAATAGACTCATCAGATTAGATAGGAAGTTATTTCTATACGATTCTACAGTGATAACTAGGGGGACTGTTTTCTGAAGATAATCAATCTGGACCTCGTGTCACTTCTTTGGAAAGATTAAGCCTCTCTTGGTTACAACAAAAAGAGGATTTCTAATATATTTTGTGAAGTGAATAATTTATTCTCACTTTTTGTGGGGTTTTGTGATTATTTGCAAAACTCGATGTTTCGTGTTTTACGAAAAACTTACTAGACCGATGCATCTGAGGCATGGTATAGTGAGGCCCAGGGAGATGTCAAGTTACGTAGCGTGGTTTTGAATGTCGGGGACCCCATTTTGGGCTTGTTGGTTGGGTTTTATGCTACAAAGGCCATATCTGGCCATGCTTGGCCAAACACGACAGACAACGTCAAGTAATGGACATTTACACAAATTTTTACTGACACAGAAAAGAACAACATACAGAGGGAGGAATCGAATCCTCCCTACTTTGGGAACCACTGTGATAAATCTTGCTTTACTATAACATATTTACAACTCCAGAAATTAGCTTATTTACATCAACAAGAATTTAACGTAATTCTACAGTCAGCGCGTCCGAAGCCTACGAGGCAGAAAGCTAGAATGAATCTAAAATTCAAAAAGAACGTTCCTTCTTTTACTTCTTAATTTTTGCATGTTCGGAGAACTTTTGAACTCCGATCGGAAAGTCAGAACACAAAGAACAGTTGTCATTGGTGGTCAATTTGGAGGCCATTCCGAAGAAACAAGCGTCTGACGTCACCGCATGGTTTTTTAACTTTGCAGATTGAGCTGTTTCTCGGATGTAGTCTTGCCTCTACATACGTTTCTCTCTTGAACCTCCAAGTGTTTCGACGAGATATCTCGTCCAAGATCTGGTCAATTTTGCTAAGTACGAGATATCTCGACCATCTAGGTCTTGTCAGTTTTGCTAACTACGCGATACATAAGCGGGAGAAATTGCCTTTATTGCACCAAGGGAATGAAGATTCATGTTGGAAAACCAAATTGTTCCTTGCCCAGAATTGGTGACAGTCTGGAACAGGTTCTTACCGCAGTCTGGCCATAACAGGACAGTTTTCGACTCGATCAACCCCTAGGATCGTTAACATTAATACGTTACCCTTTGCAGACAATGCTTTTGTTACCAATGTCAACATAACAGTTAGAAAATTCCTCAGAAATATTTTTATAAATACGTACCTTTATGTAAGGATTTAAATCTCGACCATTTATTCTCAGCAATTTGGCACCTCTTATAACTGCAAGAGAGGAATAAATAACGTATTAGGTAATACAGGTATATGATTGGAATACCGTAATAATGGAAAAAAATTAAGCAAACATTAATTCAAACATTTCAATTCATTTGTTAGGTTAAAATTCAAAAATTAATTCATGGGTGATTCTATTTGTAAAAGAATTCGCGGTATAAAACCAGCATGTTTTTAAAATTTAGGTTGGCGTTGTAGCCAGGTGATTAACGCACTAGCCTTCATCTCTGGATTTGAATCTTTCTTGAGGTACGGACCAGCAGCAGGTCCACGTCTTTAAAAGTAAATCTGTAATCTGACAAGTGACTGTAGAACTACAAGTTAATGAACCGATCAAATTCAGGATAAACTGCTGTAAGACTACTTGACAACATTTTATGCACGTATTAGTTTTACAAGTGGGTGAATTCAAATTTAACACTACTGTTTATTAAATGCGTTTAATCGAAAAGTACTGAACCTTCATAAATAGTGTTTGGTGTCAATAGGTGACAAGGAACACAAGTGAGGATTTATATTTTATTTGTATCATATAAGTCGCATTCCTTTCTAAACGTGACATTCATATCGTCATTCAAACACAAGTTCCATATTTGAAAACAACATACTGCACACCAAGTAAAGAGTTTTTGAATAAATTTTGGGGGAAACAAATTGACATAGCTATTGTTCGAGGCATGCGCACATCAATACCCCATAAGCCGACTAATCTTCGATATGCGTTTCGAAAACTTGAGTCACGAAATACTTTTCGTTTCTGTAAACACTCACGAAACTCTAATTTTGTGCCCATTTAGCAAATAAACAAAGGAATATGAAATATTAATGCCTAGCAAAGGGGAGAAACCTTCTGACATACTTCAGCTAAATGGAGTTTTATTAGAGGCTGTTGTAAAAATCGGCGGGGAATGAGTTAAATTGTAAAGGTTACAACAGAATCCATTTGTAACCGAAATCACATTTGTTTTCATTGAAACTTTGCTTTTAATTTAGATGGGTAGGTAATTGAATTAACGTCGCACTGGAGCAACACAAGTGCTATTGACGACGGTCTGGAATCAATCCTACAGCGAAAGATCCGAGGACAACACCTCGTCATTTTGAACCAAAGTCAGAGAGATAACACCTGAGTTGGTGCCCCACTATCCAAATATCCACAACAGGTCAACGTGAGGACGTTTCAGGCCATGACAGATTTAACGTGCACTTAACCTAAAAGTAGAGGACTTTAATATGATTTCATCAATATAATCCAAGATTATGTAGATGGAATTCTATTTTACGAAAAAACTACTTCAAATAATTCGACAAGATTATGTCAAAATGTAATGCAATGTACAATTCAAGTTCTAAAAAAAAAATAATGAAAAGATTTTTTAATTTAAAATAATCATCTTTTTCAAATGTAATGAAGTAATGAAACTATTTTCAAACAAAAAATGAAATATCTAAAAAAAGTCTAGAAAATATTTTTTTTAACTAATATAACATAAAAATTTGTACTAATTCAACAAAATTATAAATTCAACTAGCAGTATTCAATGAAAATGAAGAACATTTTAATAGGAAACTGTTGCATGCAAAAAACATGCATATTTCGTTTAAAATTAAAAAAAAGAGGCATTCGATTCAAGAACTTTCTAAGAAATCTTTATACAGGGTGGTCCCGAATTCATGGTACAAACTTTAATGGTAGGTACAGGACATTGTAACAATGATTTATTGTATAGGAATGTATAGTCGCAAGTGACGCGGTGAGGCGTAAACAGGGGAAATAAAAGGAAAGAGAAATGGAGTGATCGGTTGGTATCATTGCCGGTAGAGGGCAGTAGATGTCTAGCCGCTGTTGAACATGATGCATCGCAGTAGGGAAAAGCGCCATTCACAATTGTGCTGCCGTAGACGATGGGTGACTTTACGTATGCAGAAAAAGCAGACATGCATTACATGTACGGCCGTGCAAATGGTAACGGCAGAGCTGCGTTACGAATGTATCGCGCGGAGTATCCTGATCGACGAATGCCGGATTATAGATTTTTCAACGGTTACATCGTCAACTTTGTGAAACAGGTGCGTTCGACGTCAACAGACATGGCGCTGGTCGAGTAAGAGCTGTACGCACTCCAAGGCTGGAAGAAAGCATCTTGAACATTGTGGCTGATAGACCCGAGTCAAGCACAAGAACTGTTGCGCGTGACGTAGGTGTGAGTCATCAGACTGTATGCAGAGTGTTAAACGAAAATCGCTTACACCCCTTCCATTTTCAGAAAGTACAAGCATTGAATCCGGCAGATTATCCTCGCCGCGTGAACTTCTGCCTGTGGGTGATGCAGCAATGTGCGTTGCAGCCGGATTTCGTAGATTATGTGCTATTTACAGATGAAGCGACATTTTCACGCGAGGGTGTCTTTAATGCGCACAATTCCCATGTGTGGGGCAACCGATAATCCACATGCAACGCGTCGACATGCGTTTCAACAACGTTTCAGTATTAATGTGTGGGCTGGTATTGTGAACGACTTTTTGATTGGCCCATACTTACTACCCACGCGGCTCACTGGCGGAAGCTATCTTATTTTTCTGAAAGAAGTGTTACCACAACTGCTGCATGATGTTCCGATCGCCATTCGTAACCGCATGTGGTTTCAGCACGATGGGGCGCCAGCACACTTCAGCATTGATGTACGGAATTACCTGAATGCCACGTTTGGTACTCGATGGATTGGGCGTGGTGGACCAGTCCCTTGGCCACCCCGATCTCCCGATTTATCGAGCCTCGATTACTTTTTATGGGGACATCTAAAGCATCTTGTTTATGAGACTCCAGTTGACTCAGATGAGGATCTCGTCGCTCGCTTATCTGTAGCTGCTGCAGGTGTGCGTGAAATACCAGGCATCTTTGAACGTGTACGCCAATCGCTCCACCGACGCTGTCAAGCATGTATCGATACTGGTGGACGCAATTTTGAACAATTACTGTAAACATGACACTTGTCAACAACGCTTTCAATAAAATCTTTGTTTTTCCTTTCGGCCGTTATTTCCCCTGTTTTCGCCTCACCGCGTCACTTGCGACTATACATTCCTATACAATAAATCATTGTTACAATGTCCTGTACCTACCATTAAAGTTTGTACCATGAATTCGGGACCACCCTGTAGATGTCAAGGTTTTTGCAAAGACTCGAGTTAGAATATTAAAATTCCAGGGTATTTTATTCACTTTCAAGAGAACTGTGAAAACCTTGATAACCTTTTAACCTCATTGAAATAATGTTCAAATGCAACACCTTTAAAAATAATGATTTACACCTTTTCTGCGTACATTTTTTATGGTCAAATACTTGCTTATTTGAAACAAAAGCACTATTTAAATCCACTTACCATGAACAGTCACCAACCCGCTGTTGTGATAAATTTTCAGTTTCAGCTTTCCTGTAACGAAAGGTTTTGAATGCCACAATTTTAAACACCAGATTATTCATTATAGTACGGCTGATACGTGCAAAAAATTGTTAGAATTGTGCCTTTAATGATAGAAGCATACAACTTGGGGTACATGTGCTACACATATGAAGATTTAATTTTGGATATGAGGCCATCTCAGATTTCGCCTATAACAGTAATGACGGACATTCAAAATGGCGGTTTCGGAACATTTTTGTGCTCCTTTTAAAGGTTATTTGATGATGTTAAAGGACAGCTATTAAAATAATGGCGAGTAATTGGTGTTTTGTGCATGTACTTAGCTATTTTTAATAATATATACCTTATTTTATGAACATATTCTATTTATAACAAAATGGCGGACATTCAAAATGGTGGCCTCTGAGTATATTTTATGTGCTCCTTTTTTACTGTCATTTGGTGATGTTAATAGCGTATTACATGTGATTTTGCATGAATTGATGCTATAAACATTCGTGGATGTCATAATTAGATGTCCATATTAATTATTAATTATATTAATTAATATTTTTATATTATTATATTAATTAATATTTTCCATTAACTTTTTTCACAGGTGACACGATAAGAAGAAAAATAAGATACAAATAAGGATGTAGTTCATAAGCTGATTAATCCATTCAATACTGATACATCTGGACAATTCAAAGAAACAGAAAAGAACAAGTGTTTTATCTGTCAAGAAGACAAGTCTGAAGTTCTTCGGTGTCCAACAGACAGTAAGTAATAGCAGTAAGCGTGAAGAAAAGGGAACTGGTTATAAAACAATTTCTGATTTACTTGTGGGGTTTAGTATTCCAGGTTGTTTACCAAGGACAATAAATCTGGAACGTCTCGATGATGCAGGAAGTGGTCGAGGCAACATTGGTACAACATAAAGCTCAGTTTCACGATTCATGTAGATTGCAGTTCAATAAAACAAAACTTCAAAGAGCTCAGAAATGGAAAATAGAACCTGCGTATAATGCAAATAGTTCTACGGAATTCACCCGCCAGAATGTTGTAGTAAATAGTTCAGTGAATTCAAAAGCATTTTTTTTGTGACCTGCCTGCTCAAGCTGGAAGTTCATTATGTACTGCATCTATTGTACATTCGGCCTGTATGTGTTACTCACTGTGCCTTAAACTGAATGACCGGCCTTTGCTTGTGAAACTGAGTGCCGGTGATGTTATTGCATTAAACTTGGTAGTCAACGAAGATTTCTTGTACTGTTGGCAAAGGACAGTCAGTTCTAATAGCAGGCACAGTGGTAACACTTATGTAGCTTTCAGGAAGATGTTTAATTGCTTTCTCTTCAAAAGTACTTGAAGGTTTATTTCGATAGGTTCCTCTAAAATTACCATCTGGATGTTGAAATGGGGATATGCCTGTACCATGGAAAGAATCATGAGCCGTAGTAGAACTTGGATTGTGGTCAATATTATCAACCGTACTGGTTGTGAAAATCCTCTTTTTAACTGAAGAGGAACGACAGAATTTCCATGAGATACAGATGACATATTTCATTTCCAAGTTCTGATGAAAGGTCTAGCACTCGGTCTTATGATATGCTAAATCCGAGCTCGTAAAGATCTTCAACTAGTTCACGCTTGTGAGTTCTTTTTATGAATTAAAATACCTAAGTATATAGGCAAATGTGTTTCTTGTTTTCGATTGTGCTTGTAGACTGTTCCAGAATGACACTCCCGACGTCTCACCAAACTGTTATACATTAGTAACTGTGCAACAGTAAGGATAGGTTGGGGTTAAAAAACTTGACTGTGCTTTACAACTAACAGAGATGCTGGTACTGAATCTTCCTGACAGGTTTCCCCAAATCCATTGAAGAGGTTTTTCATTTTAAAAATGTCTCTTCTAACTATATTTGCTGCTTTGGCAAGATGAATAGCGTCACTGTAGTATCTGCATCGTTTTTACAAGCTTTCTTCAGAGCTAATCCAACATCATTATTAAATAATAACATCATATCTCGACCTTGCTTATGTGCTTCCATGTCAGGAAAATATGCAAGTACTCTGTTTTTTAGTTTTGTGGAATGTATGCGCCCTGAAAGATCACTACCTTGTTGTTTCATCATCATGCTGTACAGTTTGCATAGATAAACAAGTTTAAATATGGGTGCGATTTCACTGTCGCTACGAGTATCTTCGATGTATTATACAAGTTCGACAATACAAATGAATACCATGGTTAGATTGTTCTATTTCAGTTTCTTGTATGTTATTTTGTCTCTTGCTCTGTTAAATAATGATACGAGGCATCGAACATAATACAAGGCATTTAATGCAATAAGATAACCGACACTCAGTTTCGCAAGCGAAAGCCTGTCCTCCAGTTTAAAGGCACAGTGAGGAACACATCCAGGCCTAATGTAGATGCAGTACATAATGAACTTCCAGCTTGAGCAGGCTGGTCACACACAAAAAATTTGTTTTTGAATTCACTGAACTATTTACCAAAACATTCTGGTGATGAATTTATTAGAACTATTTGCATTATTCGTAAGTTCTATCTTCCATTTCCGAGCTCTTTGAAGTTTTGTCTTATTGAACTGTAATCTACATGATTCGTGAAACTGTGCTTTATGTTGTACCAATATTGCCTCGACCACTTCTGTATCATCGAGACGTTCCGGATTCATTATCCTTCATAAACACACTGAAATACTAAACCCCACTGGTAAATCAGAAATTGTCTTTTAACAGTTCCCTTTTCTTCACGCTTACTGCTTTACTTACTGTCTGCTGGACACCGAAGAACTTCAGACTTGTCTTCTTGACAGATAAAACACTTGTTCCCCTCTGTTTCTTTAAATTGTCCAGATGTATCAGTATTGAATGAATTAATCAGCTTATGCACTAAATCTGTATTTTTATCTTATTTTTCTTCTTATCCTGTCATCTGCGAAAAAAGCTAATATGAAAATATTAATTCATATAATTAATAATTAATATGAAAATGTAATTATGACATTCACGCATGTTTATAGCATCAATTCATGCAAAATCACATATAATACGCTATTAACATCACCAAATGACAATAAAAATGGAGCATATAAAATAAACTCAGAGGGCGCCATTTTGAATGTCCGCCATTTTATTATAAATAGAATATGTACATAAAATAAGGCATAAATTATTAAAAATAGCTAAGTAGATGCAAAAACACCAATTACTCACCATTGCTTTAATAGCTGTCATTTAACATCATCAAATAACATTTAAAAGGAGCATAAACAAAGGTTCCGAAGCCGCCATTTTTGAATGTCCGCCATTAATGCCATAGGCGAAATCTGAGATGGCCTCATATCCAAAATTAAATTTTCATATATGTAGTATATGTGCCCAAAGTTGTATGCTTTTATCATTAAAGGCACAATTATTTCACCTATCAGCCGTACTATTAAAGAGTAACTTCTCTGCAAAATTCAAGTGACTATTATAGTGGTAGAAATGGTCTTCATATATAAGTAAAAGGTTACATTTATCTCAAAATAAATGTGAACGAGAAGTGCGTTGCTTCAGAATGGTCTGTCCAGAAATGCAACGATTAAACTTAAATACTTTCGAAAGGTAAGGACTGCGAATGTTAAATGAATATAATTACTTTGTATAGTATATTTTACATTTGTGCTAAAACATAATTAGACTAGTGAAGTAAAATAATCAAATGAATAATTTGCAACAAACTTCTTTTTATTTCACAATTCTTTTTCATTTCTATTTCTCTCCCTCTCTAACTCTATAAAAAATTAAATACATTTTCCTATACCTATACATTTTTCGAATAAAAATATTTTCATAGACATTTGTGAATAAATTTCTATTTTCGCACGTCTCTGGCCAATGTCGGTAAGCAGCCAAATAGAGGTCCGAAGTGAATAAATACGGTTTAACAATATCATCCATAGCATAATTAACGAGTTTATAGTCCGTAATTTTACTGCAGTCCTTGAAGTGGTCGCCAGTCATTTCCTACAGTCTGCAAAGTGGACAGATAGCTGATCTCGTTACTCCAATACGATGCAAGTGTGTTTGTAGGCAGTCACGTACGGTGAGAAGTCGAAAGCAAGATAATTTTACAAGTCTGGGTAAGAAAACCTGCTATACAAGCTTTATTCCTCTCAATAAAACATTCCAGTTATTTCATGTAGACATCTCTTAGAAGATTGAAAGTCTATTAGTCCATACAGACGAGCATATAAGCCTCTTGGTGAAATGTAGAGGCAAAGGGGATTTATGTTGGGGCAAATGTGTTACAAGCCAATTAGTCAGCTTGTTCGTTGCCATATACCACAGTGACTTTGATCCATTGCTTTTTTGGCAACTTTTTCTTAACTTACCCAAGGTGACTTAGTTTTCCTCTTTACCGATATGAAAAATCATATATATATTTTTACAAAGGGTGAAAAGAGCTATTACTACTGCCTGAGAATTGTTTGTGAATAAAAGTAGCATTTATGATATCCAAACTTGCAACGACTATCAATGTTTAGGTAAGCAAATGTAACCAAAATATTCAAATTCGCTACGATTGAGTCCATTTCTTAAATCTTCTTGGTAATAACCAATCAATGTTTCTAATGATTTGGTCTTATAATTGGCAATGCCCGTCCCCGTTCTAATGTATTACAAAACAATATAGTTCACGAGTTTGTTAGCAACTTTGTACAAATATATAGTGTCAAATAGCTATAATCAATGTTAGAAGGGTAGAATAAATTGAAAGGAACATATGAAGGATCCGGATAAAACCGATTTTACAGTCATAATATTTTAAAGTACATATTTGTTGAATTTGGCAAAAAATAGAGAACTTGATGCAGGATTGCTTTTTTGGACGCAGACAACTATTCTCACAGTAAAAGGGAAAAAAGAAATTTGAGTACTAACTGAATGACACTCAATACATGCTTTGTACGGATCAATTGTTTTTGTTTAAAATATTTTTGTGGCAGTAAGACGATTCAGATGAAACCTTGTGTAGAGCAAGCTAGGCAAAACAGGTAATGTGTGTAAAAAATGTTTCTGCCAAATGGACGAGCAGACTTCATATGTGATTGGACCTGTAAACCTTTTCCTTTTTATAAACGTTCTTTTTTTCTTTCCTATATAATCATACATATACATCACATGTAATCTTTTTATTTAACATAACCCTTTTTTGCAATTCACTGTTCAAGATTCAAGCTATATTACCCTGAATGTTTTTCGTAGTTTTAATTAACTAGGAGAAAAAATTTAAATCACTAATTTCCGAATATGGGATGCCCGTATTTTTGCCAATGATGAAGATGTTTATTGCACAAAAAAGAAACTAGGTTACTTTTAGTTTCAAAATATTCATTCCTGGTCAATTTTTCGTCAGGTAAATTTCGTATGCAAGCATGATTGCGTTTTAATGAATTGTAAGTTAGCTGTGTGCACCTACCCCATTATGTTCTAAAAATCTCTGCTATCAAGCACGTTGACAATCCATGTAATATGGATTCCTATTAAGCATATTTCGATTGTTGGACACTCAGCAATGTTTAAAGTAATGTTATTGTTTTGTAAAATTAAAAGTACGAAAAGACGTTTTTTTAGTAGTTACAATTAAATTCATATTATATTGAAGCATTCCAAAAATTCACTCGATAGTAAAATGCATCTGACTTACCTTTGCAACTGAGGACATCTCTTGATTTAAATTTGGAAGCTTTAGCTGGTGAACACGAGTAAAATGTAGGTTTCGTAACTTTCTTTATGGGCGAAAGTCCCATTCCAAGTCGAATGGCATTTTCCAGCAACTGCATATCTGACTCGGAACTTCTGGAGTCATCTTTGGCACTGCTTGAGTTTTCCGTCATGGAACTAGCGGTGTTGTTTTCAGTGGTAGGAGTTCTGCTCCAACCATCTGGTAAATCTCTACCATCTGGAGTGACATTTGTCTCATTCCGAGTACCGTTTGAAGATTCGACAGTCTCATTTCTTGTATCACATTCGGTTTTGAAGCCAGAGTCAGTTACATTATCTACTGAGGTAACGTCCACGTTTTTATACTGAAACCTATACAAATCTTCCAAAGAAGAACGAGATTTTAAATCGATTTCCAGAGATTCCTCGGTGTTTCTCGTCAAATCTGGCAATGATGCAGATTGTGTTAAGTATCGTGCAGTCCGTTTCAACTTTGCCTCCAAAAAAATATTTTGTGCAATACCGCCGATGATGCTTGCGAAGTCTCCTTCGCTGATTGCTTTTGAGGAACGCAAGTTCCTCACCAAATCGTTAACGTATTTGCTACCGGAAGAGTTCGAATGTCCAGAGACATTGGCTGCTTCTTGATTGCGGGAAGATGTTGACGAAACGTCTGGCTGCAGAAGTTCTTTGCATTCCTGGGAAAGCTTTTGGAAAATTTCTTGCAGGAGTATAACAGAGTCGCTGAATACTATTGGAGATTTTAAAGGAGAAATCGCTTGTTTCATTCGCTGTAAGTTTTCTCTGGAGGAAAAGAGCGACCTGGGAATTTTACCTGATGATCCTGCGCCATGTTTCTTAATTTTCGACTTGGACAAGGGGGTTGAAAACATTCGCTCCACGTCCTGTGTTTTTAAATTTCGCTTTGTGGCACTATTTAAGATTTGAGTGATATTTTCATAAATACTTTCGGCAATTTTATCATTTTGCATACCCTGGACAAGAGATTTAGTAGTATTTTTGTTTTGTGGGGTGGATGGATCTACTTTAGGTGTCTTGCAGAGTGAATCATTGCAATCGTACCATGTGGTATCGGATGGAAATTCAGGTTCGTTTCCCATATCTTTGACAATGCTTTTCTGACAATTAGCATCAGAGGGTAATATTTCTGGCACAGTTTCCGACTCGTTTTCTTCTTTTATATCAGTACAAACAAAAAAGTACTTGTCGTCTTTGTTCTGTTGCACAGAATTCTTGTTTATGTTCCTCTTACTTTCATTTGAGAATTTTAACATGCAACTGGAACAACTACAATTGAAACTACATTCGTCGTCAGCCATAGATGAGAAACCTTCCTCGCATTCCTTACTCTTATATTTACAAATTTTATTCAGAGATTTTCTTTTCTGACTGTACAAACTCGACCTAATTACTTGTCTTCTTGCTTGATGGAGGAAATGCGAATATTCTGTACTGTCATCTCTGATTTCGTTTGTTTGAGGGATCTTGGAATTATCTCTACGGAAGCCTTGAGGTGCATTTAATTCGTATTTAATAGAACGTTTATCAAATTCATTTAATTGAATAGGAATAGATGGTTTTACAAAGTTACCACTCCTAGTATGCATACATGTTTGAGGATTACAGCTCTTATTTTCAGATTTATTTTGTTGAATTCCTTTACATGATAACGAATGTGTCTCTGATAATGGGATATAATGAGGACTTTCAGATCTAGATCTCTGTTTAGAAGCTATGAATTTTTCCTCTCTTTTAAATGCTGCTAATGGTAAACCGACTTCATTGATAGCTTTATTCGGTAATTGTGGATTAATAGCAGGCTTTACATAAGTGTCGACAATACTTCCTGAAACTGTAGAAGTAAATGCAGGAATTCGTTGCCTTTGTCGTACTCCATCATTAACCATAGCCCTTCCATTGAATTGCTGCAAAGGGTTTGTGTGAGGTTTCTGATAACCCATTTGACTTTGCGTTGCATCATGTCTTCGATAACAATCAGGATTATTTCCAATTTCTACACCCCGTGAATACACTAACGGGTCGCCAATACTTAATCTATGCGAAAGGTTTTGATTAGAACCAGAACGTAACTGAGCACTATTTCTATTTTTCTCTATATGCCTAGGTAAATCTGGAATACTAAAACGGCTAGATTTATCTATTATTCGCATAAATCGTCCCTGAAATTCCGCATCTGAAGAAGTAACTACTTGCTGATTTGCAGTTGTTGGAAAGCATAGTTTAGTCTTTACACCATCGGAATGTGATGAAGTATGGAATTCATTTTGAGGGTTATTTTCACCCCGAAACGTAGCAGACCGTGGAAGCGATCCATACTGTGTTATGCCAGATACGTTCAAATGTGGAAAAGAACTATGCTTACGATCGAATAAAGCAATTTTCGTAGATGTTCTTGGAATGTTAGGCGTGTTTTTAACCTGAGGACCATCAACGTAGGTGACATTTACCTTTATTTTACTGGCTTCAGTAGTATTCTGGACATCTGGAATTACTTCTTTCTTCGACACATTCTCACGGCTCCGTCCAAGTCTAAGAATGGGTCTTGCGGGTTTCGACGAATTCGAATGTTCTGAATTTTCTTTGTTTTCGTCCCGTTTCTGTCTTCTAGCAGGAGCTGCTTTGACATCGACTCGGTAATATTTGTTCTGTGGAGTTGGAACAAAATGGACGTGTTTGTCTTCTTCCTTCGACGCCATGCAGTTTTCAAGCGGATTTTTGTTCAAGAATATTATGCCCGCGTCTTTGTGCATCTCCATGAACGCACTGTTCTCCAGAGTGGTGAAGTTGGCAGCCTCGTCTTGCGTTTCATTGCTGTCTTGTTGGATATTCGTGCAATGGAAGCTGTGGTAGAGGGTGTTGTGCCGTCCGAACGAAGTGTCACTGATCTTTTCTTTGTTGGCGGACTTCTTTGAAGATCCGAACAGTTTCCCCCAAAACGACAATCTGTTCTTTTTTCCATCTGCCGGAAGATAACTCATGGTACTGTTGTCCTCCTGGGAATATCAGGCAGCTTGAAAATAAAAGTAATAGATCATTTAGAAAAAGAAATGTAGTTAACTATTTGAAATTCATAGCAAATAATTGTTTGTTTCAAAAAGGTATGACATACCTGTCAACCTCCAAGAAAAAAATCGCAACGCGCTACTGTCAGAAATAAAAAATGGATGGATGTTTGGATTTTATGGCGCAAGGTTCAGGAGTGAACAAGCTGCGCAGGAAAAAATATACCTAGAAATAATTCTTATAATAACACAATTGTTACAATTTTAAAAAATTAGGAGGAAGTGCTCTAAATTGAGCTTTATGAAAGCAATTCAAAGAAAAAGTAACCCTGCTCTCTACTAGTACGGTAGAACCTCACATTATAACGGACCCTATTTTAACGGACGTCGCTTATAACGAACAGTTAAAAAACGGACACAGGAATAATAAAGGATGCTCATTGTTAACACTATTAACCAGGACCTTCTTGTTCTAAAGATTAATCGTGTATATATATATACACACATCTTTTTCAATTCAACCCATGTTGAAGGTTGTTTTTTATTTGATCTATAATAAACACCTTTTATAGCTAACTACTGTACTTTTATTGATGTACACCCTGTTGCATTACATCCCTAAAATAATTATTTGTTACAAACCGCACTTTCATTAAAACGTACAACCTTTAACTCCTATTAGTCTGTTATGAGGTTCTACAGTATGTTTTACGCTTGGCGATGACACAAAATGGCGTGTATACGTAGGAATTGACATGGCCATGTTTAATTGGCAAAATACGCAATTTAACGGTTTATTGAGTGTTTTAGAAGGACTTTTGTACGTTTATCTAGAAAATTAGTACTAAAGAAGATTTTTGACAACGTAGCAACCACTGGTTCTATTTTTTTTTTTTTTTTTTTTTTTTTTTTTTTTACGGTTGCACAAATAAATATTTCGAAAATAATTTTCCATCCGGAAAACCGAAAAACCTAGTGTTTTTCGGGAAGATTTCAGGAAAATGGCACGTATGGTATGTATTGTCGTGGTAATTAAAAATGCAATAGCCCTCCAAGTTTGTAAATACAAGTGTCAATCTTCTAAGAGTAATATCTCCAAATGATCGTAACATTTTCTAATGTAATGAGCCATCAAATAATTTTATACACTACCTTCTTCACTGTGGCACGGGTTACATTGTGGTATAGTTTTATTGAATTAAAACCTTAACCCCCCCCCCCTCTTACTCTTTTTAAGGTTGCCTTGATCAAATGGAAATCAGAATAGTGATTAAATGTTTCACAATCTTTTAATACAATTAATATAATTTGTTGCTCTATGGTTACTTTTGCTACAAAACCGCTAATTACAACGGGACTTACGAAGCGGATAAGAGCCACCACGGACATCAATGTATAGACCAGGATTCGAACCAACAGCCTGTTGAGCAGAGGGTCAGAGCGCCAGAAACACGACTTCAGGTCGGCAAAATAAAACTGAACATTTATCATTGTTATTATTTATTTAATTACTGACAATTTTTACTTGGTTCAGAATTAGTAAGTGATAGATGAATTACGATAAATTTTACTGGCGAGTTATTCGTTAGTAAATTTCATTACCAAAATAAAAAATTGAAACATCTTTCTATAATAAAAAATTTTTACCGCCGCTGCCACCGGATTGCAAACTTGATTTTTTCACTCTATTCTTAGACGGTTTCCCGAGGAAGCACGGATAAGAAAATTACGAAATTAACATGGTTTGTTCAAAATTGTACAGGGAACAAGATGGAGAAGATTTTTTTTAGCTTAGATTACACTCTTTCTTACGGTAGAATTATTTTTAAAATTGGTTCATAATAAATTCGATGCGATTAAAAGTATAATTTTGCGATTGTGTACAAAATGTTCCTCGCGAAGATCAAACGTCAAACGGCCCTGATGAAACTCGCCGTGACGTCATGGAACGGAGGCGAGCAGGGGGGGGGGGATTTCGTAGACGCAGGAGATTGATTCTGCGATAGGAGTGTTGGTTTGCGAAGCAAACAAAATGGTATCTTCAAAAGGAGTGTTGGTTTGAGAAGCTAACCAAATGGGATTGCGTAGCAATCCCCTGGGGTTGGCGAACAGAGGCGAGAAGGGGTAGAGCCCCCTAGTCATATAAAATAATCCAATAATGTAAAAAAAATTTCCCTTAAAATTATGTTCTGCTAGCGGATTGAATCCACCTTACTCGGGTTGAATTGGTTTAGGTTGAAAAAGAGACTAAAATAATCACATTGTCTCTCGTAGGAAAGTGTTATCATTCCAGTGGAAAATATTTTTTAACACCTTTTCAACATTTGTATAGTTTTTACAACTTACTTTAGATGCAAATCAGTTCATGGATATCCATCAAATAATCAATAACATCGTATCGATATTGTTAGACACAATTACGAAAGATGATACTAAGGTGACTACTACACGTCTATTTTGAGTTTTGGGGTGATTATGAATGTCCCCTCTTATGTTCGTTTCCTGTAAAATTGTCGTAACTCAAATCTTAAAGTTTGAGTAAGTTTTTTTATATACAATATTTTATGATAGCACATAGAATAGTTTTGTGATATGTCCACAAACATACAAACACGCAAAATAAAAACGGGAAAATAGACACAGACTGATCGTTCTGTCACAAGTTACAGTGTATACAAAAAGCATACAAATTTCATGAAAATATGTTCAACAGTTTGGACGTAGTGCGATGGACACATAAGCTAGACAAATGGACAGACACCAAACGTGGATGGGAAATATTTTTTTACAATTTCATAAGAACTAAGAAAGTATAAGGTTGGGAAATTGTAACTGGCGATCAATAAAAAGGATTGTTTGCTTGATCAGCAGCAGTTAAGACCATTAAAAGAAATGATCTCATAAGGCAGGATAATGTATTCAACACCTGTCTCCCGACGTTCATTTCGACATTTATGTTTCTTGCCACATCTACGCTCATTTTTCATACATTAGGTAATCTCAAATGGCGTAATTCTTACTTGAAAACGATTGCATTTCGAGTTATCTTTTCTTGCGCTATGTACAGCTGCGGAAGAAACGAAACACTCATCTTTATTCGTACATCGTTTCATAGTAGAGCAAATTCAAAGATGATATTCGTTAAAGAATACCATCTATAAATCAGTTAAGTCATATAATATAGCATTTATACTACCCTACAATAATGGACCAAACAGCAAGATGTGATAGTTGAAAGAATACACGCTTTCATAGGGAAATCGTCCCCCACGTGCTTGAATTACACTAGCAACCCATCTATGCATACTTTCAACAAGGTTTTGATACACAGCTATGAGTATTGGTGTCCATTCTTGCTGCAAGAACGTCGCCAGCTCAGCTGTAGATTTCCGACGTGGTTCACTGGTCCGTAAGCGTCGCTCTAACTCGTAAAAACAAATGTTCTATAGGGTTTAGGTTCGGACTCTGAGCAGGTCATGGAAGACATTTTACACCCATATCTTGATACCACTGCTTGACAGAGGCTGCAACGTGACATGGAGCGTTGTTGTCTTGGAAGTAACATTCGTCCCTTCCATTTAAAATTGCCACTGTGAATCAAGAACCTGATTGTTTAAAATGTTCATGTAGGCATCGATGTTCAATTTACCAGGAACAACATGCAAAGGTCTCAGGCCGCGAAAAACACCCATAAACAAGTAGTAGGATTTTATGCAAATCCGCTAACGTACGGTTCATTATTCTAGTGTAGTGTATAAATCAATTAAGTCATACAATATTGCATCAAAAATCGTTTCTACATCAAATTGCGCACATTCATTTAGTTCAGCTGTTTTTTGGATTATGAGTACGTGAGGTTTGAGCTCTATCTTCCGAAATAATCGTTCCGTCGCTCTGATTTTTTGTATTATATTACTGTTACAAAACCCAAACAAAATTTACCAAGCCTTTCTATTTACAATAGAATTGGTAAGGTCATTGGGTGGGTTTGGTGGCGCCATATTTTAAGGGCCATATTTGGCCAAGCTGTGCCAAATACCAGAGACAACTGTCAAGTATTGGTAATTTTTAATTAGCGTCGTATTAGAGCAACACAAATGCTATTGACGACGGTCCGGGATCAATCCCTTAATGGAAAGATCCGAGAACGACACCTCGTAATTTTGAACCACGGTCAGATGACGAAGCAACACCTGAGCTGGCACCCCAATCTCCAAACTTCCACACCAACCCAACGTGAGGACTTTCGACCAGGACAAATTTTAAGGTGCACCAGCCGCCTCTAAACCATACGCTTATAAACATCCATGCCCGGACACGGATTGGAACCAGGAACCTTCCTATCTAGTGGTAACACCCTAACCAGTACAGCGACCGATTAAAACTATGCATGGAATTGGTCTTATTATTTTGTTATTAAAATTTGAGAAGAAGGGAGTCATCTAACTTACGAATACTATGAACAGGGTGCCAATTTTTAGGGTCTCAGCCCTTTACCTTTTTAAGCTAGTATAAAAACAATTCCAATCAGGATGTGTTCAATGTATGGTATAAATGGTGTTGCTTTGTCGCTTTACGAACATTGTTCGCTATATAAAGGCTAATGAGAGTAGGACACGGTTTTTAGTAACTTCCTAACCGCTACGAACATCCATACATAAACCAGGATTCGAACAGAGGGCCTGTTGTATGGAGGAACAGAAGGCTAATATTTCGGTTAAAAGGTCTTTTTGAGGTTTAATTTGGGGGGGCGAGATTCTGCTTCAAAGGGGCTGGGACACAGTGAGCTTAAGGATAGTGTAGATAAACATTCCAGGTATATTGAGCCTGTGGCAAAGATACGCTCCTCTGACTCTTATGCCCGGTGCACACATCCGGTTTCTCAAAGTGCGGCGCCGCTGCCGCTACGCAAGTGCGGTCTGAGATACATTAGATCCAATGGAGTAGTGCACACATGCCTCTGGCGCCGCCGCATGTCCAACTTGAGTGCAATTTGTACCGCAGTACCCCACGGCACCGCAGCTCGCCGCACACGCTTTTCCTTTCTGAAGTACCTCGTTTTCATAAATAAATGGAATATAAGTAATAATTAATAAATGGTGGCATCCAGTAACGTCTATTTTGTTTAAAAATATACTTTTCTTACACAAGTAAGCGAAATAAACACGTTTTCTTCGATAGAATATTTGTCGCAAATGGCGCGAAATGAGTACTAGCGTCATTTCACGGTTATGTGTGCATAGTTGGGCTTCGGTGCCGCAGTGGCGCCGCACCTTGAAAAATAGGATGTGTGCACCGGGCCCTAGAGTACTGACGTCAGAGAAGGCTTTTGTTCTTTTGGACTAGGACCGTTCCTGATAAGTGGCGGGCTAAACATGCCCCCTACTTACAAGTCGTTAGAAAAAATGAAAAAATAGAGGCGGTCGTAAGCCAGGCGCAGTATGCCTCAAAGATTAAATAAACATGCCCAGCAATTAATTAATTAATTAATTACTCGGTCTTCGTAGATTATTTTGAAGATTGTTATAAAACATATATTTGAATGTGCATATTTTGCGCTATCGTCTTGGAGATTGTCTTGGTGAATTAGCAAAACTGACAAGATCTTGATGGACGAGATACCAAGTCATGAGAAGAAAACTGATCCAATCTTGATCTCGTCATTATCGCTAAATTGGAAATATCTTGGAGACGAGATATCTCGTCATTAACAAAATTAGTCGGATCTTGATGGACGAGATATCTGGTCGAAACCACTGAAAGAGTTGAACATTATAGTATTCGAAAAGCCCTCATCGAATGCAGGGTGTTTTTCGAAGGACATGGTTCCCACACCTTTGTCCGCAAAAAAAATCAAGGACTTTTAAGGACTTTTCAAAACAAAACAAACAAAATTCAAGGACCTGAAATTTTTTTATTCGACCTAAAACAAGGTCTTTGCAAAAGTTGTCAATTTAAAAGAAAAATGTGAAAGACATAAAAATAAACCGACAATTTTTTTACTCCATTCCCTTTACCCATGCCTTCAACTGTGGTTAGTCTGATATGTATCACATGGTGTCAAAGCGCGTAACACCGGCTTTATTCAGAATGATACTCAAAAGGGCGCATCTGCCGTGAAGGAAACTAGTCTGGACAAGTTCTAACGCAAGACGAAATTACACAATTTTGTACTAGTAAAAAAAAATCAAGTACTTTCAATGACTTTTTACCAAGTTCCGTAATTTTCAAGGATGTTCAAGGACCCCTAGTTCGGAAAAATATAAATTCAAGGACTTTTCAAGGGCCGTGGGAACCCTGAAGGAGACAGCCCACGAGGCTCGAATCGTAAACGAAATAATTTTATAATTAATAATAATAAGCTATCAAAACCACATGCTAAATCTAGAGCTATCAGAGAAAATCCAAGTTTCGTATATTACAGGTAAAACATAAGTCTGAATTCGTCAATAGTCAGAAAGCAATTGAAAAATCATTAAACGCAATGCTCTTTTACCATTATGACATTCAACGAACCGGGAGAACGACTGGGCTATCGAAAATTATTTCCTGAATACGTGGTTGATAAAGGGCGCTCGGTTAGAAAATTTCGAGGTTTTAGAAAGGGTAGTTAGAGGTAGTTAATTAACATCACAGTGGTGCAACGCAACGGACTATTGGCGACTGTCTGGGATCAATCCCGAAAGAAAGGATCAGAGGACAGCAACACGCCATTTTGAACCACGGTCAAGTGACGAGGTCAACACCTGAGCTGTCACCCCACACTCCAACTCACTAGGCGAGCAGGAGAGCCCCCTAGTTCTTTAAAAAATTAAAGATTTACTACTGTTTTCTAAAACAGTAAAAGACAGAATAGTCAAAATGTCTTCGAATATAACCAACTGTCGCAAATCGAAGATTTTAAATTGGTTTCAGCTTTATCAATAGCTGTTGACGAATCTTGTGGCATAAATGGCGCAGTGCAAATTTCACTTTTTGTTCGATTTATCGGGTCCTAAAGAAGAACTTTCAGGATTATTGCCATTGAAAGGTCAAACGCGTGGCGAGGATATTACAAATGTCGTCATTGAATGCACGGAGAAACATCACATTTCACTCGATAAAATTGTTTCAATTTCAACAGATGGGGCAAAAAGTATGACCGGAGTGAGGAAAGGTTTTATTTCTATTTTGAAGGAAAAAATTCATCACGAGATACTTGTTTACCATTGCATCATTCATCAAGAAGTGCTTTGCGCTCAGACATTTCCAGAAGAAATTTGCAATGTCATGGTAAGGTAATTTAAATTAACGTCGTAGTATAGCAACACAACGGGATGTCGACGACGGTCCGGAATCAATCTCCTAAGAGAAAGATACGAGGTCAACACCACGTAATTTTGAACCACGGTCAGATGACGAGGCAACACCTGAGCTGGTACCGCACTGCCCAAACTTCCAGACCAACACGGAGTGAGAACTTTCGGCCTCGATAGATTTATTGTGCACCAGCCGCCTCTACACCATACGCTTACAAACATCCATGCACTGACCCGGATGCGATTTTCCAAACCCTCACAGATACTGCACCGCCAGGTGACAGGCCGGTCGCTGGGAGGAGCGTTAAGGAATTGTGGGAAGGGTGATCCAACTTCTTGGCGACTTACCGCTCCGTCGTCGCGCTTTTAGCAAGAAGTTTCAATGGATAACAGTTTGGGCGATTTGATTTTTTTTAAACGGGGGTTTTATTGGGTTAAACCAGGTTTTTTTTAGAAACTTAGTTTTACAAAGCAATGAACATTAAATGTAAAGTAGTAATTATCTGTAATATCTGCTCAAATTGATTAATCCAATGGATTATCTTAATTAATTAATCATTATTTGGGATTAATTAATTATATGATTAGTTCTTATTAAATAATTAATATTACGGTGTGATCGTTTTTAGATTTTCTTTAATAAGTCAATGGGATCTTTAAATAAGCAGTAACTTTAAATGCTAATATATTTAAATTGGGATTTATCTTTTGTAATCCACACACACACACACACAATGAGAGAGAGAGAGAGTATCCGTTATCTTCGAAAATTCCTCCAAAAACCTTACAGCGTCATTTTCATTTGCCAAGGAACTTCGAAGAATAATGATATTTTCCATATGTAAAACTACGTTGAAATCTTTTGGGATTTCTTTTAATATTAATTCTATTTCATTATGCGCTCCACACGTGTAACACAATCAAGATAACACTAACAACAATATGTGTGACGACAGAATGTGAACAGAACATGCGGCGAGATTTCTTCAGCGCCAAGTCGTCCTAGTGCAACCCGATAACCGGTCAATTTAATTGGTTCAGCAACAAATCGTCATCCAGCGCGACCGGCCTGTCACCTGGCGGTGCAGTATCTGTGAGGGTTTGGAAAATCGCGACCCGGATTCGAACCAGGAACCTTCCAATCTAGAGGCTAACACCTTACCACCAGACCGGTTGGTCGGCTTGCAATGCTGTGGAATTGGTGATCTAGATTGTCAACACATTTGTAGCTTCTTTATCATCGCCAATTTAAAGAATTTTTAGTTGAAATGGAGTGTGAATACTCACACAGGGGATCTTCTGCTGCATAATAAGGTAAGTTGGTTTTCAAGAGGAAACGTTTTAAAACGTTTCGCTTCCTTATTATTTGAAATTTTACCATTTCTCCTTGAGAAACGTGTTGACTATCTTAAACTTACGAACGATCAGTGTATGCAAAAATTTTATTTCATGGTAGACGTTACGTCTTATCTAAATAATCTTAATCGTAAACTACAGAGGTAAGGAAACACAATTTTTTCGATGTTGGAAGAAGTCATTTCATTCGAAAACAAATTATCCCTTTTCGCTCAAGATTTTGAAAGAGAAACATTAATTCATTTTTCAAGCCTGCTGATACATCGCCATGAAAATAACTCGATAATTGACATTTACTATTTCAAAATAACAGTTTTAAATATGAAGGAAGCGTTTCTACGGAGGTTTCAGGAATTCAGAAATGGCATAGCGATGTTAGCCTTTGTTAAAAACCTCTAAGTGCTGGTGTAACATAATTGAATTTTTCTCCCTTTAATATTGACATTGGCGCTTTTGAAATGCAATTACTGGAGTTAAAAAACAAAGAATAATGGAGCTCCAAATTTGAACGCCTTAATTCTTATATGGAAAAAGTGGTCTGCTTTGATAGACCTGGAGAAGGGGGAGACATGATGATTTTCAACACCTGGAATAGTATTCCTGACTCATGATCAGTTTAAAAAAAACTAGCATTTGCTGTTCTTTCACTCTTTGGCCCAACATATTCATGCGAACAATTTTTTTTTCAAATATGAACCTTGTCAAAAGTAAATTGAGAAATCCTCTTATTGATGAGACCCTGGAACCCTACTTGAAATTAAAAACAACGACATACAAACCTGACTTTCAAGGTCATTGTTCACATTAAATGAGTGTTTTGACATATATTTATTTTAGTGTGAAAAATATTTTTTGTCAATAAATAAGATTATTATTATGATATCTGGTTTTATTCAATTTTTGTAGCTAGTTTAAACCGACTCCTGAAAACATGGTTCCTGAAAAGAAATTTGGCTCTCAAAAGAAATCTCTATCGTTGTATTGCTGATCTTTGACTCCTTTTTTTCGGGGGGGGGGGTGACTAATGAGTTTGCCGACCACTGGCATAGTGGGAAAGGATGTCTGCACATTATGAGATCTGCATTGGAGTCAGAGGCCAGCATATTCCCTCATAAGCTGCTTTTTAAGCAAGGTATTTTTTTATAACAACTAAAACCTATGATGTGTTCACCAAAGCATTTTATTTTCATAAGCACTACAAGTCAAGTTGATGTTTTGATTATATTCTACATAGCTTTTTTGTGGAATATAATAAAAAAAACTAGGGTTCATTTATCATTTGAGGTACTTTGGTGCAGGTACTTGGCACGGGTTTGCATTTCGGATTATTATATTATCAATAAATTTTTGGACATGTGGATATACAAGCAATGGTAAAATAAGAAAACTATGTCTAATGATTGTGTTTAAAAACATTTATTAATATAATAACACATCGTAGCATAACACCCACGTAAAAAATTGGTCATCAAATATCAAATATATTCTTGCAAAATAAATAATTTGAAGACGTGCAATTTATAAAAAATATTATATATCCTTTCTGTATTTTAAAAATCTTTTAGTGTTCTATTATTTATCAATGGCTTTGATTGCATAAAACTACCCAACTAAACGAATACACAAAAATTTAAATGACAAGAAAAATAGAAATAAAAAATAATAATAAAAGGGATAAAAAATTCAACAAAACTCTCCAATCTTACTAATGCATAAAAAAAAAATTTTTTAATCACAAATGTAAAAAAGAATAAATAACAACAAAAAAATAACAAAAAAAAAGGGATAAAAAAAAGATTACATTTCAAAAGTTTCAATCAAACTACAACTAAATCAACATTCATTATTATAGAAGAAAAAATAATTTTTCAATTCTGTATTAAATATTGATAATATGGCTTGACTCCATGAAATTCAAAACCCCATCCAAACAAAACCACGCACTGCTTCCAAACGTAAACAAAAGGAGACCATTTAATTTACTATACAGAGGATCCAAATTAGTCCTCACTCCCCTCTGCAACAACGTGAGCGAGAGAGAAGGTGAAGGTGAAACTTACTTACCTCTGTGATGATGCAGGGTCTTATTTCTAGAAACGCCTTCCCTGCAAAGGTAAAGCAAAAGCAGAATCGAATATCCAGAGACACACTGTTTTAAAAGTTCTACCATCTACTTTTGTTACGTTGCAGAACTTCCATTTCTTTGGAATCAAAATAAAAGCCGAGTTCGTCTGACAGGCGTTTGAATTTTCCCCTTGAACGTCTGCAATCTGTGATTGGTTGAACAGGTTGAAACCTCTCAAAGCTACTCTCCGTGACTCTCCGTGACGTAGGTGACGGAAGGATACAAGAACAGGTTCTTTACGAAACGTGATTCACAGCTCAAAGGAGCGATCTCAGCGGTAGAAAACGTTCGTTGGGGCCTGTAATTGTAACCTGGTTATTTTTTCTCATCCGTGTTTTATTATTTTCTTGTTTCTCGAGTATATCTCTTTGTAATGGAACTCGCAGATAGCATCTAATCGTCTTTATTTTCTTTTTATCAAAAGTCATTGCCAAATTTAAAAAGTGCTCCGTATAAACGTTCGCAGAGTTCGTTATATTTTAATTAGGAACACAGATGATTCGAATTCTTGTTGAAGTATGGTTGATTGTATAAGAGCTAATGAAGTACCCACTTCTGAGAGGGGGAACTAATTGAAAGAAAAGAATAAATCACACGAACTAGAATTCGTTATTTTCTTCTGCAAAGGCGTTTGTTAAAAAAAAAAAACGTGATATTTCCATGCGGTCATTGCCGTGTGAACAAAGGCAGATTGTTTCCAACAGTAATTATTTCGTTTTCATGGGAATTTGTTAAGTACTCAGGGGCAGGACCCAATTGGTTCGAGAAACCTTTTCCAAATTCTGGTGTTAAAAGCATCAAAAAATATATGCCAAAGTTAGTTTAATGAGCAAATATCAAAAGTTTTGTATATCACAACTAAAATCAGTGACACAACCGTGATATCGGTGCCGAGGGTAAATTATTAGAAAATGAAGGAGAGAGAGAGAAATTCCGACCAAACATTAAAATCTACTAATTTTAATCTCGCTTATTTTCATCCTTCTAAACAAAACTTGTAAATTCTAAATAAAAGTTACTCTAATTATGTAAAAAACTTTAGTCCTGAAAAAGAAGCTTTGTTTCTATATTATAGAAGAAAGTTCTTACACCTGGTTTCGTGTGTAAAATAATCGTTTTAAGCTGCTATTGAATTTGATTCATTTGATTAAAACTCGGAAGAAAACCACACACACACACACAAACCATACGAACTAAAACGTTTCACTAAACAATTTATACTTATATAACCCGAAATTTCAAAAAGAATATTCGATCTAAACTAAAATAATTTCCGTTTTTTTTTGTAAGATAATTTATTATTTATGATAATTTGAGACAACCAAAAATTGATACTGCCGCAGAACATTACTTTACCTCATTTTTCACCCACGATCTAACAGCTTTGAGTTTTACGCCTTCTTTTCTAGAACGAGGAAAGTAACTGCCCGAAAAAGATTTACAAATACAAAACGAAGAGTCACGAGTTATAAAAAAAGTTTATCAAACCCTCAGGGAAATTGGCTCAATTCTCAGAGGCCGTTTTGTCTCCAAATACACCTTTTCAATCAAAGAAACAAGTAAACAAGAATAAGTACCTAAATACGAATCTATAGGGAAGACCGGGCTAGTTGGCATAGTTTTTTTTATTTATTTTATTATTATTATTATTTTTTTTTTTTCAAATAACATAATCAATACTGCTGATAGTGGAACTCCTTGGCTACAAATTAATGAAGAAAATGTCACTACAAATAGTATTATTGTTTACTCGTTAAATATTGTTTACGACAGTTTTCAAACTGCCAACTTACTCCTGATGTGGGGTATGTTGGCATAACGCCTGGGGTAAGTTGGCATAGCATATCATTGTGACAGGATTGAAGCAATAATGCGAGTTAATCACTTTAAAAGATGCTTAATACAAAATAAGGAAAACTAAGAAAACAAAACAATAAGGACAAGGAAATCTTTTAACGCTTCATGGGTCCACCAAAAAAGTAGGGCGATCGTCCATTTGGATTGGTGGCTTTAATTTTCGCCAAATTTTGTTGCAGTTGTACCAGATTGTGTCCGCGACTTCTGGCCATCTCCAAAGTATATGTTTTCACTATTGTGGAAACATAAAATTCATCGCCGTCGATGTCCATTATCTTTCTATGCCAACAGGCCCCACTCTGTGTCCAACTTGCCCCACCAAGACTTTTGAGACAATATGGCTGCCCCACTCTCCAACATAATTTTTTCAAGCAATTCCATGAAATGAATACAATCGATATTGCTCACTCTATCCATTACAGCCATTGAAAACAAATCAGCATATTCTAGGGCTTAATATAAAACACCAAAACCTTCAATTAAGAAAAAAACAAATATCCATTTTCTCTCTTTCTCTCTCTCTCTCTCTGAACGTTCTATTACACTGAAACTGGAATGGATTATGCTACATACACTTGTAGTTAAATATTGTAGCGATATCGCCACTCTGATAATACTGTGGTAAAAAATACAAGGTGAATGTCAACTTACCCCTTATGCAAACAAGCCCCGGCCTCCCCTACATTAATATGTAAACAAGAATTTATGTATTCTATTCTTGAATGAAGAAAATTATTTGTTTTGATTATTGATACCGATTAACTTAATTTGCAAATTAATTGCAGTTGAAGAAGATTAGTTCTGTTTTTTTTTTTTATAAAAATGGTTCGATTAAAACGTTTCAGATTTATCACTTTCTTTACTGCTAGCCACAGCGTGGCCAGCACGGCGTTGAGCGCAGGATATTTCTCGAGCACGATCGAGGTCAAATTCGGATGGGAAAAATTATAAAAGTTACAGTCTAAAAATTATTTATTTTTTGGAAAATCACATTTTTAGATGTTGATCTAATGCAAAAATTTCCGCAGATTTCAAATCCGTTGAAATTTTTTCTTTGTCTTTAACGATTTAGGAGAAAGAAAAAAAGAACTACATAACTCCAGTCAAAAACTTTATTTGTTTTTTAAGTCTGCTGACAAATTGTTCCTCCGCAAAATAAAACGGTAGTTGTTATTGTTGCTATTCTAAGGAAAACAATAATAATTAAATATGTCCTTAAATTCATTTAAAAATGTTCTTGATTAAATTTTAAAATTCGGGCTTCGTACAAAAATTGCAAAAAATTCGGACTATCAGTGTGCCAAATCCCATTACTGTAAGTGCCATAGATTCGTCAGGAACGTGTACACAACAAACATACAAACACTTCCTTTTATAATAGTAGCGATATTAAAAAGAAGTTACCGTCGCTGCAGCCGCAGGATTGAAAACTCGCTTCTTTTTTTTTTTTGCTCGATTCTTAGACGGTTTCCCGAGAAGGTTACGGATCAGAAAATCGCGAAATGAACATGGTTTGTTCAAAACTGTACAGGGTTTTCGAAGAAAACCAAATGGGAATTCGTAGGGTGTCACCGGGAGTTAGCGAGCAGTGGTCACACCTGACCCCACGAAAAGAACTGTCACGGGCAACGCCGTGCTGGTCAAGCAGTGGCTAGTTGTAAGTAAATGTCCTTGCCCAATTTAGGTGTGCAGTGTCCCTCTGTTCTTGGCCACTACTACACACACTGTCAATCAAAATAGCTCGGTCACTCTGACACTTTATTTTTGAAATTTTCAGAATTCCCGAGACCGGCAGATGGTTCGTAATTTTGGACCACAGTCAGATGACGAGGTCATACATAGGTATTCAATCCTATCCGGCGGATCCGGCCTCATTTGACTACCTACCGGATCCTATAAACCCGATTCTTTTTTTTAATTAAATAATCGATTATTCAAACCCAACTTTAGTCGCAAAATCGTTTATTAAGCAATGGGTTCTGAATTAATCGATTTTATATTTTTCAATTATCAGTTTGGAGAATTCTAGCAATAATAATAATAAAGTAAATGATCAATAATATCTTTTTAATAAAGAGGAATCAGAAAAGAAAATTCTGCAAGAATATGAAGACTATTGCAAAACGACAAACTTTAGAAAAGAAACAGATTTTGAGAAAATACTGAAGAAAGAAAGGACTTCATATATGAAATGGAGTCAAAGAAAAATATTTGTCTTTTATGTACGACTACTTAATGACGGTTAAACCAACTAGTGTCGAAGCTGAGTGGGCTTTCTCGGCCGCTGGTTATATTTGCAGTTCATTGAGAAGTAGGTTGGGGGAGGACACAATTAATACGATATGTTTGCTTAGATCGTTCTTTCAAACTCAAAAGTGATTTTCAATACTATATAACTTCGATTTAAGCAATTAAGGAGAATTAAGAGTTCCCTTGTTTGTTATATTGACCAAAAACTGCCAAAGATTATATTTTTATGTTAGTATGAGACATGGTTAGGTACAATTTATATGTCATTTGCTTAACGACATTAGAGATAGAGACTACTTAATTTTAAATCAATAGAAAAGTACTACGTATAAAACAAGCTGATGTTTTTTGGGGTGGAAACTAGTAAGACTGATCATCATCAATCGTTTGATACTTACCACTAGTAATTACTATAATTAATTGTTGGTCATTGATTTCCTACCTATCGATAAGTATTAATAAAGTTGATTTTCTAATGCTAAAACAAACGTTTTGTTCGTCAATTTGGAATAATATCCTTTTTATCTACTTTCACTCAGCCGATTTTGGAAAAATACATATTGGTTAGATAAACTTATTAACAATTTTGCCGACAACCGGTCTAGTGGTTAAGGTGTTGGCCTCTGGATCGGAAGGTTCCTGGTTCGAATCCGGGGTCAGGGCATGGATGTAAATTGTGATGTCCTTTGTTTGGGGCAATGATGGTCCTCCCACTGGGGGCCCCTTCACAAGTGACCATCACTTCCGGCCTTGTAGTGGCCAAGGACAGGTCCTTAGTGTCCGCCTTTGGAAGTATTCGACCATCCCTTCCTGCCTTGTAGTGGCCAAAGATAATGTCCAGTGCCCGCCATTGGAAGAAAAAAAATTTTTAAACAAAATATTAATCCCTAGTCATACATGAGCTGGCACCCCACTCTTTAAACTTCCCTCACCCCACCAACATGAGAGCATTTGAGGCCATGGCATATTTAACGTGCCCCAGCTACCACGTAATCTTTGAATGGCCAAATATTGAACTCGCAACCCTCCGGTTGCTCAACAAATAGACTACCCCAGCTCCGTCTCTGCCTACTGGTAAAGACGTACCAAAGAGCAACATTTATTTAAATCGTGAATACACATATATTAAAAAGGCGGATCATCTAAGATGCTCATCATGCTTACTCATGCATTTATCTTCAAAAATGTAAACTCACAATATCTTGTAGAGCGGTTCTATTTATGACGACAAAAAGAGAGCCCGTCATTCGCCGGATAAATCGAAAAAGCGATGCATTCCATAGACAAGTACACAACCGCAAAAGTGAATGGGGAACAGGTATGCTAATGCCTGCCACTTTGTAACAATCAGAGTTCAGGTCCATTGCGCGTGATGTGAGAGCAGCATGCTGATTTAGCAGGCGACGAAACACTGCACTGGAGGCCTGCGTCCGCACTCAAAGAGATCCTATCACATTTTCAGAATCATGATGGAGTTAATAAATGCACACATCGCTTCCGGGACGCAATCGAAAGAGTCGTTTCTGAAGTCTGAAACAACTTCTCCACTTCAATTGCCCCTACTCTTAATAAATATATCGCCCTTCAAATATGAGGAATGAATTTTCTACACATACTCGTACGTAGTCTCTCGACCTCACTCATTAGTAGGGCAACTTTTTGCAAGAAATGCAACTTTTTTTCACACGTTCTACGCTGCATGTAAAGTACCAAAATCAAAATTCCTCCTACGTGGGGTGTATTGTAAGTGAGTTATAACCGCAACATAAATGCAACTTTCTGCATAAATGCAACTTTTTGCAGAAATACAACCACCTGCAACTTTTTAAAATTTAACTTAAAATTAATTAAAAGGAAATTACTATTTCATTTTTTGCCCTCTGAACCAACCCTTTGATCACGTGTGTCGGATCTTGCGAATGCCGAAGTACTGACGATCAAACAAGAAGTTCATAGAAAGAAAGTGTTCTTCCTAACAGAAGTGAAATAAATGGCAAGAAGTACTTTTAACACATTGGTTGGCACTCTTGGTAATCCAGAGGACACTTGCGTAATCGACTGCAGAGTTTGCGAGGTGAGTGTCGATCATCAATGTGTTGTTCGCCTTGTAGATAACGTTTTAAAATCTGAATGTTGAGCAAAAGGATTTTGCGCTTCTGCTATCCGATACAGTACATTATATGACTGCGGCTGGCACTGTTTTTCAATGTTAAAGAAAGAACTGGCCAAGGATCTGCCATTCACCGTTCTTCCGTATTTAATTATCTATATATATAACACTAACGTACGTGGACCCGAAATCGACGTTATTTGTGTATCGTCGAATGGCAACAATCAACGTAAATAAAAAAAAACAGATATTTTGAATTCTTGCTGTTTTTAAACAGCCGAGGTCAATTTCTATGCAAAGTAAGGAATTAAATTGTAAAAATTTATGTTTGAACTGACTTCTTATTTCTTCCTTTGATGTAAAAGTAATTTAAACGTAATTTTGCTACGCGGTATCTGGCCACTTCAGAATTAATGTTTGCTTTTTTAATTTGATTTAGAATTCCGTGTTTGGGTATTTGAGTTGACTGCGAGATGTTGTGGACATATTTGAGGATTCCCAAGTATTATAAATATGTATTTTTTTTGTTAATAAATCAGTATTGTCTTTGTCAATATCGTTGAAAAGTCTTTTGTCGCATTATTCTATTTCACAATATATTCAGGAAATCGAAATTCAACACGTTTGAATAGATACGTACGTATTTTTTTCTTCGGAATTTTGTATTTTTTCAAGGATTGGAATTTTATTTTTGTTTGCATTATGTGTTCTGGTATATTACCTATTGTAGAAATATTATTTAGGAGTTAGATTTTAATGATATGTCCATTTCCTGCAAAATATCACTAGACATGTATAATTTTGTAGCGGTATATGTATATTTCGACCAACTTTCCTTAAATATTTGATTGAATACGCTCGCAATGATTTGAAGAATTGTTTCATAAAAATAAATAAAATATACAAATCAAAACATGCTTGATTACGGTGCGTAAAAAAGTTTAAAAAAAAGCACTATTACACACCGCCGAGTGCTAGCCGGCGCAGCCCGGCTAGTGTATTATAATACTGCTGTACACGACTAAAATTGTCAATATATCTTTCATTTTTTACGAATATTTTATTTTAGATTTTAGAGTATCAAAAATAAATGCAACTTCATTTCCATAAATGCAACTTTAGGGAATGATAAATGCAACTTTTCCCATTTTTACTGCAACAAAAAAGTTGCCCTACTCATTAGTTAATAGAACCGTTTTCTGGATACACGAGCAACAATTCCATGGGTCGGACCACTTTGGACCCACTAATATTTTTGTGATTAAGCTGCCCTGAACACATGAGATGCAAATGTACCAAATGCACATTGGCGAGTATGGGTAGCCAAATATGCAGTTAATTCGATCACACTCGTTAACTCGTTCGACTGAAATATGAGACACACAGGGGAGATGGTAATTCCTGAGAGTGACCACTTTTGGCCCCAATATTTTTGTGATTTAGCTCAACCTCCAAAACTCTTTGGGTACCCCTAATTTTTTATATTTTGTACCACGGTCAGATAAAGAGGTCACACCTGAACTGAGCTGGCACCTCACTCTAAAAACTTCCACACCACGCCAACGTGAGAAGATTTGAGATCACGACAGATTTAGCGTCCACCAGCCCCCTTTGTTCACAACGGTCTTTGATGGGATTCAAACTCGCAGCCCTCCATTTGGTAATCCGAAGGGTTGTGAGTCCTCTCCCAACTAGGCTATCGCTTATCGAATCGGCCACTGATCCATAAGCTTTACAAGAACAAGGTCAAGTATACCACCAGTTTTATGCTTATGCTGCACTCTCATTTTATTGGAAAACGAAACAAAAAAGAAAGAAACTTGTTTCTTCTATGTATTAACTATACTTTATTTATGTGGCCCAAGATAATTTATCTTCGCTCAAAAGCGGTCCAGGCAAGCCTAAAGTTTTGATAGCCCTGGAGTACATTTTCTCCTTTCCTTTATACCCTGAGTGACAAGAGATTTTCGAGTAGTATATAATATTGCATTTACTGCACAACACACTTAATAACCATATGTATTTGGTCAAAGTCTATTGTCACGCAAGTTTGGTCTATTGGTCAAAGTCAAAATTGGTCACGCAGAGACTTCAGGTTGCATCACGTTGGGTTGGCGTGGAAGTTTGGAGAGTGGGGTGCCAGCTCAGGTGCTGCTTCGTCATCTGACCGTGGTTCAAAATTACGAGGTGTTGTCCTCGGATCTTTCCCTTAAGGGACTGATCCCGGACCGTCGTCAATAGCCCGTTGTGTTGCTCTAGTACGACTATACTTTATTTATGTGGCCCAAGATAATTTATCTTCGCTCAAAAGCGGTCCAGGCAAGCCTAAAGTTTTGACAGCCCTGGAGTACATTTTCTCCTTTCCTTTATACCCTGAGTGACAAGAGATTTTCGAGTAGTATATAATATTGCATTTACTGCACAACACACTTAATAACCATATGTATTTGGTGAATGAACCCACGGATTTTTTCAACCTTTAAAACAATTCTGTTGGTTTCTTCTTAGAATAGAATTCTTTGGAAAGATTAAACTATTCACTTCCTTCAAATTGAGTTACTTGAAATTATTCTGTTGTTCCTTTCCCTTTAAATAGAATTCTTTGGAAAGATTAAACTATTCACTTCCTTCAAATAGAGTTGCTTGAAATTATTCTTTTGTTCCTTTTCTTCAAATAGAATTCTTTGGAAAGATTAAACTATTCACTTCCTTCAAATAGAGTTGCTTGAAATTATTCTTTTGTTCCTTTTCTTCAAATAGAATTCTTTGGAAAGTTTAAACTATTCACTTCCTTCAAATAGAGTTGCTTGAAATTATTCTTTTGTTCCTTTTCTTCAAATAGAATTCTTTGGAAAGATTAAACTATTCACTTCCTTCAAATAGAGTTGCTTGAAATTATTCTTTTGTTCCTTTTCTTCAAATAGAATTCTTTGGAAAGTTTAAACTATTCACTTCCTTCAAATAGAGTTGCTTGAAATTATTCTTTTGTTCCTTTTCTTCAAATAGAATTCTTTGGAAAGATTAAACTATTCACTTCCTTCAAATAGAGTTGCTTGAAATTATTCTTTTGTTCCTTTTCTTCAAATAGAATTCTTTGGAAAGATTAAACTATTCACTTCCTTCAAATAGAATTGCTTGAAATTATTCTGTTGTTCCTTTCCTTCAAATAGAAATCTTTGGAAAGATTAAATTATTCACTTCCTTCAAATAGAGTTGCTTGAAATTTTTCTTTTGATCCTTTCCTTCAAATAGAAACCTTTGGAATTATTCTATTGCTCCCTTCCTTCCAATAGAATCCTTTGGGATTTTGTATTGCTCCTTTCCTATTAAGTTAAACCTTTGGAAAGATTCTGTTGGTAATTTTAGAACAGAATCATTTTGAATTATTCTGTTCCTTTTTCTAGAATATAATCTTTCAGAAAGATTCTATTATTCACTTCTACTTAAAATAGAGTCGCTTGAAATTATTCTTTTGCTCCTTTTCTTCGAAAAGAATCCTTAAAAAAATTATTCTATTGCTCCCTTAATTTTAATAGAATCCTCTGGAATAATTATAGAGATCCTTTCTTTGGAAGTTAAACCTTTGGAAATATTCTGTGGTAATTTACTTAAAACTGAATCATTTTGAATTATTCTGTTGTTATTTTTTCTAGAATATAATCCTTTGAAAATATTCTATTGGTCAAAGTCAAAATTGGTCACGCAAAGAAGACTTCAGGTTGCATCACGTTGGGTTGGCGTGGAAGTTTGGAGAGTGGGGTGCCAGCTCAGGTGCTGCTTCGTCATCTGACCGTGGTTCAAAATTACGAGGTGTTGTCCTCGGATCTTTCCCTTAAGGGACTGATCCCGGACCGTCGTCAATAGCCCGTTGTGTTGCTCTAGTACGACGTTAACTAAAAAATTACCAATTACCTTCAGGTTGCAAGGTGGAATTATGCGTCTGAACCCCTCTGTGGGTCAAACAATTATAAAGCTTTATTTTTATAAAAACAAGGAACATTTTAATAAATTTTTGAATCTAGAAAACAGACTTGCATAGCAATACAAGATATTTTCACATTTCCCAAGGACCCCTTACCTTTGGGTCCCGATACAATGGTACCGTGCCTCCCCCATGTGGGAGCCCAGAAGCAATCATTACTTTATTTAAAATATACACATTACGCAACGGACATCAAATGATTCATGTTTTTCTATTCTTTTCCTTTATACACTTGTTGTCCGTGACCCCTCCCCATCGCTGTCCCTATGCGGGGTGCCTGATCGAAGGATCGATCGGATTTAGCGAAATGACAACTTTCGACTGAATGCTATGGTGTAGGTTCCGGGCACCCTTTCCAATCGAACAGGAAAACCTTGATTCTGCGAGAGATGGTTTGGTATTTGCATTCGGATCAAATGTCTAAAATGACATCCCTTTATTTATATCTTTTGAGAGATTAAGTCTCGACAGATTTTATGCATATTTAGCTGAGCTGCCCCACTTCTACAAATCTTCACGGAATTTATAAACAAAACAATTAATTTATATTGCATTTAATATCAAGGTCACAATATTGAATAAATTTCACACATGTGCATGCTTCTTAATCCTAACCCTATTGTCCATTAATATTGCATTTTTATTATCGTGTGCATGTTTTGTTCCAAAAGTCTTTACAACTATAAATCAATTGATTGCCATTTTCTTTTTTCTAAGCTGCTTTGATTTTACATTTAGATCAAGACTCGTATCTAAAACAGCATAAATTTATTTGAACAAATAAAAGTGGTATTTAGTAGGGTGACCACCTTTCGGTGATGAATTTGAGGAAGATTTAGTTGCGACAGTTTTTGTGAATTTTTTTTTTTTTTTTTTTTTTAGCTGTGCGGCGTTAACTCCCACAGTAATTTGATGCATGACATTGCATTGATTTGACCATTGTTTCAATATTTGTTTCTATTTTTGTAGTACTCAAGCGCAAATTTGATTCTTAATTTCTATTAGTCAAAAGTCTCCTATTTTTTGATTTGTTAATATTCATGACTAAAAAGTTTTCTTCACAGATATATGTTGACACAGTGCGTTTTGTACATTGTAATGCATTGTCTCGAAACGTTTAAAAAAATTTTTTTCGACACAACGATAGAAGTTGTAATTTGAATAATAATAAATTTTATTCAGTAAATTTGTTTGGCAGCTTTCCATCGTTTTTCAAATCGATGATGAGTTCAAACTGTAAAGATCCTAGTGTATTTTCATGTCTTCTGTCTTCATCAATCAAATATTTATAAATATTCTTTCTTCATCAATCAAATATGATTGCAAAATAAATCTGGCAACGGTATAACTCTTTTAAAATAAGAAAAACGATCCTCGAAATCTGATATCAAATTAACTATCTTTTCAACTTAGTCTTGAAGTTGGCATTGTACTCAAAAATGACCTATCGGGCGACTTGTTAATATTAACAGAGGTCACTTTTGTATTCAGATAAAATACAGGTTGATTCAGCAAAATGGACTTGCAGCTTGCATGCAATTTGTACCGCAGTTCCCCACGTCGCCGCACATGAGTCTCCGTTCTGAAATACCTTGTTTTCATATACAAATGGAATATAAATAATAATTAATAAATGGTTCTATCCAGTAACGTCTATTTTGTTTCAAAATATGCTTTTTTAACACCAAGTAAAAGAAATAAACACGTTTTCTTCGATAGAATTTTTATCGCAGATGGCGCGAAATGAGTTCGTGCGTCATTTCACGGTTATGTGTGCATAGTTGGGCTTCGGTGTCGCAGTGGCGCCGCACGTTGATAACCGGATGTGTCAACTATGCACACATAACCGTGAAAAGACGCACGAACTCATTTCGCGCCATTTGTGATAAATATTCTATTGAAGAAAACGTGTTTATTTCGCTTACTTAGTGTAAAAAATGTATATTTTGAAACAAAATAGACGTTACTGGATACAACCATTTATTAATTATTATTTATATTCCATTTGTTAATGAAAATATGGTACTTCGGAACGGAGACTCATGTGAGGCGATCGTGCGGCGCCGTTGGGAACTGCGGTACAAATTGCACGCAAGTTGGACGTGCGTCGCCACAGCGGCGCTGAATTCATGTGTGCACTGCTCCATTGGATCTATTTTATCTCATACCGCACTTGCGTTGCGGCGCGGCGCCGCACGCTGAAAAACAGGATGTGACCACCGGGCCTAACGTTATCAGATACCGAAAAGCAAAATTATGCTTTTGTGATCAATGAGTTTTTATTTTACGCTTTCGTCTTCCATTACAAAATGTAAGTTTTGTAAAATTAAATACTTTAAATATTCTGTCTTCATCAATCAAATATTTATAAATATTATTTTCATCATGGGGAGAAGTAAAAAGTCAGTTCAAACATGAATATTATAATTTAATCTGTTATAAAAAAATTGTTTTGGTAACTGGTTGTTTTTAAACACCGGTAAAGCAATCTGAGTTGCGTGCAACAATCGTTGTATCTATATATATAATTCTCTTACGTGGCACGCAAACAAGACGTTATTAGTTGACGCGTTTTGGCAACATTGTACGATTGTTTGTTTACCACATGACCTCGCGCATCAATATATATATATATAATTGAATTTATAAGCGTTATCGGATGAAATTTTATTGAAAAAAATGAATTTTAGTTGAGCTGTTGCAGTTTATAATAGAAATAAAAGAAAACGGATGATCTTTTCAGGGCCATTTTAAAACGGTCCTTTTCAGGGCCAGCAATTATAGTTCAACAAGACGCTTGCACTACAACTTTTAACAACAAACGCAATGAAAAGTGTGGGTGTTCGAGAGCTGGGGAAATGTACACAAACAACATGCTGGGTATTCAATTTCCAAAGCAAAGGTCACATTTCGAGTCCAAATTTGCTCAAAGTTTTCATTTGAATTCTGATTTTAGAGGTACTGTATATATGTTTTCTGTAATACAGCAATTTTAGATTTGAAAAACATTTTTTTGGAATATCATATTTTGTAAACAATTCCTTCTGCTAGGACACATGTCTTCATTGATGCGAGCGAAGCGAGCATAGGTTCGCGCAGCGAAATAAAGAGGATTGCGAAGCAATCCTCCGGGGGTTGGCGAGCGTCAGCTAGTTGGGGGCGGGCCCCCTAGTACTCAATATTATTTCTATGGCAATTTCGAATTGTTTTTGACTCAGGTCTTAGGTCAATTTTAGGCATCTGAAGAGTTGAATTTTTCAAAATCCTTTCTTAGTGCACCCCTACGGTATAAGAAGAATCACCCTGCAAAATTTCATCTTCCTACGAATAGTAGTTCTTGAGATACAGTGAGTCAGTGAGTGAGTGAGTGTTATTTGAATTTTATATATAGATTGCAAGGTTGATTTAACATTACAGAACTCGGAATGTATAATTTCGCGTAACTGTGGAATTATCATAGTGCTGTCAAACTTTAGCGGCTCTCTTAGGAGCCGCGAAGTACAGTTTGAAAATATGTGTGCTCTAGACGAATTCTAGAATTTGAGAGACATCATCTGGTCATTTTGAACACCTCTGATTTTTCATAGAGCACGGTCAGATCATTTTACGACACAAGTAACCGTTACAGGACAAACTTCAAGTAGATGCTGGTTGCATTAGAACTATAATTTTATCAATGTTAAGGAAGTTATTTTTTAATTGAGATCAATTTGTACTATTCTTTGTAATGTGTTTGGGTATGTCAGTCCTTGATGCTTCCACACGTCTACAAAGTTCACCTGGTTTAGCCGGGGGTGTTCTTTGGGGTGCTCCAGTCGTGTGAAGATGTTTGTTTGTCCATGTATGGGGCTTTACGCACCACTGCAGACATAGGTGCTTGTGGTGTAGTCAAAGGTAGTAATGAATTCCTTGAAAAACATCCCCCGTTGCTGCAGACGAAGTCATATAATACGTACTGATCTGACACAGTTTGTTGTGGCACAGAACACACCTAAATTCTTGAGCTTGAGTTCTTGATGTTAATGTAAGATCTATAATAAACATGCGCACAAGGTTCTGGTTCGGTAGTATGACGAGGCTGTTGCAATTATTCATATCGGTCAGTTCGTTCCTCCTGCACCCACCGATTTCATATTCTTATCAATGCAGCTTCCTTTCGTCCAACAGGAGCTCCGATTTCTCGGACGGAAAATCCGCAGTCTCAATAAGCCACAATTTTTCCTGTATCGAAGTCAGAAACTTTCTCGTATGACTACCGTACTTTTTCGACGAGGTGTGGTTAAGCTTCCTATACAAAGAAACAGCGAGAAAACACAATTTCAATACTTAAATCGATTCTGTACTCCCTTTTTATATTGCCTTTAGGGAGGCGTCACTGGCGCACATGATTTACATACACGCCTGAAATGCAAAGCATTTGCATCTCTCCATGAATCTGCATGAATCTTTAAACGTATTGGATGTTATAAGCCTTTTAGTGTTGCATTTCAATGTCAGCTGTGGTTTTTATATATAGGGGAAGGTGGGGCAGAAAGGTGTTACACGGAGTACAGTGTTACACGGGGTAGTGTTACAGTGAATTGCATTTTAAAGTGGTAGCAACATCAACTCCAGTTTGCTTACAATCTTGTCAGCTATCTTGTTTACCAAAGTCCATGTGTTTTGAAAGAATTTGCATCATTAGTAGGGCAACTTTTTTGTTGCAGTAAAAATGGGAAAAGTTGCATTTATCATTCCCTAAAGTTGCATTTATGGAAATAAAGTTGCATTTATGGAAATAAAGTTGCATTTATATTTCATACACTAAATCCTAAAATAAATTATTCGAAAAAAAATGAAAAAATTCAAAATATAACGACAATTTAAGTTGTTAACAACACGATTATAATACATTCTTAAATACAGAAGAACGTTGAATGGTCGATCCTTGACCAGTAATTTCTTTTACATTGAAAAACTGCGCCAGTCATATAATGTGCTGTATCGGATAGCAGAAGCGCAAAATCCTTTTGCTCAACATTCATAGATTTTAAAACATTATCTACAAGGCGAACAATCTATTGATGATCGACACTCACCACGCAAACTCTGCAGTCGATTACGCAAGTTTCCTCTGGATTATCAAGAGTGCCAACCAATGTGTTAAAAGTTACTTGTTGCCATTTATTTCACTTTCGTCTGCTAGACCGAACACCTTCTTTCCATGAACTTCTTGTTTGATCCGCAATACTTCGGCGATCGCAAGATCAGACACAGGCGATCGAAGGGTTGGTTCAGAGGGCAAAAAATGAAATAATAATTTCATATTTATTAATTTTAAGCTACATTTTAAAAAGTTTCAGGTGGTTGCATTTATACAAAAAGTTTGCATTTATGCGAAAGGTTGCATTTATGCAGCAAGTTGCATTTATGTTGCTGTTATAACTCACTTAAAATACACCCCATGCAGGAGGAATTTTGGTTTTAGTACTTAACATGCAGCATAGAGTATGTGAAAAAAAGTTGCATTTGTTGCAAAAAGTTGCCCTAATCATTAGTTACATTTTATTCAGGAGCGGTGTTTATTTTATCATGAATAATATTTTAGTAGTAAAGCTAATTGTATTTAGGTTCTGTTGAGTTAAAATGGATTATCCAAATTCACATTATGTAGTCATAAAAAATTTGTGTTACAAGCTATGCCATATGGGGTATAGCGTAACAGACTGAAATGGGGCACACTGTTACATTCATAATTTGTTCAATTGCCAGACTACAAACAAGAATATGTTTCACAATGTAAATTTTATTACTCTTGTAGCAATGATGTATACTGACACGGCTAGCTAACACTTAAATTGAATTTATTTACACACACATACACTACAGAAATTACAAGACTTTCACGCACATAAAATATTCGGGACAGGGACATTTTTACTATCACATACTACAGCTTAGCTGCTGCTTGCTCCAGGGTTGGAGTTACACTGTGTAAGTTTTTGTCAGTCCGCTAAAGGGCGTTGTTGGTTCCGTTACACTCTTACATTTTTCATTTAAAGATAACATAAATAAATTGGTTACTTTTCCCGAAGCATTTTCTACTCATAGGTTTGCATATCTTTTGTAGTGATGTTTACAATCTTTCTTTACATTATTAGCAGTTTTCTTTTGTTAATTCATTCGAAAAATTCACAAGCTAACGAAATTATGTCTTCGCAAGTAAGTTCTTTCCCTAAAGCCCAGCCTAAAAAAAACTGCACGAATAGAATACGGGTGAATGTTGGGTTTTGACTGATGCGCCAGTTAAAAATATGATTAGAGGAAATATTGAAGAGGAAAAAGACCCTAAACCCTAAAAAGAACATGAACCAAAAAAGAACTGCCAAAGTGAACCTGAAGCATAAGCCTACCGAGATATCATCAACAAAAGACGAATATTCACCATCTTATGCTGATACTGATGGTATTATCTCTTTATCAGAATTGCAATCAGACATTGCTGCAGATTCGGAGCTCTTAACAATTAACAATGTTGATTACGTTGTTGACGAAAGACACCTTAAAGAACTTAAAATCCACTCTATTGGGAATGAGAACAATGTTGATTTTGAAATGCTGTATGTCAAAAGAATTTTTACATGCTATAAATTTTGCAGAAATGCTGGTTTTCCCTGGGGATTTAATTTCCTATCAAAATCTAAACTAAGTTTACAATTTCTTTAATTTTATTTTATCATATCTGTAACTGTAGGCTACAATCATCAATGTAGGCACAATCATTGATAACGTTTTGTTTTCTCAACTGTGTAGGCTATAACAATAAAGATTGTTATAAAATTTTATTATTTATTCTCTATATTTTCTCTCACATTTAAATCTGTTCAATTATACATAAACTAATCAAATGTGGTATTTTATTTTATGCCTGTATAAGGAATCATTAGATATCTGTACATTTCAATTTAAATGTATTTTAATAAAAGACCATTCTTTATATCAACTGCTGGTACTATAACGTAACACTGTATTCCAGTGTGTAACACAGTGCCCCGGCCAGGGCCGCCCATAAGGGGGGACAAACCCGACAAATGTCGGGGGGCCCGGACGTTTAAGGGGCCCGCGGCCCCAAGGTTTGTTCAAGAAATTATCTGCCTCATTTTAGGGTTATTTTCTGAATTTGACAAAAAAAAATATCGAACAGAAAATAGTCTTTTCAAGTCCTTAAAACGACCCCGTCAAGGTGGTCTCACATTTTCACCAGTCTACGACAACGACTAGTTGGTTTACATGCCACAAGGAGTAATGAGTATAGCACATATACATATTTAATTCCATTATTACTTACCAGTTTATTATTAATATAGTATGGGTTTGCTTGTACATTTCTGAAGTTGGGTATTTGTAAATATATGGATACTTGGGAAATTAAAACTTCCTACACAAGGAAAAAACTTAGGGGCCCGCCCGAAAATTTGGTCGGGGGGCCCGGGAAATTTATGGGCGGCCCTGCCCCGGCAGTTTAACCCCCCCCCTTCCCCCTACCCATTGTTACAATATACATCACTACCAAAAACATTAAATCTCTCTATATTAAAAAAAAGTTACAGCCGCCTCCGCTGTCGCAGGATTGAAAACTGTGTTGTTTAGCTCGGTACTTAGACGGTTTCCCAAGAAAGTACGGATCAGAAAATTAAGAAATTAACCTGGTTTGTTCTTCATCATGTTCCCTGAACAATTTTGAAGATTTTTTCCGATACGGCTATTAGTTTAGGGTTTATTAAGTGTCAAAATTGAAAATTCGAAATTTTTAACGTGAGTGAGCAAAAGACGTACAAATTTTCAGTCTTCAGTCGTAATTTTTTTAGAGTACCTTTAAACGTAAATTTTTGCAGTTCATCGAGTTTTTTTACAAATTTCAATTTGGCTCCTGATAATATTTTTTTGAAATTTGGGACAAATCGGGACATTTTCAATATTTTTTTTTAAACTATCATATCTATATCTTATTACGATTAATTTATAAATTTTAATATATCGCAGAAAACCTTAGAATGTACTCTTTCTTACGGTACAATTAGTTTTTAAATTAGATCATAAATAAAATCGATGCAATCAAAAGTTGGTCACACAAATTTCGTATTTTTTAGATCGCACAGCCATTGATTGTTCTTCACGAAAATGAAGGTTTCATATTCTGACTAATGGGTTTGCCAGGTATCAAATTTATCGTAGCAACATAGAAACGATTTTTTTTTCATTTGGCGAGGAAAAGGGATCTTTTTTTCACTCTGTTCTCAGACGGTTTACCTAGAAGGTACAGATCGGAAAATCACGAGATTAACACGTTTTTTTTTTAATTATACAGGGAACAAGATGGAGAAGGTTTTTACTAATGCGGCTATTAGTTTAGGGTAAATGAAGTGTTAAAGAACAAAAAAAGCAAATCACTTGGGCGAAAGTAGTCTTGGTTTGCCAAGCAAACCAAACGGGACTGCGTTGCAATCACCGTGGATGGGCGAGCATTTGCGAGCACGGGGCAAAGCTCTCCCTCTGACGACATGGACTGAATTATAAAGATATTTTCGCCGTCACAGGAGATTGATTCTGCGAAAGGAATGTTGGTTTGCGAAGCAAACCAAATAGGATCATTGAAAAGAGTGTTGGTTTCCAAAGAAATCCCCGGGAGTTGGTGAGCGTAAGCGAGCAGGAGGCGGAGCCCTCTAGTACTGGAAATAAATATCACTCTTTTTAATTTTAATGATATGTCACATGTATGTAAGAGATCAAAGATTATTTTAAGGGCTGTGTTTGCTTCATATATTATAGATGCATATCTTGATGTCACAGCTGAAAATAAAAAACGTGTAACACTGTGCCCCACCTTCCCGTACTTATCAGTACACATTCATGAATTAACAAAAGATGTTAGGCAATTCTTTTGAGCGTGAAGTCTGAGCAAATTAACCTTGCGTAATAGGGAAATAATTGAACTATTGTTACGGAAGAATTGTGAAAGAATTCTTGCTACTGATTATTTGCTCTGCTGTTCTCCATCGAAGAGTATTATAAATGATTCTTCGACTTATATCTGGTTATAAACACTAATTCTAGGAGACAGGTTTGCCGCGTGTGACGAAATCAGAGCATCACATTTCCCCTATAAAATGAACACCGAATTGTATCACTTGCTTTATTTAAAATACGGCATAAAAAGAATGCGCGAAACTGAAAAACAATTTTCTGAATTTTTTCATTCCATTTTTCATATTTTTTCAGACACGAATGGCCTTGTGTTTAAGAGGTATTTTGGAAGGGATTGCAGCTGCAAAACGTGATTTAAATCAGAGTAAAACAATAGATTAAAATAACAAAAGGAAACCTTCTATTAATTTTCATTCTAAATTTCGTAGGGGTGACTTAGGCTCGGTGCACACATCCGGTTTTTCATATGCGGCGCCGCTGCCGCAACGCAAGTGCAGTCTGAGATACATTAGATCCAATCGAGTAGTGCAACCATGCCTCCGACGCCGCTGCGGCGACGCATGTCCAACTTGCGTGTAATTTGTACCGCAGTTCCCAACGGCGCCGCAGCTCGCCGCACACGCTTCTCCGATCAGAAGTACCTTGTTTTCATTCATAAATGGAATATAAATAATAATTAATAAATGTTTGTATCCAGTAACGTCTATTTTATTTCAAAATATACGTTTTTTTGCACCAAGTAAGGGAAATAAACACGTTTCTTCGATAGAATATCTATCGCAGATAGCGCGAAATGAGTACTTGCGTCATTTCATGTTTATGTGTGCATAGTTGGGCTTCAGTGCCGCTGCGGCGCCGCACGTTGAAAATCTGGATGTGTGCAGCGGGCCTTAATGTAAAATTCACTGTCTATTTTGCGGTAAAGATGTTGATAAATTTTATACTATTAGCGTCTTTTACTCTTTTTATCAGTACTGAGCATAACATTTGTATTTGTGAGGCAGTTGATAAGAGCCTTCTTTGGTTAGGAGATATAGGGAGAGATATAATTGAAAGTAAGGAGATAAAATTTTCATTATCGAATACGTGTGATTCTTTCTATGAATTTCTTGCATTTCATTGTAGTTTCAGAAAATTATCTGTTTCATTCGATTAAAATTTAAGGAAAATGTAATACATTTGCTGCACAGATATAAGGTTATTGAAAGAAACAATTTATAGTTTTCTCTCCCCTAAAGTAGCATGCTGTGTCTGTGTATATTAATGTTTTAAAGACAGTTATGCCCTATTCAAATTTCCTTTTGATGGATTATCTCTTAAAATATTTACAAAATGGGTATTCATGGAATTTGATTTGAAAGAATAAATTTCCATTCAACCATTGCAAGCTCAGAAAACATAGTTTCATTTTATGTATAATAACTACGATACATTTTTCTACTTTGAATCAGATACATTTTCGGAATAGATAAAGATATGTGATGACAGTTTTTCTGGTGCTGAACATGTTTATGTACTTATTCCGAATGTCACGCCACGGCTTCTTCGAATAGGACTTCAGCACTTCACCAATAAACATTCCAAATAATGAATTTCCAATCGGCATATATGCCAAATCTTAGATTAAACGCCAAAACGACGATGAGCTACATTTCAAGATAACCTATATGTATCATGCGATAGCATTTGGGTAGTGAAAGCGAAATCTTTGGATTTCCGAATGGTTTATTTGTTTCCACTGAAAATCTCTTTCCTATATGTGTTTGAACAGTACGATCATAGTTTATATTAAATCTGTCGTGGCCTCAAATGTCCTCAGGTTGGCGTGGTGTGGGAGTTTGGAGTGGGGAGCCAGCTCTGGTTTTACCTCGTCATCTGACCGAGGATCTAAATTACGTGGAGTTGTCATCGTATTTTTCAATTGAGGGTTTGATCCCGGACCGTCGCCAATAGCCCGATGTGTTGCTCCAGTACGACGTTAATTTAAATACTTACCAGCCGAACGTAGTTTAATTTGGGCTAAAAGTATTTAGGTGCGTTCATATAACCATATTTAGCTGTAATACTGTCATAATTTAGGGTACTCAAAGCTCTAGTATAGTACGAGGGTAGTCCCAGTCCCACGGTCCTTAAAAAGTCCTTGAATTTATTTTTCCGAACTCTAGGGGCCCTTTAAAGTCCTTGAAAATTACGGTAAAACGTCCTTGAAAGTACTTGATTTATTTTTGTCAAGTACAAAATTGTGTCATTTCGTCTTGTGTTGGAACTTGTCCAGACTAGTTTCCTTCGCGTCAGGTGCGGCCATTTGAGCAATCATTCTGAATCAAACCGGTGTTACGCACTGTGACACCACGTGATATATATATATATATATATATATATATATATATATATATATATATATCGATATCGGACTAACCACAGTTTATGGCATGGGTAAAAGAAATGGAGTAAAAAAATTGTCGTTTTTTAAGTATTTTTCACGTTTTTCTATTTAATTGACAATTTTTACATATACCTTGTTTCAGGTCGTTATCAAAAATTTCAGGTCCTTGAAAAATTTTTGGTGGGTTTTGAAAAGTCCTTTAAAGTCCTTGAATTTCTTCCAGACAAAGGTGAGGGAACCATGCCAGAAGTACCCGACCTGACGTAGAGATGGCGGTTGTTGTTTGAAAAGAGTGACTATGGTAGAAAGTGCCAACCTTATAAAGGTTAAGTTGGAAGTTTGGCGACGCTACGTTATTTAGTATTTGTTTGGCAGTCATCAATAGTGAACGCTCTCAGTACATTTGCAAACATGGAAAAATTGGTCATCGTTATGTGATACAATACTTTTCATTTGAAAGGCCTCAGTCCAAACAATATCAAAACGGAGCTGGACTCTAACCTGGGTAAGACTGTTCCTTCGTTTACAACAGTAAAATTTAGGGTGTCCGAGTTTAAACGAGGCTGTACGAGCTGCCGAGACGAACATAGCAGTGGTCGACCCAATGAGGTGACCACGCCAGGTGAAGAAAATCCACAAAAAGATATTGGATGACCGTCGACTAAATGTGCGCGAGCTAGCAGATATGGTAGGCATTTCAGAAAGTGCTGTACATCGAATATTGATTGAAAATTTGGACATGAGAAAGTTGTGCGCAATATGGGTGACGCGATTACTCCCAAATGAACAAAAACAGAGTCGTGAGGATGTTTTAATCGACTGTTAGGCGAAGTTTCACAGCAATAAAGCCGAGTTTTTGCGTCGATTCGTAACCATGGATAAAACATAGGTCCATCACTTCACAACTGAGACGAAGGATTAATCAAAAGAATAGTTTAAAAGGGGAGAATCTGCTCCAAAGAAGGAAAATACAGTTTCATATGTAAGCAAGGTCATGGTGTCAGTTTTTTGGGATGCGCGTGGGATAATTTGCATTGATTATCTTCAGAGAGACACAGAAGAGAGAAATACACCCAGGGAGGAACGCACCTGACAGGAATCAAACATGCGGACCCTACAACTCGAAGGTTGCTAACGTAGTGGACATATATACTGAGCCACGACGACTCCTGATACAATTAGGTGTCAACAAGAAATAAAAGTATTTCGAACAAAAATACCATTGTTTTGACTTTATATTTTGGCAATGGTTTATTTAAGCATTTTATCGTTTTGCAAATAAAAAGCTTCGCCAAGAGGTTTTTCATAATCGATTTTGTGTCAGAAGAAATCCTCTATCTGAAGAAACTGTAAGTCTGTTTCTCTCTTTTGTCCATTGGAACTTTTAAGAGAATATACTCATACAACGTTCACATTTTGAGTTTAAATGACGAAGACAAATTGACAAATTAAACTCTAGAATTGTCTCGATGTTTGTCTTCATGAAAACATCTGTCCATAACTTTTGGAAAAGTAAATCAAAGAATCACTTTGTTCCTTCAAAATTAAGTTCAGGGCGGTTGCTTCATCACAAATAGTTTGATATCGTCAGATTTTATTCTCTTTTCAGTGTGGTACTGTAATATTGGAATCAAATCATTTTCATAATTAATGCTTGCATTCCTTTTTGGAAAGTAATTCGTTTGAATTAAATATTTGACGACGATTTCTCTGAAAATCTGAATAATTTATACTTCTAATGGGAATCCGCACTTGTCCGGATGTCTGGTAAAACAGCTTGCATAACGAAACTGCTGTTTGAAACACGATTGAGAAATACAACTAAAATGAAAACACTTTTTTAAACTTGGCATCGAGAGTTTTTTTTTTTTAATTTTTCATTTCTCTCCTAGGAAGAGAGAGAGAGCATTCGCACAGCATGCTTTGTCCCTGAACTTCACCTTCAAGTTCTGGTTCACTCCAATGGCTGTTGCTTATCCGCTTTATCTGAGAAAGACGCAAACAAGCGAAGGAGGAAGAAAGCCGAACAGGGCTTTTTACATTAAATTAATCTATCTCTAGTTCCCGACAATGAGCCGTATGCAAAAGACGCTTTAATGACGTCATAATTACGTGACACATACCGATATGGTCTAGTGCGGGGAGTTTCTCTTTCCTTGCTGCCTGACCTAGACACGCGAGGAAAGATTTTCCGTTAGCTGTCACTCGAAAAAATGCTTCCCCCAAGGATTTACACCTCTCAGCGAGTCTATTTCTGCGTTCTGCTATTTCTATGTCTGTGTTTAAAATTTCGGAATCAGATTGCAATGACATTTCGCGATGAATGGTCTAAAATCAGGATCAGAATTTCTTCAGGATTATTCAATTATTTGAAAGGAAGAATGAGATTTCCGACTACTATTTGTACAAATCTGTACAAAATAGAACAAATTGGATTACTTTCTGAACATTCCCTTCCGAAAATGTTATGTAGAATTCAATACAAATTTTTTATAGAATGTGATCTATAGAATCCTATACAATAATGACCCAGCAATCTATAAGCTCTATAAAGTAACTATGGAAAAGTTTAGAAAAATTGTCTGAAGAAACCTCTAAAGGACAATTACTCTGCTCACTTCTTTTGTTTCACTTCACTTTTTTTGAACTTCTCTATAGAATCAGAGCTTGTTTTCTCTTTTCAATTATTTTCTCCGGAAAACGAAATTTGTTTCGTTTTTCTATAGAATTCTATAAAACTCTACGCGATTTTTCGTTAGGGTCAACTTTTGAAGTTCAATTCCAATAGTAGTAGAATTGTCGAAATTGTATAAAACGTGATCAGAATTTAATGTCACGTGATTCTTAACCGGAATTGGAATGTTGATTTGGAAGAACGATAAAATGAGCTTTCAATTCGAGTTTCGGCGTCATGCAAATAGTCTTCAATTGGCCGTTAAATCTGATGTTTGCGTATCCTCTGTATTCCTTTATGTTTTAAATTAAAGAATAAATTTCTTTTTAATGTGTTTTAAATCACAAAAACATACTACATCCAAAAGATGAAATTCAATAGGAAAGGAAATATCCACATATGGAGTGCTTGTTTGCAGTTAAAGTTTGGATACATATTTACATAAGAGCAGTATTATGCTACTGTATTTCAACATTTATCTAAGGAAGAACAAGGTGTTTCTGACACTTAAGAGTACAAATAAACGCAAAAAAGAACAAATAGAAAAGCATTTCGAACATCTAAAAATATCGATCAGAGGTGTTCACTACGCCTAATGCATCTAAAACCTCTTCACCACTATATTATAATTAATAGTTAAGATATTTTAGTTAAAGAAATTTACTTGGGATTATGATACGGTGAGGAGACAAAAACAAGTATGGAGAATAAGAGGTAATTATTGATATGAATTGAATTGAACGTTTACAGTTTAATACGAATTTTTAAAAAATAGCAATCACATTTCATACATTTTAAGAATAGACGAAGAAAAGAATATATGAAGTGCAGCAGCTTTGTAATGAATTAAGTAAAATTAATAAAAAATTGACTTATCTGAAAAGCAAATGAAAATTTAAAAAAATTAACAATTCATATTTATTTCGTGATTAGAGAACCTTCTGGGTTTATGTTCTGTCTGGATTGCATTTAAAAAATGTTTCCAAACACGTTTGGAATTTTTGATTATTCTTGGCGAATTTCATTAACAGCAAACGATTTTCCAATACGTCCCTTTTTAGATAATTCTGTTTGTTTCTATAGCTGATACAAGGCAAGAGCTTGTGCGGGAACAGTTATATCCTCAATAAGAGGAAAGCTTCAAGCAATTTCATCCACGTGTAGAAAAAAAGCATTTAATATTATTTCTTTTTATATCAGTAGAGTAGCATATGCAGAATTTGCATTGTAATTCAAACAATATCATTTAATAACGAAACAAATTATATACTTCGCCAAAGTATAAAAAATATGCAGTGTATAGTAAATATTCATGATAAAAACTATAATCGCTCACAGGTATGTTTAAAACTAGGTTCCCCGCATAAATATTTAAGGGCTACTCGAAAGGATTGGGTAAATCGTTGAAAAACACAGTGAGTACCAAAACCATTTGGTAACCTCTATAGGTTCTAACTATTTTTGAAAGATCCTTTGTATATTTACAATTAATACTATATATGTATTAATTCTACATATCTTTATACATATTTATCGTTCCTTTTCGGCTTATAATACAAATTAAAATAAGTCACTCTTCCCAGTTACTGGAGTCGAATTAAATAAATCACTTCCTGGAAATGAGATATAGCACTGCATAATTCATTGCAATTTCTTTCCTTCTATTAAACTCAGAGCTGAAAGTAAAAGATGAGAATAAAAAGAAAAGTTCAGTGGCATTTGATGACTACAACTTCAGGGTCCACAGCGGAAGAGGAGGAATGCATTTGATCTTACCATCTGACATTTCCTCTTACATAAAGACGGAACCGAACATTTCCGAGTGTTTACGAGAACTTACAACATCACGCACTAAATGTTTCGTAACACAACGCTTAATTGTTGCTTCACAAATTTTTTTTTTAATTTCTCCAATCCAGAATAGATAAGTTTTAAAAGTAACACACACGCCCAGTTCTAGGTCCCCTTTAAGAATTTTACCATTTGGATTATCATCATACTGTAATTTTACAGGGAAGTCCGGAGGATATACCTAGAAAGAAGTCAAGGATGAGAGAATGACTCATAATTAATAAGTTTCGGAAAATTTTCCTGTGTAAAATTGAATCCTCTGATGCTTAGCAGAAGCAGTAAATAAAAAATGCGTGCGAAAACAACTTAACCCCCTTGTTTTTTTGAGGATCTCCCACTAAACCTGTTTTTAGTCATGGATGACGGTCAACACTTGCTTAAAATATTCTTTTTCTCTTTCCCAGGGCAGGAAAGAAATAAACAAAAGAATAATTCCATGGAACTCTAGGAAAGTTACTGTGAAAGAAATTTTGCTTTATAGTTCAAATAGTATAATTTAGGGACATATCATCCGGCTCGTGTTTTGTTCGCAAAGGCGTCGATCGATACGGTTGGTTTCCGTTGAACGATTCTTTGGTCAACCATTATCAGCTCGTGTTTACTGAACAATCGCTAGTATACAATAACTTAAAAAAATAACTTAATATCAAAATAAATGTAATAACTCAAACTCTTTTTTGCTAGTACCCAGCCAATTTGAACATTCGTCATCACGGCTCTAAAAAGGCGGAATTGTGAACCACGTAGCGTTACTCTGGGCTTGGGTTCACTTTACACCTCATATACTTACCATAAATTTCAAGCACAAGCCGTTTATAGAGGCCACACAATCACACATTCACTCCAAACGGACAAGCACGCCTGGATTCAAACGGAACATTCCGGACTCCAACCAAAAACTTTTTAATCTAGCACCTCAACCATCAGCCCGATTGATCGTCTATAACTTAAACTTATACGGAGGCTTCAAAACTTTCTACGCAAGTTTTAAGGGGAGGTAAAGAACACAAAATTAAATATTCACGGGATGCATGTCTGCGGGATGCATGTCTGCGGGATGCACCCCTGATTTTACACTTTGACGCTAGTTTTTCGTAGACTGTTACGGTATCACAGTCTGGTGTAAACGCTTGGTGATTCGGCAGAGGTTTGTCGGAGTACCGTTCACGATACAATCTAACAGAGGTTCGTCCGTTTCCTTTAGTCGCCCCATACTCTAGGTTGCATGCCAGCCAACTTCGAATATTCGTTAGTTTTCGTGAAATTATACGTATCACCCGTAGAAATCAGCTGTCAAAATGACGATGTCCCAAACTGGCATATTGACCTGCTGCCGAACATTGCCCTATGTAAAATCCAGGTGGCGCTGGGGAATACACCCCAAACGAATACGGTTTAATTTCGCTTTCTCTCCTTACATTAGAGTTTGTACAGGAATGTTTGAAACTACCTGTAAATTACAAACCTCGGATGGTTGTCATTGTTAGGGCTGTGTCAAGGGCATTATAGGCTTTATGAAAATGAGTGTATTGTGTTGGTTGTTTTTAGGTTTTATGGGGGCATAAGACATATTTGGCCAAGGTGAGCAAAACGCAAGACAACGTCAAGTAAAAAGTGTCGTAAAAAGGGGAGGAAAGAGAGATCGGAGAACGCAGTAATGTGATGAAAGCAGAAAAAGATTGCTTGGGTATCCCGTAAGCGTGACGTCAGTGTTTAGTAAAGACAGTCACCATAGGAAAAGAAAAGATCACTGTAATATCTCGAGTTTGTGAAACCCATGCACACATAAAAGAAGACTGCTGTAGAGGGAGTAGTGTACTGTGGGGCCTATGGCCCTATTTTCCAATATATTATTTATTCAATGAAGTTTCTTTCGTTTGTATGAAACGACTAGTAAAAAACAGAAGAATATTTAAAATTTTATTTGATGAGTGGAATTATGCACTTTTTTCTTTTTTTAACAGAATTAGAAACATTTTATTTGCTCTTCTAGCCCAATAACATAAGTCTATACTTTCCACTTCTTCTCTTGCTATCCGTGAACCAATTTTATCAGTTTTTCATGACGCTAAAAATTGAAATTTGATTATGATTTAGGATAATATCTTTACTTATCCCAAAATTCAGTCCCACTTTCCTGTTATTCTCTTGCAACCATATTGTTCCCGAATTTTGAGAACACTAATATTCAGTACGTCACGAAGAAACCCAAACCGAAGTAAACTCCGATAATTGAGCGATAGTTGGCGAGCGTAAGCGAGCAGTGGGCGGAGCCCCCTAGTGAAGTAAAACAAATATTCCATTTTAGGGCAGTTTTCGATTGAGTTCCCTTAAAATCAGTTAAGTCGGATCAAGGGCATTCCATAGATGTGAAATATAGGTAGACTGAGCATTGCTATTGAGAGGAGCTTCAAAAAGTGACCAACATGTAGATTAGTAGTCACGTGACTTCAATGAACAATTGAATTGGTTGGACGGATTTGGCATTTTTCGCCTCGCTTGGCGATATAACATCTTAAGACAAAGTAGGTGAGCAAATGCGAATTTCTAGAGTGGCGGCTAAAGTGTGAAATTGCCAAAGTCTACTACTATGTCGTACGGGCCAATTAGATGATGAACCAATGGATGGATGTCTTCTCCCGTCCCGTCTACCAATCAGATGACGAAGGCAATTTAAGGGCCACGTTACTAGTTTTGGTCACGTGATTATGTACACATAAAAAGATTACTATTGTTCACAATTCTACTCTACGTATTATCAGTGGCTACCCCTGGTACTACCGAAACGTTAAAATTCGTGAAGATCTTGAAATTACAGAACTTAAAACTTACTTCAGTAAACTTGCTACTAAATTTTATGCAAATCTTGAATTAATAGATAACCTTGCTATCCAGTGTATCCAGATACGACCCTCGTCAACCCGAGTATAATAAATAGTCATACTAGAGTCATACTTAATCTTTAATGTGTAAATTATTTAAATTTTCTACTTTTATTATAATTTTAATTAAGCTTTCCTTGTCATATTACATCTGAAGTACTGTACCAATTGGGCTCGTCTCTGACCTGCCCACTTACTAAACCATCAGTTTCTCATTGGAAAACCAACTCCACACACTCCATCACATATATTTCAGTCAACTTCAAAATACGCTCAGTTCCCAACTACATTCAGAGGGAGATAAAAGGCCTTCGGCCTAAGTTCTCCGGCTCACCCATTATTTTTCTCTTTTTTTTCCCTCCACTGTTATATTTCCTCTATGAGGCATCCCTGCGAACACATTCATCCTTATGCTCGAGTCTAGGAACTTGTACAAAGCGGGTGGGGTGACATATTCGTGGCTTACACTATGATACAGTTGCGAATGGCTGAGTTAACTGATTATGAAGCCAGATGAGCCCTCCAAAAATTAAAATACATTTTCATTAGTCAAATTACTTTTTTGATCAAATCATTCGCTTAGATTGACAGATGGGGTGTTGACGTTGTCATCTGACCAATAGTTCAAAACAAGGTGGTGTTCTCAGATTTTTCCATTCGGAACTGATCCCGGACCAATAATCCATAATGTTACTTCAATATGATGTAAATTCAACTTACCAATCTCGATTAGATTGATAATAAAATATTCCTTCAAAGCAATGAGTCAGTATGGAAGGCGTATTTAAGACACTAATATCCAGTCCTATGGTGTCCAAATTTGTCGAATAAAGATTAAAGGGGTTTGCATTTTTGTTTGTTTCAAAATAAAGTTGCTTTCTAAAGAAGCAACATAAAAAACCACGATTTCCAATGAATTTCCTCTTGGTTACTTTACACTAAAATAATGAAATATTCTAACTAGATATAACCCCAGGTGCACAATTATATTCAGTGTTCTGCAACACAACTCCAAGCAACTGAAATTGTTCTGCAGGCATTTTATCCAAATTTTGAAAACTGCAGTAAAATCAAAAACAGACGTAAAACACAATTATCGGCTAAATACGTATTACATGTTTATAATAAAGGGCCTAAAAAATTAATTAACTTACTTTGTTTCAAACCAAGGCATACTTTCAGAATTTGCAATTCTGTCGATAACTTTTGAAGTTAAATATTTTGTCATTGACATAGAATATGTGTTATTTATAAAGTGTTTGTGGTAATTTGGGAGGTGTAGGGCGTTTCCATAGCTATAAAAGAAAAAAAAAAGGCGTTGCAAAGAGCGTGTTTTGCACTGCAGAACATCGTAACTTCAAAACTTTGATAAAATTAAGTGAAAATTGTTCTTCAAAGACTTTGTTCTGCGACGAACATGGCAGTTTTTAGCATTTCTGCTCCCGTGGATGTAAACCAGGGTTGGCTGGGTTGGACCCAATGGGTGTTTTCAAAAAAAACCATTTGAAATAACCCACAATTTTGTATACATTTTGGGTTTAAAAAAAACTTGCCCATCTATTTAAAATATAAACAAAAGTTTCAGTGATTAAAAAAATACATACAAAATTGTAATTACAAAATTTTTTAACAGAATTGATCACTTTTACAGATTTATTTTTCATACACAAGTTTTGTACATATATTATCTATAACAAGCTACCATTCTTGAGTGTCATTGTCTCTTCAGAAAACGTTGAACTCTGACCAGTTTCCCTGCCCCTAGTCTATTTATCAACTTTGTCCATATGTAGAGAACACACGTTCAATGGATGACAAACTTGGTGGGCAGCTGAGAAGTTGAGCAAAAAACCTGCAGAATCCTTCGGGCAACTTCCCAAATTTCTGTGTGTTACACTCCATTAGCAACCACCACTTCGAAGGATTACTTTTGTACGAGTTTAAAACATCTACATTAAATGTGTTTTGAGGAAACAACTCACTGTCTTTGATTTTTAAGGCTTAGACACCGGGCATATTTTTCAGATTGGAACCAAGTTTCCCCCTGCTTCGTTTGCTCTGCTGATAATCTGTTGCCTATAACATGATGGGTACATTATATTAGCCAGGAAAATAAATAGTTGCATTGCTTTATCCATCACTTGATGTATCTGTTGCTTGTATGGCAACAATTCGATACTCATGGTGAGGTCAATCCAGACCTCCACAGCTGTTGAGAAGTTTGCCGAATCAACCTGTAACATATCTAAAGATACAGAAATTTCTCTTAATTGCTTCTGTAACGCTGAACTTTCGCGATACAGCTCAACATTACTTACAATTCTTCCAATATTCGAGTCGACTGTTCATTTTCATTAATACTTTCAACATAGTTGTGAAAGTTTTTGGTGAAAGTGTTAACACATTCAACTTGCGAATTCCAACGCGTATCATTTGGAATTTCAGACATTGACCTCGTATCTGACCATGGTTCAAAATTACGTGATCTTGTCCTAGTCATCTGACTGTTTCAAAATTAAGCGTTTTTCTCGGATCTTTCCCTCGTAATTAATCTGGGACCGCCGCTAACAGCTCCAGTGAGACGTTAATTAGCTACCTACAAAACTAACTACCGTCGTATTACTATAGGGGAAGACGGGGTACAATGAAACATTACTTCTAAAATCAGTAAAATTTGTCGCAGAATGTTACAATTTATATATATGTTATGCAACTATATGTTCCAATTACTGATGTGATTTGGATACATTCGCACTTCAACAACATTAGCAATAGAAGATTATTGTTTTTTCACCATTGAAAGTAAGTTTCTTTACTAAAAGTAATTTTGTTTCTTTTTCCTCGTTGTTATATGTAATAATTATTTTTTCTATACATTGTTATCTTTGTGTTGTTGTCTTCATACCTCAAAAACCAAAATTTAAAAAACTAAATATTAGAAGTCTGATTACTGAAGTACTAAGAATGAGATATCCACACACATAACATGTGTGACACAAGCAGTATCTGTATAAATGATTATGTTTTAATCAAGGAGGGTGAACTGAAACGTAAGGAAATATATTCTATTGGAGAAATCATAAATTTAAATGAAGTCGAATATGACTAAAATAAGCTATATAGGGTGAAAATTGCTTGCATCATTTGGAGTGTTTCATTGTACCCCGGCATACGGGGTACAATGAAACACTGTGAGACATTTACTTTTTGTTATTTTTCAAGCATAAAGATATTGTTTAGAACCTAATAAATATTTATTTAGATGGGGAAAATACAAGATTAAAAGTATGCATTAATTATATTCTTGTGCATGCAAAATTGTGGATAGGAAAAAATAATTAGTAAATTTTGTTTCATTGTACCCCGTCTTCCCCTACAGAAAAGAGAAGGTATAATGCAATATAATATTTGCTCACCTAGCTTCTCTAACGAGCACATAACAAGACAGGGGCACCTTTTTGGTTCTTTTTTCCGTCAGATATATTAACAAAATCCGCTTTTTGCTAATGTTTTGAAAAATAGTCAACAATGAATTACTACAAAACATTTATGTTGCTTGCTCAACAAAAATTAATATGGTTCCAATTAGTATATTTTATAAACATTAATTTAAAAAAATACACATCTTCTTTTTCAATAGTAGAATTAACCAGTTAGTAACTGACCTGAATGTGCTCATTTTTCAGGAAAACATTTCCCCCGAAGTAATTTGCTAAGGCACTTCCAAGACTTTCTAAACGAAGTATCTTGTAAAGATGATGATAAAATGAGCTAAGTGTACATTTTTCTTAATTTGATAGTTTTAGAATTTTTATCTCAAATTTCAAAATAAAGGTTGGACCAGTAATTGACCACTAACTTTTTGTCAAATAAAATTCAAACTGAAAAATTTGTGCGATCACCAGTATATTTGTCTGATATTATAAAAGGAAGTATTTGTTTGTTACTTACACGCAAAGTCCTAATGAATCTATGGCACTTACAGTAATGGGATTTGGCACACAGGTAGTCCGAATTTTTTGCAATTTTAGGGTCGCGGCGAATTTTAAAATACAATCTAGATAATTTTAAAAGAAATGTAATGAAATTTAGTTTATATTGTTTTCTTTGGAATGGCTACAGTTTAAGATCAGATTCTAAATTTATTTTTTCCGTTTCCATTTTGTTCAAAAGAATGATTTTCCAGCAGATGATAAAAAAAAAGTTTTAACTTTAGTTATGTAGTTCTTTTTCGATCTCCTAGACCGTTAAAGATAGGGAAAAAATTTCAACGGATTTGAAATCTGCGAAACATTTCGCAGTAGATCGACCCCTAAAAATATGATTTTGTTTAAATAAATAAAAGTTTTAAAATGAATATCTTTCATATTTTTTTTTTTGCAAGAGAATGTGACGTCACGGCAACATTCGTGTTTTAAAGTAAACTGATTACATTTCCTGCCCTCTTACGATTTAAACGAAAGAAAGAAAAGAAAAGAAAAAACATTTTTACAGGCATTATTTAGTTCTTTTTTGTAAAATCGCGGTCCTTGAAAAAAGATTGAAAATTTCAACGGATTTGAAATCTGCGCGAAATTTGACACCACAAAGATACCTTAAATGTTTGTGATTTTCTTTTAATAAATAATTTTTCAATTAAATATTTATATTTTCTCAAGACATTGTGACGTCACGCCGAATTCTTATTTGGTTTGCGAAGCATAGTTCATGATATTCTAATTTGTTTTCCGAAGCAAACCAAATAAGAATTCGCAGGAAATTCATTCCAATAGCCAAAGATTTCCATTTGGTTAGCGAAGCAAACCAACACCACGGGCAACGCCATGATAGCTGTTATCGAATTTGGCCGCATTTGACAATGACGAGGCCCACATGGCGTTGGTTTGCGAAGCAAACCACAGTTCATAGTATTCATAATTTGATTTGTGAAACAAACCTAATTAGAATTCGGGTTTCATTCCAATAGGCTATGAATTTCCATTTGGTTTGCGAAGTAAACCAACACGGGCAACGCCATGTTGGCTGTTATCCAATAGGCTACGAATTCTTCTTAGCAATCACCGGGGGATAGCGAGCAGTGGTCACATCTGACCCCACGAAAAGAACTGTCACGAGCAACGCCGTGCTGGCCACGCAGTGTCTGGTTAATTATAACAGAAACTAAAGTTAAAAAAAAAAAAAAATATATATATATATATATATATATATATATATAGTCACTGCAAATTCCATCAGTTTTACCAAACACAACATAAACAAAATGTATATCTTCATTGTCATCAGAGAAAAATCATCCGACCCAAACTGCAAAGCAAGTTCTTTTGGAATGTATTCTATACATACTTTTGTAATATTTTGTGTTCAATTTGCCAGTAACCTTCACGTTTTTCAAATATTCGTCAACATTAATTGGAAGTATGTCATCTTTTCAGTTTGAAATTATATTAAGGTAATTTGTCTTGATTTTTCCCCCTTTTCTTATTTTATTCTTTCTTTCACGATATAACCACCTGTTAGATACAGATGTCTGGAACAATCTCCTTTTCTATTTTGAACCTTTCTTCTGAGATAGGAATCACTAGGATATAGCACATGGTCTAGAATTATAATGCAGGACTAACAGAAGACAGATTAATATAATAGAGTACTATGCAGCCTCTTTCCTAATTAAGAATTTTATTGCAACTGCATTTATCCTGTGCTTAATACCCTCTTCCAGTAATTGGTCACCTAGTCAAATTCTGGTTGCAGGTTCATTTTTTGGAATTTAATAAACCTCAAATAATTACCAATCACTTAATCATTATGAACTATCTAACTTTAAATTAAAAAATTGCCTAAAAATCCAGTAGTTCACCAAGTTGGTCAATCACTGGAACACATACAGTTTTGTCCCTACGGGGGATTGATCACAATGATGTTTATGACCTGAAGTTAATAAAGACTACTACGCATATCAAAATTAGATATTTATTTACCGTTAGGCGAAAATTTAGTTCAAAATAAGAAATAGAATTGAGATTAAGTCATCACTCTTCAGAACAAGTCCATCATACTGTAATTTCATAGATCCCAATCTGATTTTCATTGATTCCATCTGACTTTATTTTTTTTTTCAACAAGAAAGACAAATTAGTGAACTTCGGATTGGCTATCATTTGTTCCAGTAGTCCATTGTCTATAAGAATAGAAGTAATTTATTGAGGAAAAAGCTATGCTTACTTGTTTTAACAAGTAATTTGTGAAAATGGTCAACTAGGTGGTCAGGAACTGGCAGGTTCGCTCTTCCTGCATTTTGTTTTAAAAAGAGCGGTATCAGCCCAGGTCCCCAAAATGCCAATCTTTGCCTGTTCTGTCTGAATACCTCTTTGAAAATTGTACCAAAGGGTGCAAGGAGCTAAAACCTGCCTTAAATACGAAGCGTTGTTTAGTTTACTTTCTATTAAGAAAATACTTGCTTTCTGAACCTTTGTCTGCTTCCCTATATTTGCACTATGGGTCACAATACCAGTTTATATAATGGACTTCTCCCGAAATGCGAATATGCATGCCAAGTGCTCAATGTTTAACCTGCACAAATTACATCCAGTCACATTAATGTGACCACCACCTACTTTCGACGTCAACGTGAAATAACCTATCACAAAAGGCAGGTGGCAGCACATTGCAATGGAGTGTATATAAAGGAATTCCTAAGGCATCGGAAAGCATTTGAATCGTTGGCGTAATGCAGAAACGTAGCGGTTTATCCGACGTCCAAAAGGACATGATTATTGTCTTTCGGGCCAGGGGTGGAAGCATTTCGGAAACGGCTAATTTTGTGAACTGCTCGCGTGCCGCCGTGGTAAAAGTATACCGTGCATGGCAAAATGGCACTATCCAAAATCAGCGGCACATGTGGTGCACCACGTGCTATAGATGACAGAGGCGAACGAAGGCTACGGAGATGCGTTCGGGCGAATAGACGTGCAACTGTTGAGCAACTGACCGCCCAGATGAACCAAGGGGCTACCAAGAGTGTATCCTCAACAACGGTTCAGCGAACGTTGCTGCGGGCCTCCGCAGCAGACGCCTGGTTAATGCACCTGACTGCTGTTCATCGGCGACGAAGGCTGGAATTTGCACGCCAGTACCGCAACTGGACGTCCACAGAGTGGCGACAGGTGGCTTTTTCCGATGAATCACGTTTTATGCTTTATCGGACAGATGGACGTTGGCGTATACGGCGTGAAACGTCTGAAAGCAAACACCCTGCAACAATTGCCGGAAGCATCCAGGCTGGAGGAGGGAGGTAATCTGGCCACGGCACTGGAGTCGGCATGGCTCAACATCCCAGTGAACACCTTCAGAAACCTAATTGACTCTCTTCCTGCACGTGTCGCAGCGGTCCGCTCTGTCAAAGGTGGTTATTCTGGCTTTTGACAGGTGGTCACATTAATGTGACTGGACTGTGTAGAAAGGTTTCCCTGCTTTTCCTTCAAACACGTATTGTACAAAGTTATTATTATCAATACAATGAATATGTTAATAATTTTTGTACGTGATAATCCACAGTTCACAATAGAAGCTTTTCATGTAATCCGGGTGGGTACCTCAGTCCTACGTGAGGGCTTGGAATTACCACGAACGTTAATTAGAAGAAAAGAATACGCATACAGGGGTGCCCAACCTTTTGGCTTGACTGGTCCGCATTGAATAAAGAGGAATTGTCTTGGACCGCATCTATGCAATATTTCACATACGTACATAGCATCGAAATTGACAGAATATGTATATTGGCAAATGTAAGCAAACGGGTATAAACAATGAAAAACGACCATTACGGGATTTACCTAGTAAGTTTAAATGTGCTTGATTTGAGTGACAGAGCTGCATATTGCTATAAATATATCGAAGAACTCACCGCTCTAATGAAATGAATGCTTCAGTAGTCTGATTAAAGAAGGCAATGAGAGAGAGAGAGAGAGAGAGAGAGAGAGAAATAATGGAAGATAAATAAGCGTAGAAAAGAAAATGTGAGTAAACGTGAAAATGTAGGTTTAGATAATAAAAATAAAGAATTGCCTTGGTGGATGGGACACAATTAAAATGTGCATTCAGAAGCTAATTGTTGTGTACTCTACCGTACACTTTATAACAAGTAAGATCACTAAGTAGGGTTTGGGGTTATTAGGACGCAAGGGCCCTATTTGGGCAAGTTGTGCCAAACATAAGGAAGACAACGACGAGTAACAGACATACACACAAGGAAAAGTTTTACTGACACAGACGAGAGAAATACGCCCAGGGAAGAATCGAACCTGCGTTGACAACTCGCAAGTTACTAGCGCAGCGGACGAACCCAATGATTCCTTCTTCTTCTTCGAATGGAAGCAGACCCCTCCGTACCGAGTTATTTAAAACTCACAGCAGATTAGCCGAAGCTAGGGAACGCCTCTAATGAGAAACATTACAAGTAGGCCATGTGACGCGCCTTCCGAAAACCCAATGATTCCTGACGAGTAAGTAACGAGAAATGCAACTTTAAATTTGATTTCATTCGGACTTATGAAAATGGCACAAATGGATAAATGGCATGGATACCAATGAATATATTTTTTGTAAATGGGATTTAAATGAGGTGAGTAACGACACTTCTCCCTTTCAATTATAAAAACCTATAAATAACTAAGAACAGGCGCTGTTCGTGTATCTGCGAGAATAAAATATAGTTTAGTTAATGTGCATAAAAGAAACATTTTTCCTTTTAAACATATTTTTACAACATAAACAAAAAACAGGTAACATAAACTACTGGGATATTTGACCTCGTTTTTGTGAAGCCGATGCATCAATGTCTAGTTGGAAGGAAGTGGTCGCAATTCTGAGTTCTCAGGGTAATCGCCATGTTAGCAAACCTATGTTCACTGTAGCATACACACCCGAAAACTGATCCTTCGTAGTACAAGGTACATAGTGCCATTCTTGACTTATACTTATTTCGTTTTTAAGTCGAATATAAATATACTAGTAAAGAGTAGCATGTTGGACCGATGAGCGTTTGATGTATTGACAAAAATTCTACATCACTGTAACAGATCTGGTTGCATCAGAATATTCGTAAAATGGAACACTTCAATGTCGATAAACATCAACAAATGTTTGCTTACTTTTCGCAAACACAACTGCTCAGCTGACTTAGAGAGATTGGGACTGTTTCCGAGCTTCCGATAAAACCTGTTGTTTCTCCCTGAAGCCTAGTTCTCTAAAGCTAGATATTCAAGTCCGGTTCGAAAAGAGCGAAAAAAATAAGTGCAAATTCCTCTAACAGAATGTTTGATTCAGGAAATTAAAGACGAGACAGGATATGGGGACTCGATGGTAATCATATATCAATGTTGGCTTTAATTTTTCGAGACACAGAGAAAGGAAATAAATAAATAAATTATTGGAGTAATTTGAAGTATTGATTAATAAGTAATAAAATAGTACGGACTGATCTCAGTGTTTGTTTCCAATGTGAGAATTATAGACCATTGTGTTGCTCTAGTACGACGTTAACTACCTTATAGCTAAAGAGAATTGAATTTCTTTCAGTTCAGTTGGGTTTTATAACACAAGGGCCATATTTGACCAGGTCAGGCCAAATAATGTCGAGTAAATGGACATGCATGCAAGGAAAAGTTTGCTGATACAGAAGATGGTAATGGTGATTTTGTTAACGCCGTACTAGAGCAACACAACGGGCTATTGACGACGGTCCGGGATCAGTTCCTTAAGGGAAAGATGCGGGGACAACATCTCGTAATTTTGAACCACGGGCAGATGACGAAGCAACACCTGAGCTGGCACCCCACTCTCCAAACTTCCACACCAACCCAAAATGGACTTTCGGACACGACAGATTTAAGGTGCACCAGCCGCCCCTACACCATACGCTTACAAACATCCATGCTCGGACCCGGATTCGAACCAGGAACCATCCGATCTAGAGGCTAACACCTTAACCACTATACCGGTTGGTTGGCTGCTGATACAGAAGAGAGAAATGCACCCAGGGAGGAATAGAACCTGCACCACCTATAACCCGCAGGTGCCTACCGCAGTAGACAAACCTACTGAGACCCTTTCAGTTTAAATGGAATGTGCGGATGGTACTTTATTTTTATTTTAGAAGCTTCAAAATCAGGAACAGAGTAGATATAATTGTGGAAGAGCAAAGAAGCATAGTAACAATTCCGAGCCAAGCTTTATGTACAACTCACGTATAAATTGGGCGATTTTTTAATAGCACACAGCAAATACCTGTAGTAAAATATATATTTCCCTTTATGCAACCTATATAAAAACATTTCACCGGTTCAATTCGAACTGCCTTTAGAACGACAATTTTTACAAATGAAACGAAGATTAAAAAAACTTTTTTGGATCGCCTGTGTTCAATGGGTATGCTCATTGCTCTAGCATTCTGCGAGTTGTAAGCGGCTCTTGTCTGAAACTTTCTGTGTTGTATGTCCATCACTTGATAATCTATGCCTTGTGTCTGGCCTTAGTACCATAAAAACCAACCATTTATAAAAATTTAAGGATCGTGTGAATAAAATGTTTTTTTCTCTGTTGTTTATAAAAGTCTAGATAAGCTCGTAGAAAGTTGATAGAATGAATTAGATGGTCTATAACCGACTTATATTAGCTCACCTAATTTCTGCATACTTTTTAGGGAAATATTAGAAACTCGTTTGAAATTCATTTACACACTCAATACATTTACCCTATACACTGAATTGAAGACGGGGATGCGGTTGGATGGTAATGTACGGTAATTTGAATTAATGTTGTACTAGAGCAACACAACGGGAGCAGCGGTTGGAAGTTTAACGGATTATCAACCGGAGGGTTGCGAGTTCAAATTCAACAAACACCGTCGTGTACAAACGGGGCTGGTGCACGTTAAATCTATCGGCTTCAAATGTCCTCACGTTGGCGTGGAAGTTTGGAGTGGCCAGTTCAGGTGATTTGCCTTGTCATCTAACCCTGGTTCAAAATTACGTGTTGTCTTCAGATCTTACACTTGGGGATTGATCGCGGACCGTCGTCTCGGATCTTTCCCTTAGGGCAGGGGTGGCCAACCTGTGGCGCATGCGCCAAACTTGGCCCATTGGATGATTACAAGTGGCGCATTGCATTATTGTGCCTCTTTATTCTTTTGAAGTAGGCGCCATAACTGAAAATATATCTTCATATTTTCAACACCATAGTACTCTCAGTTCAATTCATAGAGCTTTCTTACTCCTCATTTCGTCGCAATTTTTTGAGTTTGCAATTTATATTTTGTGTGATGCGACGTACTTGTGATCTGTTTGTTCTTTTTCAAGATTTTTTGTACTTTTTATGTTTTTTTTTTTTAATATTCTTGTTATCTATCACTGTGCAAAAGAAAATGAGCAAAAGAAGCGCAAAAAGTATGAGAAAAAGTGAATTTAACGAACAGTAAGAAAAGGAGTTATTTACAGCAAGTTCATCAGGAAAATCGTTTTTTTTTGCATTGTTTTTGAAACTACTCTTTCACATAATAGAAGACATGATCTTAATAAACACTATAAAACACAGCATCAGGCTAATATAGAGGGAAAAATTAAACTTGTTCTCCGGTCGGAGTTACGTAAAGAATATGTGACTAAAAAAAGGAAGAAATCAGAAGACAAAATATTTTTGCTAATGTAAGTTGTGAAGACGAGGTGATGACAGAAGCGTCCTATGAAGTTGCTTTAGTATTGGCGAAAAAAAAACCTATTCTGACGGAGAAGCCTTGTTTCCAAATATTTACACGCCATCTTGGTTATAAAGGTATTAAAAAGAAATAAGACGAAATTGCTATACCAATGCAGACTAATGTGAGATGTATCGTGGATGTGCTGCGGAACAATTTGACCAAATATATTAAAATTAGTTATTACAAGGGTCATTTGAAAGTCATTTTCTTGATTTGGCTACAGAAGAAAACTACATGCTCGCATTAATAAAGCATTTTCACTTAGTGAACAAAACGTAATGAAGATGCCTAGTAACATACAGACGGTACTTATTGATTTCAAAACAAATTCATTATTGAAATTGAAGTTTCATGAGTTTTATTATTCAGATCAAAATGCTTCTGACATGATTAATTTCTGGCGTTTATTACACTGCAAACACTTTCCGGTACTAAGAAAATTTGCAAAAAGTTATGTATGTCGTGTTGGAACGACATACAGATGTGATCAAGCATTTCCATCCATGAAATTTACTAAAAGTAAAACGAGGTCGCGAATGACTGATTCAAATTTGAAGAATTCTCTGTAATATACATTGTTTTACATACAATATAGTTAAATCATTTTAAAATGTTAATTATGCCGATAAACATACTTTTATTAAAAAAGTTACTAAGGATATGGCAGGACCATGAACATAAGGTAGAAAAGGTGCTTGTATTGTATGGCGCATCTGAACTCGTATGTGAAAAAAAAATTGGCGCATGGTATGTAAAAGGTTGGCTACCCTAGAGCAGTGGTCCCCAACCCCCGGGCCGCGGACCAGTACCGGTCCGTGGATCAAATGGTACCGGGCCGCCCAAGGAACATTAAATTATTTCCGTTTTATTTACTGTAGGGTATTTATCTCGGGTTTGTGTGGTTCTTATCTATGAAATGTCCACTCAAATTAGGAGGCGTTAAATCAGAACTTGAAATTTGTTCTGTTATATTCAATTATGATTTCTGAATTCTGTATGTCTCTATTTTCCAATTTTGACAAATGTGACAACTGTTTTCAAGTTGGCAGACAAAGTAGCTGCATTTAAGGCCAAACTGAAGTTGTGGGGACGGCGCGTGAACAGAGGCATTTTGGACATGTTTTAGACATTAGCGGGGATTTTAGGCGAGACTGAGCCTAAATATTCATTCTCCTAGTTGGTGCACGATCACCTGTCTTTGCTTTTAAAAGAGTTCGAGCGCTTCGTGGGTATTTTGTGGTTGGGAAACCACAAAATACCCACGAACTAGTAGGGAATGGATCCGCAACCCATTTGTCAACAAATCAGGTGAATCTAGCATGTCTGAGCAAGAAGAAGATCAACTGCTGGAGATTGCAAATGAAGGCGGCCTTAAAACTACGTTCGAGACAACTACTCTGCCGGTGTTCTGGATTAAAGTCATGGTGGAATACCCTGAGATTAAATCCCTATTGCCATTTGCGACAACCTATCTGTGTGAAACGGGGTTTTCTGCAGTGACAGCAACCAAAACAAAACAACGGAATAAACTGGACAAAAGCAACACACTTCGGGTGTCATTACAAACAAACAAGCTTAGGGTTCTCATTGATTTAGCATTCTAGTGAGTTAAAATGTTAAATCACATTATATTCTTTTTTGGTGTAACTATTTTATTTTTAAGGCATGTTTAAATACAATTAAATTTGAATTATTAAATCAAAACAATCTAAAATATAATCAATCAACGTCTCCCTCACCCCCCCCCCTCAGCGGGCCGCGTTAAAATTATCAAATGTTGATCCGGTCCGCGGCGATAAAAAGGTTGGGGAGCACTGCCCTAGAGTGCCTATATAATAAGAGTGGCGACAAGGGACCAAATTTGGCCCAATGCGCATGCGCGGCAGCCATTTTTCTACCAGAATCATCTCAAAGAAGGTTGGGGCGAATTAATATATCATTTCAGGGAGAACAAAAAGCATAGGATTGTTATAATATGGATACATTCGGTATAAATAAATCATATAAACGCTCAATTTACATGCGTAATTGATGAGATGGATTGCACAACGTGCTAACTTAGATTGTGGGAAACACCATGTTGTTCAAAAAAAGCTATTTATTTAAAAAGTCTTTAAATTTATACTGACAAAACACTAAAACAATAATAAATAAACATTCTAGAACACGAAATGGAACATGAACAAGCTATATTTTCTTTTTAATTTACTACACATACGTTTTTCTCGAACACACATAAAGTTCCCATGTTAAGTCTACGGGAGCTAGGAAAAGACCGCCTCGGGCGGTAGAAAAGGTCTCTAAGCCAATCAGAAAGTGTTTGCCGTATGTCGCCACTCTTATTATATAGGCACTCTAGGCTACCCCTGCCTTAGGGTATTGATCCCAGACTGTCGTCAATAGCGTTGTGTTGCTCTAGTATAGGACTTTAACTAAAATACCTACCTGAATTGAAGACAATATTGAAATTGCGTAACATTAAAAAAAAATTAACTAAAAATCCCTAAATTCTTCTTTTTGCTTTTAAAAATGTGTAAGGTAAGGTAATTTTAATTAACGTCGTACTAGAGCTACACAACAAACTATTGACTTTAAAAATGAGAATTAAAATTAATTATTCTACTTATTACCAACTTTTAACATAGTTTCTGATAAGAAACCTCTAAGATAATAATTGAATTTTGAGAAAATCAAGTTGCAAGTTCATGAATTGAGCTTATTTATTTTTATTCGTTTAATTTATATTTGAAATAGAAATGAAATATCTTTTGGAAGAGCTAAACGGTTTTCTACTCAAAACTAAAACTTATCAAGTCAAATATTTTTGAAAACCCCTTAAATGAACGTAAGATGTATTTTTTATAAGTTTCGACTATGAATAGGAGTTATAAACAAGTTAACACAACCAGCGTTACCTCATAACCCCTAAACTAAAGTATGCCGGTTTCATACTTTCTAGAAGTCAGACATATTAAATGTTCAAAAATTGTGATTCGTTGATCGATAATTTCAAAACACGGTTTTCACCGAGTGAGTCTTCGTTTTATTTACCACCTTCGACTCAAAAGTTTTTTGTACAGTGAGCATAATTGATTAGCAAGGAATCAATAATGTGCCATATACCACAGGAGTTATAAATTTTGAGCAATCATGCGTCAAAATTAAGGATTCAAACTTTTCGTTGTTTCAAATTTATTCTACTAAACGAGAAGTTAGTGAAACCGTAGAGTTTGGGAAGTTAACGTCGCACTGAAGCAACACAACAGGCTATTGTCGACGGTTCGTGATCAATCTCCAAGGGGTCGTCAATAGCCCGTTGTGTTGCTCTAGTACGACGTTAACTAAAAAAAATTACCATTACCAATCTCCAAGGGAAAGATCCGAGGACACCACATAATTACGAGTTTCCACCTCTTCTCCAAACTTCCACATCACGCCAACGTGCTCCAGCCCCTGTGTACTAGGGATGCGACATCGATGTCGATGTTTTCGAAACATCGATGTTTCTTAAAAAACATCGATGTATTGAAGTCGATGTTTTGGTAACATCGATGTTTATACGTGTCGATGTTTTTACGTAGTCGATGTTATTTTTAAATGAAAAAAGTAACGTTATAAAAATAACCAAGTTGCATAATTTTATAATCAGCTAATTGAACATACTTTTAGACCAAAGTGGCCAAGTGTCTGAAAAGTAGGGATGCGATGTCGATGTTTCCAAAACATTGTTGTTTTATAAAAAACATCGATGTATTGGAACCGATGTCGCATCACTCGGTGCTAAACTAGTTTTAAGAAACGGGGAAAAAAGTTTAAACACACTGAATTTTAAAAATATCGATGTTTGGGAGCGATGTATTATCAACTTCGATGTTTTAATTTTAAACATCGATGTTTTGCTGTCGCCGTGGCATCACTAGTTGCTAAACCAGTTTTAAGAAATTGGGGAAAAAAGTTTAAATACACTGAATTTTAAAAACATCCATGTTTTTCGGGCGATGTATTATCAACATCGATGTTTAAATTTTGAACATCGATGTTTCAAAACATCGTTGTTTTGCTGTCGATGTCGCATCACTACTGTGTACACGCACCGATCTTTGGCTGAACCGAACTTTCTCTTTCTCGACCTAGCAACTCTGCGGTAGCTAATTTCATGCTCTTAAAACTGTGCAACCGTGACCTTGAAAATGAAGAGGATTAAAACAGAAAATGGGTTACAATTAATTTCAACAATTACCAATCCCAACTTCGGGAATGACCAAAACATTTTGAAAGGCATACCCGAAAACGTATTTCAACTTACACCACAGAAGTTATTCGTAGTCTAAACAGAGTATAATGTAAATAAAACATGTTCGGATAACAGCCCCTCGAATATTTAACTTAAATTTGCTAGATAAAAAAAAAGTACCAGAGCTTTTTTGACAAAAGAAAAGGTAACGTCATGTTATCCGCCATGTGACGTTAAATGGAAAATCAACGTGGTATGTACGCGGATATAGTCGATCTTACTTCGTATGTCATCACTTATGACGCTTGGTTTCTTGATCTACGTCAATATTTGCTATTCCGAGGTCTAATTAAACCATGACGACTTAGAAATGCCCAGAATATATATATAAAAAAGGTAACAATAAGTATAACCTCAAGTTATATCAGAACTATTAAGGTGCAAGCTGGATCAAGATTTAGATCCTTTGAGTTACCTTTCATTGAAAAGACAACCTTTGACGATTCAACACTTACGCACATGTACTGCACTTAATTTTAACCAACACCACGGGCAAGGCCGTGATGTAAGGTTAATCTGATGTAAAAGTTTCCGCAGATTTCAAATCCGTTGAAGATGTATTTAATTAAAAAATTATTTATTTAAAGAAAATCATATTTTTAGGTAACAATTTAAAGTGAAATTTTCCGCTGATTTCAAATCCTTTGAAATTTTAAATCTATCTTTAGCAATGCTGATTTTACGAAAATTTTTTTTGCAATCCCAGTCAATGTTTTTTATTTCTTGCTCTCATTGAAAATGAGAATGGGCGCGGAATTGGAATGGGACAGGAAATGGAATGTTTTTTTTTTTTTTTTTTGGGAAGAGAAAGTTCACGTGACGTCACAATCTCATGTGAAATATGAGACTAGACACTGCGTTGCAACGCCGTGATGTACATTGTAAGGTATAAGCTGGTGTAAAATTTTCCGCAGATTTCAAATCCGTTGAAAATATATTCAATTAAAAAATTATTTATTTCAAAGAAAATCATATTTTTAGGTATCAATCTAAACTGACATTTTCCGCAGATTTCAAAACCGTTGAAAATTTTACTCTATAGAAAAAATAACTTTGACTTCCGTTAAAAGATTTATCGTCTGACTGGGAAATCAATCGCCAAAATCAAAGCGGAAAAAAAAAAATCTCCGCGTTTTGCTGATGAAAAAAAACTTGGCATGATTCCAAACACTGACAGCAAGGTCGCATGAGCAGAAAAAGTTCTCCGCGTTTGAAAACAGAATAAAACTATGAAATTCATTTTAAAATATTCTAGATTAAATTTTAAAATTTCGCCGCGACCCTAAAATTGTAAAAAATTTGGACTACCTGTGTGCCAAATCTCATTGCTGTAAGTGACATAGAATAGTCAGAATTTTGGGGCCGCAAAAAAAGGCAGACAAACAAATACTTCCTTTTATAATGTTGTTATTGCTAATCCCCGACATGGTCTCTTAAAAAAAATTAGACCGAGTCCACGAATCCATAAACCTCCAAAAAGTTCAAGAAAAGTAGAGGTTTCGAAAAAACCTTGTCCAGTTTAAAGTCACTACATTTTAAAATATGAGCTGGCGAAGCCTGATCAGCTCTACACTTGATACAAGTCCTGAAAACCTTCTGGCCCTGTTCGTAGGAGAATCCTCAAGTGTCCACTGGCAAATCGTGAAATACAAGTCTGCTGATTTCTATGGCCCTCAAAGAGTAGGGCGTCTCCAGGACGACTTCTCGAGTATCAGTCATGTACTGGAGGGACATTCCAAAGATCTTTAGACGTCTTCCTGCGCTGAGAACGCTTCACTATATGTACAAGGCATATCTGACTGGAGAGTCTCTAAGGAAGCAGCCTTTACCAGGGAATCCGCGATCCCATTGCCACTTATACCGACATGGGAGGGAATCCATTGGACGTGCACCTTGGAATTGACTGAAAGTCTAGAAATTAGGTTCAGGATGGAAATGCTAGCCCAGTCCCCAACATTTGTCCAGTTACTTAGATGTTGAACTGAGGATCGGCTGTCAAGATCTAAATATCCACAAAGGTTCAACAATGTTATCAGCATAGCTCAGGCCTCTCTCGATAGCAAAGAGTTCAGATCTGAACACGGAGCAAGAATTTGAGTTTCTAATTTTAAGTTTAAATGTAGAAGTAGGAGTCTTGATGAGGATACCACTACCAGAATGGCTTTTGTCATTCTTGCTACCATCTGTATACATTAGAAGAGCATCTTTAGGTAGTTGATTGTCTCAATGGCTATTTGTCTCATAAATTCAGAGTTGTCTGCATTTTTATGAACTGGGTTCAAAAGCTCGGTGTGAAAGTGGACACCACTAAAATCACTTACAGGGCTAAAACATGGCCCCAGTGACTGATCCGGCAGGGAGGGAGCAAACTTACCAAACCCTGCAAAGTTGCCCGAGAAAAAGGACTGTTTCGCTTCAGTCTTTGGTTATTGTTCCAGTTCTTTAGATAGAGGTTCTATTCTGCTCACCATAGCTGAGAAGCCTATTATAATATTTCACAAGGCAACAGTTTCTTCTCAGACTCAATGGCTGAAGGTTACACTCAAAAAGAGCAATATCATTAGGGCAGAAATAATTTTCGAAGCACTATTTTGAACACTGTCTAACCTATTAAGATTGGAATCTGAGGCACAAAAATATATAGGGAAACCATATTCCAAAATTGGTCTAATAAGGGAAGTATAAGTCAATCTCAGAGTTGGGGAATCTGCTCCCCAATCTTGCCCAGTAGCATATTTTAGAATATTAAGCCTCTTCCAACATCTCTTTTCCGAAATTTGTATGTGCCGATTACTTAGAAACTCTTGGTCCATTGTAAATCCCAAATACTTAGCGTTCTTATCATAAGGTAATGTTTGGCCATACATAGTAATAGTAGGTTGATAACTATAAATGTGTCTATTAGTAATATAAAAACTAGTCACCGATTTGGAACTATTGAAAGTCAACTTGTGCGCGTCAGGAAAAACACACACATCTTTAAGTGTTAAGGTTAATGTCAGCTTCAATGGTCTTGATATCAGATCCAGAGCGCCAGAGGACAACATCAGCAAATTTCCCAACTTTACATCTCTTGGATATCACTTTTTCGATTCCAGCAAAGAATGAGAAGAGCATAGGTCCCAAAACCGATCCCTGGGGGACACCCTGACTGAGCTTGAAGTCCCTAGACAGGGTCTTATTAAATTTAACCCTAACAATTCTAGCTTTTAAAAAGTCAGAAATCCAGGGCAGGGCATTTCCCCTCACACCAAACCTTTCATAATAGTAGAGACCAGCCATTTCGTAGCTAGCCTGGCGGTGCTTTTGTGCGGTTATTGGTTTGCTTCGCAAACCAAATAGGAATTCGGCGTGATGTCACAATATCTTGCGAAAATATAAATATTCAATTGAAAAATTATTTATTAAAAGAATCAAACGTATAAGGTATCTATCTGATTTCAAATCCGTTAAAATTTTAAATCTATCTTTAACGATCCCGATTTTACAAAAGAGAACTAAATGCCAGCCAAAATGTTTTTATTTTCTTTCATCTGTATCGCTGAAAACGTAAGAAGCAGGAAATGTACTGGCATTTGTTTCATTCAAACTTTCAATGGGTTTGCAATATATATGGTTATACTGATCGTTTAGTCGCCTATGCTTTTATTAGATGGCAGTTGGCACCGCAGTGAACAGAAAATATTAATTTTCTAATATCGAGTGAACACGTTGAATATTTTGGGTTTTGCCAGGAACAGGAAATTTGAGAAATTATTAGCGTTCCGTCTTTCTATATTTCACTTTTTACATTTTACATCATGTACCAAACAAAATCATAAGTGAATATGTAATTTGCACTCTCATGACAGGAATCATTTGAAATGATTATAAATTAAAACACATTAGTTTAAAAGAAAAGGAGACTAGTATTTTTTGGAAAATATTTATTCATTTTTGAAGAGCTTAGCATGTTGCAGAGTTCACAAAATACAACCCTATTATTAGTGTTCCAAGCCCAGTCAGCAAAATTGAATACACAAATGAGATTTATATAACAGTTAGTACCGAAAACAGGAAGATTGTTTTTAAAAGAATATTTGTGCATCAACGATCAGTGCTCACATGTAGCTACTGAAAAAATATTTTCCCCAAAGGGAATTTGAATTAAGAATTAAATATTTCCTCAAGATTAATTACTATTTTGGAATAATGGCTCAGCCAGTTTACATCATTAAAGTATATGTACAGTTAGTGAAATAAATTTTATATCAAAAGAAATTATTTGAGGAAATAATTTTCGTACATTTTCCATAGGAAAAGATGGTTTAATATTTTGTTTTTCTGTCGTACTAGCACTGCTACACTGGGAATTAAACAAAAATCCATAAATGAAATTCAATTTGCACAACATTCAGTAAAATATGAAATTTTAAGAAAAGAAAAATTTACAGATGATATGTATACTCCTTAAAATTTAATGAAATGCATTAAATAAATAGATCAATATGTTTTTAAAAGGTGAATAATAGAATGGAGAATCCATACTGATATTCTGATGACTAGCTGTTATAATTCTGCATTTCTAATAAAGTATCTTAAATAACCCTCCAGTAAGCACAGTGGATTTCTAATACAAATTGGAGTCGAGTTCTTAAATGCAAACAAAGCTAGTCAGTTATTTTACTAGCATTGAAAGTCAAAATAGAATCCATAGCAATATAAATAATGCAATAATAAATGCTTGGTATCTTACATAGATAATCTTAACTATTTTCAGGCAACATTGCTCCAGGCAAAATTGAACTTTTAAAAAACAAAATATTGAGTACACAATGCACAAAATTTTGTTTTACATATTGTAGTAAACTCTTTATTTAACATTCTGGGCATGACTTTTGTCATAAAAAACACAACACAGAAACCTTCCTATTTGACCTCAAAAAAACAAATACAAATAGCAACCTTCAAAACACTAAGTATAAAAATTTTGCTACTGTTTCAAAGTAAAAGCAGACATGGAATTTAACAGTTCTTGTAATTCCACATAAGCAATCAAGCAAAAGCGAGGAAAGAAAATGTATAATGTGCACTGATGCATTTAATTTTAAATTTCAGATAGAGCTAATTAACCTTTTTAAAGGTAAAAATTCTAAAAGTATTTCTATTGCATTTAATAACATTAAAAAAAAAATCACCAATTACTTCAACCTGTATCCTCATGTAAAGGAATTAGATGTAGAATTTTTCACGTTTATATCCCAAACTACAATTTGCATGTTTTCGAGTTAGACAAAATAAACTTTAAAATAGAGCAATTCTCAATATCTGAAATAGAAATAAAACATTTTCCTCACTTTGGGACAGTAGCTATGGGTTATGGAGAGATCTTTCACAGTCAAAATTTTAGTGTTTCAGGACATTCAAATCAAATAGCATGTCTGCTTCAAGAAATCAAACCTACTGGAGGGTTATGTACTTTTAAAGAGAATTCGCATATTAACAACCAAATTTACAAAATGGATTGATGGAAAAGAATGGCAATGAAAATATTCAGAGAAAATGCACTTTTATGTAAAATATAACATGTTTGATAAACTATAAGAAATGGTATAGATCAGAATGCAAAATGAAAGTATGCAAAATGGATTCTACAGTAGAAATCACAGTCAATTTCATTTACGATTAATGACCCCAGTATTTCATGAGCTTGGAATAGCGATTTCACATTGAAAACTAATTATAAATCAAGGATGCACTATGAAACAAATATTACATAGATTTACAGGTTTTAATGGAAGAGGATGTTAGACAAAAAAACATGCGATTTGAAATTAAAATTATGAAAAACAAATTAATTTGATTTAGTTAACAAATAGTATAGAAATATCATATCTCAATAAATATAAATAAACAAACAAATAATGTGTCAATGTTAGAAAATAGCCATGACTAATTTTCATATCAAAGGAATCGTCCCTTTTGGGTGTCCACTGAAAGAGACCGAGTCGCTGTCTTACCTCGATAAATTAGATAACATGTTTTCGAAAAAAAAAACATTTATAAAATATACAATATGTAAATTGCATGTTAGTAAAAGCAAAAAAAATTCCTTGCATCTCGTTAGATTTCAACCAAAATCGGGCACCCACGTAATCTGTACATACTAAGTCTCCAAGCTATACAAGGGAGTAACATAAAGCATTAAAGACTCGTAACTCATCCTTACCAAAAAAGTTCAACATCAAACCAAATTAAATCAGAAGAAAAATGGGTGAAAAATGACTTAGTCGAGTATCAACATAAAACACATTCTTTTCATATCATAGTAATTTACTTCCAAAATCCAAAAAAAACCACAATTCTCAAAAATCTATAATAAAACAATTTAAATTAAATAAATTATCTTCCCTTGATGGCATGAAAGGTTTAGAAGTGGACAGTACATAGTGTTGAGAAGTGTAGGGTTAGTTCTTTGATTATGCTTTGGGCAAGGCCTTCGAGTCTCCACATGCACAATCCTTGAGCAGCTAATGCTGGTGCGAAATTCTAATAATTTATGCTTTAATATAACCCTAGATGATATAGCTTTGAAATGTTTATATATATTACTGTATGATCACAATATTATTAAGCAATTTATTCACTCAAACTGTCAATAGATGCTTGGGTTCTAGGTACCACACAACTCAGCACCATACGGCACTTGCGGGGTTACAGAAGAGGGAATAAAACCAGACAGAAATATGATGATGAAATCGTAAACATAATACTAGGAGAGGTCCTTGTTAATGCAGCACTCCCATGGCATTTTGTTGAGCTCGTTCAGCTTCCTCTTCTGCTATTTGGCGCTCAATGAGGTAATTAGCAGTATCGACGGCCTTAGGATGTCCTGTGATGGTAACGATGCGATTGCGTGTTCCTGGGGTATAAATTCCTTTCTTAGAGATCTGAATGTTGGCTCCACTAAATCGTTGGATTTCCACAAGAGACTTGCCACATGGCCCTAATATTGCTCCAACTATGTTTTCAGCAACTCCAATTTCAGTCTTTTTTGTAACTTCTAAGGTAGGCCTGTCCCCCGATCCAGAACTTTTCCTATAATTAGAGGTGTTGCAACTCAGACCTGTCCCGAGTCCAAAGGAATTGTTATTAACTGGTAAGGCAGCTGCACTAGGTGAAGCGAGAGTAGGCGAGGTTCTTTGGAATGGCTCAAAGACAGCTCCATCAGCTTGTACAAAAAAGCGATCATTAGAACGACTGGTTGTAGGAGAGGTGAAGCCAGGTCCAAGACCCAATCCTGGCATTCCATTCCCATAATTTCCAACAGGACTAAACATACTGGATCCAGCACCCATGGCATTTGAAGTAGCTGCAGAATTGGAAACTGCCTCCATTCCTGGAACACCAGAAGCCGTTGTATACATACCCATATTAGACATTCCACTAGGTGGCATAGAGCAATTGGCTATAGCAGAGTTAGGCATCCGCATTCCACTGACAACTGGCTCATTAACACCATTGATATCAAGTCCTAATATTCCGTAACTTGCTAGTGTACTCATTGCTGAACTAATTTCTGCTACTGCCTGTTCAGAAAAGCCATTTCCTCTAAGCAAAACTTTTATTGATTCAATAGCCTGAGCAGCATCATTTGGATGGATGGTAGGAACATTGATTCCCATATCAGCAAATGGTGTGATTCCTGCCATATTAGAAGTGTCAGTTCGGGGACTATGAAAACTATTAGTTACGGTAGGGCTGAGGCTATTTAAGCTACTATTAGAGCTATAACTAGTACTGCTATTTTTAGTACCATTAGGAACACTATCAGGATTGGCAAATGGTGAGCCAGTAGGATTGAAATTGGGCACTGGACCCGTTACATCTGCATAGCTAACATTTAAACAACTACCACTCTGCGGATCCTCAATAATTTTCACTAGAATCATACGACAGGCTTTTCTATTGCATTCCATCTCACCAATCACAGTGATGCAGCGTTCAGCTAAGGCATAATCCTTCGACTTTTGAGAAATTTGTACATAGGCACCACTTTCTTCTTTAATTTGTTTTATGTAACTTCCACCCTTTCCCATGATCATACCTGCCGTACTATTAGGAACCAGAATTTTAACTTGTTTTTCTCTCTCAGCTGGTTGCTTGTGATCAAAATCAATAGCCATTTTGGCATTCGGATCTGGTCTCTCCTTAATTTTTTCCATGATAAAATCGTGAATGTGCAAAATACCTTCAATACTTCCAGTAATTAAGCAAACCCTTTCTGTAGTACCTGGATAGAAATCAGTTGCCTTTGACATCTTAACTCTAGCACCGGCTTCTTTTTGTAACTGAGCAATGGTTTCTCCCCCTTTACCTATAATAGCTCCAGCAGCAACTGAAGGAATTAAAATTTTGAAATGATAAATCCCATTTGCACCACCTTGGTGTGATCTCTTAGTTGAATCTTTATCTAGTTCCAAGTCCAATGGTCTCTTTCTAGAGTCATCATAATCAGACTCAGATCCATCATTCACGCCATCTAGAGCAGACACCATCTTCATTCCCTGTAGTTACACAAAAGAAAACAAGTTAAATGACAAGTTATGCTTTCTAAGATAATAAATACTTCAACTTTGAGCCAAAGCATTAACATTCAGTTAGATAACAATCACTACTGCCCATGCTAATGGCAGTATAAGTGTCTAAAAATCTTAGTGTTTGGATGGTCAAGAGGATAAACATTTGCTTGAAACATTATTAGGTGACAATTTTTGTAGTATCATATTGTTCACTTGCTTTTCAACACAACCCCTTATCCTCTGAAGATTCTCCCAATGCCCAAGGGGGACAGTAACACTCCCTTTGGGAACCACTGCTCTAAATCTCCCGATACATTTAAACATTAGAACTATATAAGCACTTTTTTGAAAATTGGATTCATGTATCGTCTTCCCAACATAGTTTGCTGCACCATCGGAGCATCAAGGATGCTGGCAACTTGCATCAGTACCTGGCCTTGGAACCAGATACAGAGAAGGGCGAGTCAAGGAAGATTTACTGCCTATATTGGTCAGTACTCCAGCAAATAGCTCAACAGCCAAGAGAGGGCGTTGAATGGCTAGCAAGTACTTTAAATTAAAAAAAACTAAGCAGATGCAAGGCAAGGGATCCCATACATTAACAGAAAATGCTAAATGATGTTTCATGGATGCCTCATGAAGTAATTGGAATGTTCTTTCAGTGCCCACAGCAGCAGTAATGCCCATTTTGGAAAACCACTTTTCTAAATCTCTGGATATATTTAAACATTATAATTATATAAGCACTTTTTTTTAATTAAGCAGATGAATGAAGAGGAACCCCACATGTTGTAAAAAGGAAAATACTATACATTCTATTACAGATGCCTCATTGAAGTAATCAGAATTTTTTTAAACCAAATGCTTGTTATCATAGGCCAGTCAAAAAATATATATCCAATAATGAAGCAGAAGGAATGAATTCATGACTGTTTAATTAACTTTATGGCACAAGGGCCAAATTTGGCCAAGCTGAATTCGTGATTGAAATAAGGATTCATGCTGTTGGTTAAAAAATTGGGAGGACTTAGGGAAAATTTTATAAAGGTCGCAAAATTTTTAGAAGTTAAAACCTAGAAATTAGGGATTTTAGAGAGTTTGGTTTGAAAAGATATCCTAACTCACCAAAGTAGAAAAATAGTAGCAAAAAAGTCATTTTTTAGTTGTCTGGCAGCCCTGTATGAACCATGATCCAGAATTCATTTTGAAAAACTATCCTATGCCATGCATGGCTTTAAGTTATGAATAAGCAACTGGCTAAACTTGGTTTTTGTTGTTTTTAGAATTCTGCTTTTGATAGATTATGAAACACAACCAACCAAGTCTAGTCACAAGTACCCTGTATATTTGGCAACCCACATTTTCTGCATGTTTGTAACATTTACATCTTGTCTTCCCAATCATCAAAATATTAGGTGCTCCTGGATGGGGTATGAAACAAAAATATTGTAGTGCAAATCTCCAATAAAAACGCCTATCTACGTATTTGATTGGGTTTCGTGGCACACAAGGTAATTTTTGGTCAAGCTTCACCAAACACAACAGAAAATTTAAAAGATAAACCAAGAAAACCATTAATTAAAAATTTCCGCTATTCCTGATTTTAAATTGAAACTTTTGGCAACAGTACAGGATCAATCCTGAAGGGACAAATTCAAAGACAATACCCCTAAATTTTGAAGTATCATCAGATGACAAGGTCAACACCCAAGTTGGCATCCTATTCTCCAAACATCCATACCATGCCAACATAAAGATACCTCAAATTTAACGTGCATCAGCCCCAAGGATACAAATGTCTTATATTTTCTGGATCAAGTTTCGAAATATCAACCATCCAGTTGCTAACCCGCTGCTCTTTCAATCAAGTTACCCCAACCCTTTTAAATAGGTAAAATTTCAAAAGGAATTGTACTGGTGAAAATGAGCAGCAACTAATTTAACTCAAAAGGAAAGGTCATGAATATTTCATAATCCATCTGAGATTAAAAGCAGGATTCTTTGAATTTTTAAAAAATGGTACAAACAATGCCTGGCTTTTGCTTTAGCTTAGACATGAATGTCCAGGGATGGTTTCTTAAAGTGAATTTTGAAGGACACTATAGACAAGATGTTCAAGGGCACACAAAGTTGTAAAATGAGCATCTTAAAATTGGTATGATTTAATTCCAATTTCTGTGATGACAACTCTATTCTCAAATATTAAAGACAAAAAGTTCATTGAAACTTGTACTTTTGGATATGTTTAATAGCTAAAAAAAAAAAATCTACCTTTATTATTTTACATACATCATTATACTATATAATGTCAAATAAAACCATGGATTTTGCTGCAAAATAATGTTTGGTAAAATAGGAAAGTATTTTAAACTATTCTTGTATAAATATACCTAAATTCCTAATTTGCTTAGAATTAATAAAAATATGGGCTAGAGAGAAAGAGACAGATGACTTGGCTTAATTTCAAAGTTCAACTATAAATTTAACCAATGTAATTCTGTTCCTATCCACTGAATCAACCCTAAGTACCCACTCCTATTGGTTGGAAGAATTCTAAAAAACAATTTGTAATGAAGGATATAGATAACCAGTAATTAGTCATGACAGATTGCTATGCAAAATTATAGACCATGACTGCCTAAAGGGGAAGAAGTTTGTAGGGAGAAAACATAAAATTGTTTACTTGTATGCAAGTGCACAAAAGCCTTTTATAATGGTTTTGAAAAGTAAATAGATTGTTAATAAATATTATACAAACATAAATAATGTCTTCTAAGTTTTCCTATTTCTTTAAAGGTTTATCCATTAGGTAAATAATATAAAATATTGAGTTAAATAACTTGCTAAATTTTAAACATATTAGAAAAGTTCTTCCTTTATATCAAAATAAATTTGTAACTGTTTTGATCTTCCCCATTCTTAAATTAATTTCCTAACCAGAGGTTTTTTATCTTTGAAAACACTCAAATTCTTAAATGATAAAATTAACAAATATTTCTATAGAAACAAGAATTGTACTATGACAAAGTAATTCCAATACCATGCAGTACTAGAATTTTTTTTTTTGTGAAAAATCTTATTATTGCATGAAATGATTGCAATGTTCAAGCATATTTCAGAGTAAATAGCAGATACTAACAGCAGGGCAAAAATGGATGGTTGATGAGTTGGCAAAATGCCAGAGGCACTACACACATGTACTGCTTTGGTACCTTTAACTTTTTTCAAATTTTTAAACAAAATAAAAGTTTACTTTTGTATTATTAAATCTGATTTGTTGCAAAATTAAAATATTCAAAATAAATTTTCCACTTTAAAATTTAAATTCAGTGTAGAAATTATTTCTGTACTCATTAATTGAAAAATGTACAGGCTGTTTTGCAAATGCAAATTTATGTCATTTAATACTCTGAAGGTCATAAAACATATTAGCCAGGTGCACAACTAATAACTTAAATGTAATATTTTTATCTGAAAAAAAATTATTAAAAACAAATTTATATTTCATAATATATTTCACTTTGATTCTCCCATTCAAGAATTTAAACTAGTTATTTTTTACAGGTTGCAAAGCTGCCTGTATAGAAATTTTTACCTTATGTTAAATAAAAAATTCAAGTAAATATTGTGCTAAGAGGTCCACATCATAATAGTCATTTTTGGATACAGAGAATTCATTAGATCTGCACTCAATTTTAATGTTTAGTATGTCAGATGTCATTTTTATGCTTTTTTAGTACTTATTTTAGTATCCAATATGTATATGTGAAAGTTAAATAAATACATTGCATACTATTTCTGATGTTAATATCTGCAATATATTTATTAGTCTATCAAAATAAAAAAATATTGTAATCATCATTATTGATAAATACTAAGATTTACTTAATGAAGAAAAATATTTTGTGCAGCTTAAAATTCTTTAAAAAAAAATTAGTAAAACAATTCAACAACCATGCCTTTTAAAGAATTCAATATTTTCTTATCCAAGGATCAAATAAATCTATCAAGGCAAGTATGCTAAATAGAAAATTTCACTTCGAGTATTTAATATTTCAATTAACTTAATTGGTTCACAGAATTCAGCAATATACCATTTTATATGTTTATTAGACAGCAAATTAAATCATTTAAAAATAAATAAATAAAGTTTAAATTATTACAATTGAATAAAAATTTGAATTTGTTCCGTGCATTGATGCTTCATGAAACTTAAAAAGATTTTCTCAGGTATAAGACGAAGAAGCAAACCTTTTCGACATGTCAATGATGTGAAAATAATTTGTCATGACTTAGTATTTTATACAATATAATTAATATTTATAATAAAGTCATAGAATTCAAAATTATATTGATTTGTAATTGCTATTACATTATTAATCAAACAGAAGCCTAACATTGTTGTTAAAAATATGTACTGTGTGTCCTATTAACACTTGTTAAGATATGTATATGTGTGTGTATAATGCTATCTTTTTATAACCTTAGATAAAAATCAATTCAAAATATGAAGATATCTCTTTTTATAAGCTTGATGATAGAATATCTTCTTTTTAACTTCAACTAATTTTTCATCTTTAAGTTACTTGATTATTTTAATGCATTAGAAAAATTATAAGGAACTCTGGTACTTCACCTCTCCTTTAAGTTCAAGAGGATTAAATATTTCATTCAAAAATTAATTTTTCATAGTATATCAAAGATTTTTAGATAAAAAATTTTGAAACCCTTTTCAACACAAAAAGAGAGCATAATATTTTAGATTAACGTTAGTAAATGTACATTATTAGTATCAAATTTTAAAAGATTTGTTTGGAGCTGTAAAAAGTTGTATTATGTTTAAGATTTTTTTTTTAATACTCTCAAATTTATAATTTTAGTAAAAATACAGAAAAGCATGAATAGAAACATTAGCTCCATGAAACAGATTCATTTAATCATATGAATATAACACTGAATTTTAAGGTTAAGCCTAATTGATCTAATTTAATGTTAAATTTCATGATAGTAAAATTTTTGAGGTCATTGCAATTTCTACAGAAATATTGATGTAATCCTATAATATTTGGAGCTAGCACTCCATTGTTATTTTGGTTGATAAGGAAATATTTTTTACTGTAGGTACATGCAATAAGAGTGAGAGGACACATGGTGAAAAAGTTTAGACTTCAGGTATAATTTTATAATTTTTTTATAAATAGAGCATTACAAGAAGATAAAACATCTTTGGTCTTATCAAGAGTTTCTAAGTACAGGTAAGATTGAAATCACTACAAGAAAACAGTTATGAAAACAAATGCAATCTAACATAATTTTAACTTGCAATATTGTCTAAGAAATGTAAAGTAATTTGTACAAATTTTAAGCCTTTTAGGAGAATGGGAATAAAAGAAAGATTGACATTTTAACTTGAATAAGTTTATTTCTGAGGAACAGAAAATCAGTTTATTTTTCTGTTCGTATGGTTTACTAACATCAATGTATTGAAAAGAAATTCTATAAAGGATTACAATTAAGTTGAAAAAGGAGCTTACAGGTGAGGATACTTTCTAAAAGTTGACAGGTTGGAATTCTTTGAATTAGATTATCTTATCTACAAAGAAAATTTTCATAACTGCTTAAGTAGCTAAAAAAAGGAAAAATAGGCCAGAATTTCAAGATAACTAAATTGTTTATAATTGCCTTCAATTCCCACTCAATTTTAAGATCCACCATGCATAAACTCACTTTAATTTTAAAGTTACCACATCTATACCAAAAAAGCTTATGCGCTTAACAAAATACATTAAAAAAATATTCTTAAGAATGGAAATAAAAAGTTTCAGATTGATTAAATGAGAATAGCAATGACTAAAATTTGGACAACATTAAAAGTATTCATCACAATTTCTAGTAAAATAGGAAACTTATAAAATTCAACTCTGTTGCTGGGGGTGCTGACAGAAGATTAAAAAATATACATGCTGACAGTGGATTTCCAACAGAACAAATTAAATTTGAGAAAAGAACAAAACATTTATCATGCAGTAACAAATTACAAGCCCTTATTAGGTGTAATTTCAGTGACCTATGTCTAATCAATTAATATCCCAGTCACATAATAAAAATAGTTTGTCCCATATTGCATATATTTTTTCAAGTCATAATTGGTCAACAAATCGTGTGGCAATATTTTGATGATATCAAAATGAAAATCATAAAAGAAACCTACGAGGATGTCGTGTTTTGTAGATGTAATACAATATTGGAAAGACAGCATCGAAGTTTATATTTTAAATCCCAAATCAAAAAATTTCAGAAAAAAGTAAAGAATATGATCCACACAATATGAAGGACAAACTGAAAGTCGTGTACTCCTTTTGCATCAATTGCGTATTAAACATATGCCAGGACGGGTTACTGTACTGAAAAGTAAACACGTAGGCAATGTTAAAACTACGTGAATCGGGAGTGTTCACATTTAATAAAGTTTTCAGACAACGGGGAAAGACAAACAAGTTAAATAAAAGACTTTCAAAACGAGTAATATCTTGAAATTTTATTTATTAATTTTTATACTATTTTTTCCACCCTTGCATAACTTCCTGCTTTCCGTGAAACTAGGTACTATATCTATATATATATATTTTCGAATACAGTCTATATTAGAGGACAGAACAATTCCTTATTCCATAATAAAGTATTCAAAATTTGTGGCACATCATCATCTTTCCAGTTGATAATTAAAATTTATCATTAATTAATTAAAAAAATTTTTAAATAATTTCTACGAATTTTAATACCTTCATATCATTATCAGGTAAGTAGGTGCAATCCTTGGCAATGTCGGCCCACTTATCGATGTCTGACATAATTGATAATAAATTTATTAAATATCGGTAGGCATTAGATTGGAATGTCGACACACCACCCTACCTACCACATGAGCCGACACATTTCCGCAAAAACACTACCGTAAAAATAAAATAAAATAAAATAGAGGAACTCTTCAATGCAGTTCAGTTCTCTACTCAAGTAGATTTATTGTGATTTATAGCAATCAGGGCCTCAGGCAATGTTTTGGGCATACTTTTTTTTATTTACAAAACGTCAATTTTGGTAAAATATAGTATTTTTAGTTCATCAGTTTGTGAGAAAAACATTTCATTGAATATCACTTCAATTTTTTATACGTTTCAAGTGTATTATACAAAACTTAATATTCATGATCAAAAAAGCATTATCATTATGAAAACGATCAACAAACTTGAAAACTGATCCATTGAAAATGTTAGGTTCATTTGAGGTATTAAAAACTGATGCGGAAAAGTGATTCAGTTCTAAAATGTTTGTTTTTAGATACCTGAATTTGATAATTATTTCAGATGAAGTGAACTGAGCATTAGTCAAGTCAAATTGAACCATATAAACAAAATAGTGAAGGTGGAGGTGTGATTGATAATAATCATTTTTAATGTTTACCGAGTTAGAAAATCAATAAACTATGACTGATATTGACAAATGGGTAGATATCGCGAAGGACTGCAAGTATTTGCCGGAAAATGATCTGAAGGTACTAAGTTTGAATTATTTTTTGTTTCCGTTGAGGGCCTCTGGATCGTAGATTTAACACTGAACTGTTATTGATCTAAAATAAGTGTCTCGTGTTATCCTATTCTTAAAATTACATATATATTGAATATTTTATGTGAATTATATTGTTGTTTTCTTCCGCGTGTAAGTTTTTTGTTCAATGTTAGGAAAAATGAGTCACTAGTGCGTCTCTTAATTGTCAGTTAAACTTTTAATTCCAATACTATCGTACTAGGCATAGAAATGATTCATTTAGTCAAGATTTCGATGTTTTTGTGGACTAAAAATGTATAGATCTGAGAAGAAAGACTTTCTTTAGTGAAATGTCAAACTGCCCTTTGCGCGGGAAAATAGAAGCAAGTTCTACAAAACAAGTAATGAATCATCCACCCCTTGTCCAGAACTTTGTATTATGTTGCATTTACCAAGATCTCGTATGCTTTGTGTCATTATATAAATATTAATGGTATTTAAAAGCATGAAATAAGTCAATAAAAATGCAATGATCTGTTTGAATTATGTATGGAATCGTAAAATTACAATAAGGAAAAATTAGCCAATGGAAACTGTTTTTTATCCTTGATATTAAGTGAGTTTTACATGATCGCTGAATTTCAATTTGCTGTTTCTTTACTTTTCAATGAAGCTAGATGCATCTGCAACATTAATACAATTGAACCAAATGCTAAAACATGATACATTTGTTGAAAATCATGTGTTATGCATGCATTGATAAATCAGTCAAACTGTAAAAGCTTCAAAAATGAAACCAAGATAAAAAATATTATTTTTTTGGTGGAGTTTGAAAAGCGTCCACCATCATCACATTGAAAAAAGTCAAATAAAATTCATCAAGAGTCCAGAGATAAATATCAAATAAGATGTACAACTGTCTGTAGGTTGACCCAGCTCAGATACATCTCTGGATGGGTTTACATGGCCTGTAGGCCAGATATGGTACTTCATATTGGTTTTATCCTCTTGTTTTCATCTTAGTTATTTTGGAAGTCTAATATTTGACAACGTTGTCTTATAGCTCAAAAGTAGCAGAAATTTTGTGCTTTAATTTTCTAGTTAATGAGTTAGCATCTTGTTTAGATGTAAGCTCATTACCTAGTAATTATATTGCACAGTTTCCTATGAAACCTGGATGACTTAACATTTTATTTAGATAAGTGAGCATTTTGCTTACTATATTTTAAAGCAATAGCTTGCTATGCAATAAGAGAAGTATTAAACTAGCTGTGAATGTGACTATAGTATCTTGGGAGTAGTAAGAACTATGATTACTGAGAAATACTCATACAAGCCTTTTTAAGAAAATATATATATTAATTAAATTTCTAGGCTAGATTTTCAATGCCTGTTTCATATTCAATTTGCACATTTTATGTGTTATTGAATGTGTTCGTTTTGTGTGCTTCAGAAATTGGGTTTAACTAGGCACTTTTTTTTTTGTACTGTTTTTAATATTTTATGCTACTAATGTTACTATTTCATAAGTGCTTTGATTGTAGGAGCCCTGAAACTAATTTCTTGTGTGATTTGTTTTGTTTCCAATATTCATAATTTTTTACCAGGAAAATCTTTCTTTTATCACAAATTACCTTATGTCAAATATATACTTAGGTTGTAGATTTTCCCCTTAACTTCTTTTTTGAAAGTTGCTCACCTTTCAGAAAAAATTCTGAACATGTAAGATAGAATTCATGTATAGTGGAAAATATTTTTACCAAGTTGGTTTGTGAATTATAAAAAATGAAGTCCTAGAAAATTCTCAAGTGAATCCATCCTACATCATCAAATCTCCCCAAAAGGTGGATCATGCAAAATGTATTTTCTTGCTCACAATATCATCACCCAAATTGCAGTTGCATCAAAAACTTGAAACTACCACTCAAGGATTCACAATGTTTGTTCCCAATGATATCTATTTTTGTACACTCATGCAAGATCATTTTGTTTTGTTATTCTTGAATGAAGTAACTATTATCAAATTACTGTATTTAATTTCTAAAACATACTTCCCTGCTCATTCCCTCCTGGATGAAAATGTCTCAAAATGATATATAAATATAAATGAGTTGTATATTCATAATTATACTTTATATTAATTTGTACTTTATATTCATTAATACAAATACAAATGTTGATGACCAGCTACAGGCTCGAGCCCAACAAGGCTGGTCTTTTGTTTATGAATTCCCCAATTCCCACTGACTATCCAATTGTATCTTAAATTCGTACACTCCCTTTGAATTAACTATATTTTCTGGCAACGCGTTCCAACTGTCTATTACCCTATTAAAATAGTAGTTTTTCCTTAAATCCCGATTAAAATGTGTCTTATTCAATTTATACCAATGACCCCTTGTTCTGTTATCCCTATTGAAATTTAAGCCCTCTGTGTCCCCTTGTTTTACAAACTTGAAAAGCTGAATCAAATCCCCCCCCCCCCCTCCTTCTTTTTCTTTCCAGTGTATACATGTTTAGCTTACTTAAACGTTCATTATAGTCGAAATTTGCTAGCCCCTTTATTATTTTTGTAGCTCTGTGCTGAACCCTTTCAATTGATTCTATGTCCTTTCTCATATATGGAGCCCAGAATTGTACAGCATATTCTAGATGTGGTCTTACTAAACCTTTATATAACGGCAAGATTATATTCTTATCCCTTGAAGTTACAGTCTTTTTAATATACCCCAATAACATATTAGCCTTTTTACCCGCAGCTGAACATTGGTGACCCATTTTAAAATCCCTGTGAATTATCACCCCAAGATCCTTGACTGTTTCTCCCTCCTTTACCTTTACTCCCTGCAGACAGTACTTGGCTCCACTGTTCCTGTAACCCATATGCAGAACTTGATATTTCCCTACATTAAATGACATACCCCATTTTACAGCCCATTCGGATATCTTATCAAAATCCCCTTGTAAATTTTCTATCTGTAACTTGGTATCCACTGTCCCCCATATTTTTAAGTCATCTGCAAATATGTGAAAGATAACTCAAGTCTAAAGGTTAATGTATATTTCCATGGGTTTTTAATTTGATAGAAAAATACTTAATAACTAATTTCAAAATGTAGCAAATAAAAGTGTTTTTAAAAGTTTCTGAAGATAATTTATTTGAAATTCTATTCGTCTATAATTTTTTAATTGTGAGTGAGTCTTTGTAATAAGAAGACAGTAATTAGAAAATATATGAAGGGATGCATGTATGAATTTTCTAATTGATCTTGAATTAAAATTTAATGATATACAAGAGAAGGCATTAAATGTCAAATAAAATAACTCCAGATTGTAAGGTAGAGAAAGTTTGATTTCTTTACTTTAAGAAGCTTGAGCACTTGTTTCCTTTTTTTTTCACAAATGAACATTTTTCTTTGTAAGTGGCTTGAACAAAAGTATTTTGTTAATTTTATACTTGAGGATTTAATAACTGATTTATTTTACTATAAAGAGTAAAATAAATGAATTGTTACCAGGGCAACTTTACTTCAGTGTTCTTGAAAGTTATCTAGAAATTATTCTGCATAATTTAAACATTAAAATAATTGTATATTTTTCAATAGAAAATGAGCTTGTAAAATTTTATTGCAGTTAATGGATCAGAAAGTTTGACCGTCTTCATTCCCATTTAGCTTTCCCAGCTGTAGTTTCTATACATTACTTGGGTTATGTATTAGTTAGTTTTTTCTATAATGTTCCGCATGAGAGACCTCTTAATTAAATGTCAATTTCTAAAAAATATATGTTTAAACTAGTGCTGTGCTAACCTTTTCTTATTGTTTAATAAAACACAAAATTAGTATTGCTGGTGCAAAACAAGTTGTATAAGCACACCTTATCACTGACTATTGGTGTAAAACTAGATAAAACAAATGCCTAGTTCATTTTATTCTAATGGGCACCTTTGCAACTACCTGTCAAGCATTTAATGCCTTTAATTCATCATCTGTAGTACCTTAAACTAACATAATTCAAAAACATGTTTTTTTTGTGTGTGTGTGTGATGGAAAAGTTTCCTTATTTTCACTTTTCTTATAAGAATTGTATTGTTAATTCTTTTATGGTTGTCGCTTGAAAACATACTGCATCATTGTTATCAATATCTATGTAGTTATTTATGTCATTATTAGTTTACCTACGATTCCAAATCATAAGTTTAATAAATATTCCGGGTCAAAGCTTTTATTTTCGATTTAATTTTGTTTGCCTTTAAACATGAACTCTGTATTAAGACCTTTTCAGTGATGAGTTATTCGGGATAACATTTTGAATACAAGGTAAGTAAATGAAGGTTTAATCACATTGTGCTGTGTATAAGATCTGTAGGGGAAGACGGGGTACAATGAAACAAGGGGTACAATGAAACATTACTTCTAAAATCAGTAAAATTTGTCACAGAAAGTTGCAATTTATATATATGTTATGCAACTATATGTTCCAATTACTGATGTGATTTGGATACATTCTCACTTCTACAACATTAGCAATAGAAGGTTATTGGTTTTTTACCATTGAAAGTAAGTTTCTTCACTAAAAGTAATTTTGTTTCTTTTTCCTCGTTGTTATATGTAATAATTATTTTTTCTACACGTTGTTATCTTTGTGTCGTTGTCTTCATACCTCCAAAACCAAAATTAAAAAAAATAATTTTTAGATACTTGAAAACTTTTTTTATTTAGTAACCTCAGTACGGGGTACAATGAAACATGTTTCATTGTGCCCCGGGTGAATGCATTTACTTGAAGTAATATATCACTGGTAAATATAATATCACTGATATAAAATAACATATTACTGCTTGTCACTAATATAAATAAAACACTTTTACTATGGAAATGGCAACACCTAACATTAATAGGAAAAGGTGACGCCAAATCAAAACAATAATTTTAAAAGCATGCAAAATTAAACTGTTTTTTTTTTCCTTCAAAAACCTTTTTAAGAATAGTTTATTTATTTCATAGGACTAAACTGCACTTACTAAAGTTCACAATCTTCCTAAAGTTCTCAGTCAAAGGGGGCCAAAAACAAATAGGTGAATTAACTTCTGGTAAAAGGGGTGTTCTCTTGTTGCTATGTGTGGATTTATTAATGTTTCTGGAACTTCTATTCCCCATTATTTATTATTTCCTAGAGTAAATTTCAAGTTTTGCATGTTGAATGGAGCTCCACCTGGGACTGCAGGTGATGCAACAATATTGGGATGGATGAATGAATGGAGATATTTTTGTTAATGTTCTAACACATTTCCAGGCACATACACGCTGTTCGAAAGAAAATCCAGCTGTACTAATAATGGACAATCATTAATTGCATATTACGATTTCCAGTCTAAATTTTACGAAAAATAACAGAATTGCTGTAACCCTGACCCCACATACCAGAAACAAATTGCAGCTTTAGACAAAACTGTGTTCAAGTCACTTAAAAATTTATTAAATCTACTGCAAATGATTGGATGCTGTGTAATCCAGGTCGTAGAATCTATCTATGAGATATCTTTTTTGCTTGGTATTGCTTATTTTATGTCTTTCAGTCCACAAAATATTACAAAAGGTTTTTCAGAGACTGGAATATGGCCTTTCAATAGAAAAATGTTTTGTGAAGAAGATTATTTGTGTTCATACCTGTCAGATAGGCCTAGTCCTACTAAAAATTATTTCCATGGTCAGATCAATGAAACTGAAGAGCTGACTAATGAAACTGAAGACCAGACAGACAAAACCCAAGAATCAGAAGTGGTGGATCTTGCCATTAGTAGATCAGAAACACCGACTGCAGGTTGTTCAGCAACTGTTTATACACCATGCACTAGTTCTCAACCTGTGAGGAAATATATTTCTCCTCAGGTGATAAAACCTTACCCCAAGGCTGGTCCAAGAAAAGAAGTAAGAGTAGGAAAACAGAAAAAAAAAGAGTTTTGTTCTAACCACGCCAGTAAAAAAATGCTCTGGTTAAGCAATTAGAAAGTAAAAAGAGGAAAAAAACTAAGAAGGTATTGTTTTCAAAGCCAACTACCTCCTACGACTCTGAAGATGACGATGATCCGGATTATTTTCCAGCTCCAGCTGATCACCGAAGTACTAAGAATGAGATGTCCACACATAACATGTGTGACACGAGCAGTATCTGTATAAATGATTAGGTATGTTTTAATCAAGGAGGGTGAACTGAAATATAAGGAAATATATTCTGTTGGAGAAATCATAAACTATATAGGGTGAAAATTGCTTGCATCATTTGGAGTGTTTCATTGTACCCCAGTATGTGTTTCATTGTACCCCAGCATATGGGGTACAATGAAACACTATGAGACATTTACTTTTTGTTATTTTTCAAGCATAAGGATATTGTTTAGAACCTATTAAAAATTTATTTAGATGGGGAAAATACAAGACTAAAAGTATGCATTAATTATATTTTCGTGCATGCAAAATTGCAGATAGGAAAAAATAATTAGTAAATTTTGTTTCATTGTACCCCGTCTTCCCCTATAGGACTGAAATAAATTGGTGACTTATCAGGATTGATAAATTATCCAGATGACAATTTATTGTGGTTTTGCTTGCAATTTAAATAATTTATAACTTTGTGTCATATTTTCTCATGAGTAAAAAATTTTAAATTCAAGAATTTAACTTCCTTTCAGAAATTGTGTGACATAGTTTGTGAACTTCTATTGGAAGAATCAAATATTCAGCCTGTTTTTACTCCAGTTACTGTATGTGGTGATATTCATGGCCAGGTAAGCTGTTTTTTTTAGTGATTTTTTAAAACGCTATGTTAATATTTCGTGGGTGTCATTAAACAATTGTGTATGTTCTGAAATACTTTTTCTGGTTTGCAGTTTTATGATCTTGAAGAATTATTTCGAACTGGCGGAAAAGTACCAGATACGAACTACATATTTCTTGTAAGTGAAATTATTAATTGAAAGTATATTTCTATTTATGGCTATAATATGAAAGACAATTATGCTTACTTTTTCCTTTTTTATTAGGTATTAAATTTGATTCAAAGCAAAATATGCAATGAATGTTTATAGTGAATTTTATTTATTTAAAGTTTTGATACCTTAAAGTCTATAATTTCATATCTGAATGTCAAAATAGTTGATAGTTTCAATATCACTGATGTGTGGTAAATGTAAGTAGAATCTGGAATATATTTGTACCGTCATAGTAAGTATTAATAGATGTTTATATTCAAATTGCATGGAATGGTGGTTTTCCATGAGTAGTAATATAATAATATAAGCAAAGCTTACTCATTTGCTTATTTCAAGAAACAACAATTACAAAATACTCATTGGCAAAGAGAATTGTGATGAAAGATTATTTATTCTTGGTGTTTTAATTACCTATTTTGATAAAGATAGATTTTTGAATACATGACTGCTATATTTAATAGTAAATGTGTGTGATCATTAACAAATCCTGAGCTCCAATAAGGTATTCTAGAAATTTTACCCATGACACTTCCTTGCAAAATTCATTGTTTCATAGGGATAAATAAATTTCTTAAAAAGTAATGGGGTTTTTTAAATATATTTTTAAAAATCCTTTCCCAGGGCCAAGCATAGGATATAGAATGTTTATTATACATACAGCCTGCAAAAACAGATGAAAAGTGTCCCGAGCAAAAAAAGTAATGCTCTGATTTGCTGAGAGTGATATCTTTTACTATATACATCACACAGAGAAAGGATTTTGTTTATTGATAGCATTACAGAGAGGTAACAGAACCAGGAAATCAGGGAATTCTCCGCAAACTTTTTATATTGGGAAAATATCTGAAAATTTTCAAATTTCTCAAAAAATGATACCTTAATTGCAACTATTATAGTTTGCACGATTACGAGTACTTTTGAGAATCAAATCAATCGTATTTGCCGAAATTGTAATTAGAATAAAGTACACTTGCGTCGTAATTTTCGTACACTGAGAAAAACACCATTTTTTCCACGGCCACAACAACGTCTCGTTGCCATAAGGCAAGCGAAACAACTTGTGGTATAAAATTTGTGTCACTAATGATGTTTTTTTTGTGCATTAAATTAAGATATTTTGCTTGCAATTGCATTTTTGCAGAATTTTTTGGTACAGCTTCAGTCTACGTTTATAGCAGTGGTAACGGCATTGGCGCTTTTTTTGCCGCACTTCTTAAGTTGCCAAGAAAATAATTATTCCAAATGAACCAATGAAATCACCAGGATTAACGGATATTGAAAGAACTTTCTAGAATAATCAAAATGACTAGGGGGCTCCGCTCCCTGATCGCTTATGCTCGCCAACCCCCGGGGATTGCTACGCAATCCTATTTGCTTTGCTTCTCAAACCAACACTCCTTTCACAGATTCCATTTGGTTTGCTTTGCAAACCAACATTCCTTTTGCAGAGTCAATCTCCTGCGACAGCGAAACTATCTGAATAATTCGTATAATCCTGATTTGACTTTCTGGTCCATCACGTCACAGCGAGGGCTTCGCCACCTGCTCGCTTACGCTTACTGACCCCCGGGGATTGCTATATCCAGTTTGGTTTTATCCTGTATTACATAATCCTGTTTGGTTTGCTAAGCAAACCAATACTTTCGCAAGTGATTTCACTTTTTTTTAATTTAACACTTAATGCACCCCAAACTAATAGCCGCATCAGTAAAAAACCTTCTGCATCTTGTTCCCTGTACAATTTCAAGAAAACCGTGTTAATCTCCTAACTTTACGATCTGTACTTCGTACTTTCTTCGTATATCGTCTGAGAACAGAGTGACAAAAACAAGCCTTTTTCCTTGCCAAATAAAAATTAAATAGTTTTTATGTCAATTGTTGCTAGGATAAATTTGATATCTGGCAAACCCGATAGTCAAAAATACAACCCACAACTGCGTGCAAAACCTGCTAAGCGAATTAAAAAATACAAAATTTGTGTGACCGACTTTTGATTGCATCAAATTTATTTATGAACCAATTTTTAAAATAATTGTTTCGTAAGAAAGAGTACATTCTGAAGTATACTGCAATATTTTCAAAATTAAAAAGTAATAGTAATAAGATATAGATATGACAGTTTTAGTTTTGTATCGGAAATTACGATATGAAAGTTCCGAAAATTGTATGACCAACTTTTAATTGCATCAAATTTATTTATTAACCAATTTAAAAAATAATTGTACCATAAGAAAGAGTGTAATGTAATGTATTCAGTGAAGTTCACAAATTTAAAAATAATAGCACTAAGCTATAGATATGACAGTTTTAACAAAAAGCGAAAATATCCAAACATTCCGAATTTTGTAGGACCAACTTTTTATCGCATCGAATTTAAGTATTAACCAATTTCAAAAATAATTGTACCATAAGAAAAAGTACATTCTGAGGTATACTGCGATATTTTAAAAATTAAAAACTAACTGTAATAAGATATAGATACAGCAATTAAAAAAAAATAACGAAAATGTCCCGATTTTTCCCGAATTTCAAAAAAATATTATCAAGAACCAAATTGAAACTTCTAAAAAAACTTGAGGAATTGCAAAAATTTACGTTGACAGGAACTCTTTAAAAAAAATTCACGGCTGAAGACTGAAAATTTGTATGTAGAAGAAATTTCGCTTAAAAATTTTTTTTGACACTTTATAAACTTTAAACTAATTGCCGCATCGGAAAAAATCTTAATAATTGTCCTGGGAGTACGATGAAGAACAAACCATGTTCATTTCATTTTTTTCTGATCAGTACTTTCTCTGGAAACCGTCTAAGAATCGAGCTAAACAACACAGTTTTCAATCCTGCCGTGACGTTGGTAACTTTTTCTTAATATAAAGAGAAAACTTAAAGATTCCATTTGCCGAGGTTGACATGAAGACCACAATAACTGTAATAGATGGGTTGCCTTAACCTGCCATAACTCGTTACTAGAAATGCAACAAAAGAAGGAAAAAAACGTCAAGACTGTTGTCATTGCTATAAATGTAGACAGAAGGTGTACCAATTTTTTGTGAAAATTTGTATTTGATTTTGATGTATAGTAGGATAATGCAGGGTCAGTTCTAAAAAGTTCATAATCAAAATATTAAATTTTTCCTCCAGTTTTTTTCATTTTCTATTGTAAGAGTTCCATTAAGGGTTCCAGCCTTTGCAGTAACAGTTAAAATATCTAAAGAGAAAAAATACAAAATATTTGTGGAAAATGATCCTTTTACCCCACCTGACCCTAAATATTTAAACATATTGTCGTGGGGATACCGAAAATCAATACCAATTAGGGATCATGACATTTCTTAAAGGAACTGTGAAATCAGGAAAATTTTTGCGAGACTATCAGTGAAATCATGGAAATATCAGGGAGCTTTTTTTTCGAGGATTTTGTTGCCACCCTGTATTACACTATGGACAGTCATTTAAATAAAATCCTAGCAGTAAAGCATGTAATTGTTCAATATTTTCAATTACATGCATCTTTTCAATAAAATTCAGCATTTTCAATTTCTATTCAGCATTAATTTATTAGGTAAAATTACAACCATTGTGGATTTTCACCTCTAAAAATGGTATGGTAAATTGTGAAATTATGTAAACTCCCTCTTCATGATTTAATGATGCAATCACCAAACACAAGAAAGTTAGCAGCAATGACTTTTTTTCAAATGAGCACTAAGTTGGCAGTTCGTAACGATCTGAAAATTCCAATCCATATTTTATCTACATTACAATGTGGCATTCTTTTTGGCCCATTACTATTTGGCAGTGACATGGTGACAAAAAATTGAAATCTCCTCAAGACTGATTCTTCCAACTATTTTCTTTTATATTATCTTTTACATATTTATATTTAGGTTAGTTGTATCAGTTTAAAAAATAATTTTCTTCCTTGATTTAAGTTCTTAAGCCCGTTTGTTTACTGAGTTTTAATTAAAAAAGTTACTTTTTGATGTATTATCTATGTTTATGTAATTTTAGATGAAATTCATAATGTAACTTTGTAATTAATTTTAGGGTGATTTTGTAGACAGGGGATATTATAGTCTTGAAACATTTACAAGATTGTTAACTTTAAAAGCAAAGTGAGTATATTTTTCACTAGGAGTAATACAAGTTCTGACATGTGAAGTACAAAGTGTAATTATTTGTTGCATTTTCAATTTTATGACAATAAATCTTAATTCAAGAATATCTATCATTTTAAGCTTTGTTCATATTATCAGGATTTACTTTTCAGTGTTAACTTTACTAATTTTAAATCAATAAAAGTTACTTTCTTTGTTTGTATTCAGTGTATTTAAACATTCAGTATTACAGTTCTTAATACTGTAATAACTGAAAACATGAAAAACTACCACTGACATAAATGTAGTTTATTGTCTCCCATTTTCAATGCAATGACATGTTTCATTATGTATTTCTAGAACCAGTCCTCAAAGATTCAATACTATAAATATTAAGTAAATGAAAGTCTTAATAAGCCTAAAAATAATCAAGCATATTTTGGCTTGATTATTTTTCCTTTAAAAGGATACTTTCTTTTATCTTTTGACTTAATAATATTGTAAATGTATCTTTGGAAACAAGCTTATATCTTTTCACAATAAAATTAAATTTTTTTATATGAATTAGCAATACTCAATCATCCAAAATTAGTTGAAAAGAAAATTTATTCAAAGCTACAAACACATAAATAAATGGTATTTTTCAATGTTATTGATTAAATGCGTGATATTTTTGTTAATTTTTCAAACTTATATCAAATGAACCTTTGTTAGATTCATGTTTCTAGTAATAAAAAGTAAATATAAGCTTAAATTCATAAATTTTTATGGGAGAAAATGAAGGAATTCTTGTCTGAAAATTTATTTTCGACTAAATGAAATAAAAGGTAATTTTACTTTTAGCTTTCTTGTTTAGAATCTGATTAATTTGATGCACCTAGTGGGATAAAAAGAGGATATTTGCTTCAATTTTTTAGATTTTTCTCTTTTGGGTAGTGATTAAATACAATGTTCTAATTTTGTTGTAGGTGGCCTGATAAGATCACTTTGTTGAGAGGAAATCACGAAAGTCGTCAGATTACTCAAGTGTATGGATTTTATGGTAAGATTTTTTAAAATAATTTTTATATGTATATCTGTAAGTTGCTTTGAAATTGTAGGTTCCTGTGTAATTGAACTTGGAAAATTTTCCTAGAACAATGGAACTAGTGATATTTTAATATTGCCACAGCAAAGAGGACTTCGTTACCAGTGTATAAAAATGTCATGATTTTTTTAAAAACTTGATTATTAATCACATGCCCTATACACTGTTTTAACAGTTATATATAAATTTATTAAATAAAAAATTGAGTTTTTGATATGACATGTAAACCAATATTTATTTTAAGTAAACAATCAGAATTTTTAACATGGTGAATCAATATTTATTTTACTAAAAATCATTTTTTTACATAGTAATACATTTAAAAAGTGAATTTTCAAAATAAAAACAAAAGGTAAAACATTTGTTTAACTTTAAAACACCAGTTGACATCCTACATAGTTTTTCTTGAGTAAATTAACATCATAATGTTAACAAATTTATCAGTAAGTGTAAGTCACAGACCTAAATTCTAGTCTGATTAGATAAATATTTGTTATAGGTCACTACTCTTAAAGTAACAGGTGACTGTTTCAGAGTGCATTTTGCAAAATGAAAGATGTTCATAGTGTTTATGCTTTCATCCTTTGAAATAGAAAGCTCAGTTGTATTTTTTATTTAATAAATTATTAATCACATTAATTATGTTATTTTATTAATGTCTCAATTAAAAAAATGTAGTTGAAAAATCACTATAGCTAAGCCATTGGCCACAGTCAATTAAAGGGGTAACAATTAATTAAAGCCTACTAGTGGGATCATGGGCAATATAAATAGCTAAAGACTTTTTTTAAGTATGACATTAATGTACAATATTTTCACATGCTTCCCACACTTGAATGAATGCTTTTTTGTTTGTAATATTAAATTATGTATGAACATTGTCAAAACTTTCAAATAGATGTCAAATAGATGAGTGAAAAAAATCATGATAAAAATGTATTTATTTTATTTAAAATTTCAATAGGATTTATAGTTAATTTATTGTTTTATCAATTTAAAAATGTTAGATTTGAGTCATGCAAATTGCAGTTCATTTTCTAGATTTGTATTGGCTTATGTTAAATTTTGTATATATTAGGTTTTCGGAAACATAGCATATAAATGTTTAAAGGATTTAAAGTAGTAAAATTGCTCTTGAGCCTTGTTGGTCTTTAGTCGTTTCTTTTAATTTTATTTCATGATCCAATCCATAAATCTTAATATTCTAGATTAAAAAAATAAACATTTTATATGGAGTGATAAAATTTTTAATTTAATAAATTTTTAGTTATAACCATTTGATCAATTTTAGTTTTTGACTAATGAACTTAGTTTGAAGAGTAAAAATTGGAAGTTAAGTCAAACTGTTTCTTTAAAATTATTCTTTTTACAAATACAGCAGTAGCAGTAAAATGAGCTTCTAAATGACTATCTTGTCTTTTACAAAAACACTAAAATTTAAATGAGATTCTTTATTCCTAAGGATATATTTGCGATATAATGTTTTCACAATAGGGAAATCAATAATCTTACCTGCGTTGTCTTGAATTTTCATAATTTCAGGCATGACATTTGATGAATACTTTGTCAAAAGGTCTTTCAAGATATCAAGAGGTTCTTTCTATTTAAACTCTGTTGATTTTGTTTTAGAAGGTTTCTGCTAGGAAGTGAGGGGTGCTAATTACATTTGTAAATACTGAAAATAAATGTTAAACAGTCCTGATTCCTTTATCACAAACATCAGATTCTCTCTTGAAAAGGTATGAGTTCTAGTGAATCCAACCTTTCCAAGGAAGAATGTATGAAAAATAGCCAAAATACTTTGCATTGTATGGACTGGCACTATATGTACAAAACTCAGCTTCTACTGATGAATAGATTTGACAGTGATGCTTGTTTTCATTGATCAAAAAAGAAATATTTGGTCACTTGTCACTGTCATTCCATCACTGGAAACTACTCAAGAGACTAACCCGTTGCCCCTAAATGGGAGAATAATGAAAATAAATTTCAATGAGAAAACAAAAATATTTAAAAGAAACCTACCTCAAGAATCTAATATTTTTATGGTTGTGGCCCAGTCCACTTTAGCATGAGGGATAATTTGCAAGTATATGAATAATGTCAGTATTTTTGATGAGAAAAATAAAGTGTTATTACATATAAAGCGAGTGGTGCTTGCGTAGCCCCCATAATTTCTACAAGTTGGCATCACTGCATCAGAATCTACTGATATGTATTGGGTCATCCAGAAAGTTCTGCATGTTTTTTAAGATAAGGTACCAACGAAGCAGTACAAAAACATAAGAAAACTTTATTGTTTTATTATTTTATTGCCCCATTTTGTTCTATGACTTTTTGCCATCTTTCTGGCAGCTGGAAAATTCCTTTTTTTAAAAGATCATTAGGTTTATTTGCAAAGAAGTTTTCAAGGTGCTGTTTGACAATCTCCAAAGAATTGAACTCCAGGCTGTTCAAAGAATTTTGAAGTGACCTGAAGAGGTGAAATCTGAGGTTTCAAGGTCTTGTGAATATGGGGGGGGGTGACACAAAACATACCAGCGACACTCAATAAGTCTTTGTCTGACATTCAGCAAAATGTGGGACTGAGCATTGTCATGCTGGAAGACAACACCTCGATGATTGGTCAGTTCTGGCCTACTTGCTTCGATTTCTTTCTGCTTTTAATACTGCCATTTGAGAACAGTATTTTTCCGATTTTGACTGTTTTTATGGCAACAATTCCTTTGTAGTCCCGCCATACAGAAATCATTACTTTTTCATCCAGAGTGAGCATCATCTTCGAGGCTGAAATTTAACAAACTACCTTTGAACTGTGGCCTCAGAAACAGCATTATGTCCATTCACAGCACACATTTTATGAGCAGTCTGACTAGCATTTTTTCCTTAAAATTAAAGTGCATAATATGTGACGAAAATTAACTTTTTCTGGTTCTCTATTCTTAGCACTGCAGTGAAACAAAAATTATGCTATAATTATGCAGAGAAAGCAGAAAAGACCAAATTTAAACAACTACTGCAATCAAGGTTACTCATCAGCAATAGCAAAATAATAACAACAAAGCGAGCTTTGGTTTGGAAGTACGCAGAACTTTCCGGATGACTCAATATTTAACCAACACAAAATACATTCCAGGTTACTTAATTTTTACTGTGTTAAACTTCAATTGAAAAAAAAAAAATTTAAATTTGATTTAAATCATGATTTTTTAACAAAATTCAACTGTCTTAAAAAATAAAGTTGATTTAAATTACCTGCTCTGTATGTTACAGTTGAAATTATCAACCCTCCTTGTTCAGCTTTGGGGTGCAAGATTTGTTTAAATTTAAAGTCTGATTTAAATCATGAGTTTTTAATAAATAATTTGATTTATAGTTTTGATTCTTAATTGATTGCTTGAAAACATGTTTTTTAATTATTTGTAAAGACAAATGTAAAGTAAAGGTAACAAGGAAAACCATTACAAAATAGAATAGCTAGGTATAGATTGTGATCTATAAATTATTGAGGCACACAGTAACCATTCCTGCAGTCTCCTACTATAAAAGATTTGTGAATAATATTTAGAAATTTAACTACTGAAAGTAGTACTCTTTTCTAATGCAATCATCTAGAGAAACAAGTGCGGTTTATAAGAATTAGCACATGCAAAACATTTAATAATTACAAGACAGAAAGTTCATCTTTTGAAGGACAAGCATAATGTTTATGAGTTTCCTACTTTCTTAACTGTGAATTATCTGAAGTTGCTAAAATGTACTGCAAATTTTACTGAGAGTAGTAGTTGTAATATAGCATAAGGGTGAATAATGAAAATGGATGGCATGAGATTTAAATGTAAATAGTTACTGACATACAAAGCTAAAGATTTCTGCTGCAATTTCCTTAGAAAATAGCACTCGCAGCTTTTTTATTTCATTGCAAAAATATTTTTACAATAATTTTCTAAACAAATGTAATTAGCTATTCACTACAGAGGCATTCACAAGTTAACACAAGAATTAAAAAATGTACCAATTAAATCTGATTTTTGTGTTATAGCTATTTAAACCAATTTTTAGTGCTATGTCACTTGAATCTAGTTATTCCTAAAATTTCAGTGTAGTCTATCAAACATTGCCACAGAAACTAGTTACAGAAATACTTTAACTTGGAAAGCAGGAAAACCAAACACTTGAAAGCAGACAATGTACCCTGTGCAAGGGAATCAGTTTTAACTGATTCCCTTATTGGTACTGATTATTTTGCAATAAAAAATGTGGAATGCTTAACTTTGTTTATGTAGGTAGTTTGAATTGTTTTGTTTATTTTTGCTACACTTAAAAATATATTTCTGATACATATGTATTAAAAAAACTATAAGTTCACAATATCTGTTAATTCCTTATTGGTTTTTAAGAGGTCAGTACACTCAAACTTTTTTTTGAGTGGTATATGAAAAAAATTTATTCAGTAAAATCTACTTAGAGTAGAACAACTTTTTACAACTTGAAAACAATACAATAACCTTGACTGAAGTTTGGAAAAAGTTTTCGATATTGGACTGCATTAATCACACTGCTGCTGCAATTACTGAAATAAAACAACACACATTAAATGCATTCTGGAAAGCAGCTGGAATGTGTCATTAATAGAAGTGCAACCAAAACCACATCAATGTTAACAACAGAAATCGTTGCGCTAGCACATGGCATCGGCGGAGAAGGTTTTAATACTTTCCATAAAAATGATCTTGTCGAAATGATTCAGGACGAAACTGTAAGGGATGATGACATTATAAATTACGTAACATGTTACCGATGGTCAAGAAGAACATGAACAATAAGACGTGACAGCAGATAAAATCTATGCAGGACTCCCAACTTTGCAGTAAATTAGAAGATCATTTACTTGCAATCGATACCAATTCTGAAAGAACTTCAAAATTCCAAAACACGCTTCAATCTTGTATATCTGGCTACTGAGACATACAAGCAGATAGTGAAACAACAGTCGTTGCAAAAACTGATCAATGACTACATAGTAACTCGAAAAAAGTCAACTCTAAACAAGTGCGAGGTAGTATCTTCAAGTGACAAAAGTGATTTTGAACCAGTTCACGATGAGAAAATCTGCAAATTGTCAGACTACGAAGGATAATGGTTATACATTTTGAAAAGTCTTGTATGTGTAAAATAAGTACATATGCAAATAAAATATTTAAAAGTGTTCGCATGTGTATTTTCTAAATGAAATTACAAAAGGTTTGGTGAGATTCAAAGTAACTGCCAATCCTTGTCTTGATTTCGTTTAAAAAAGCAATTTCTAGTTATTTCGTAAGGTTTTGAGTTATTTTCTACATGAGACTTTTTTTATGCAGTCAATATTCACTGCATAAAAAAATACCTTTTAAATGTGTTGCGAAAAATATTTTTTATTGCTACTCGTGAAGTTTTGGAATATTTTTTTTTTATGTGGTCCCTATCCATCGCACTAAAGCAGGTTTGAGTGTATATGTTTATACAAAATCAGTTTATCAATATCAGTCCAAGTACAGGTGGTATGTGTATCTTTTTCAAGCGGTTTTATGGAGGCCATTGTGGCCCAGTTGGTATGCCTCACTGCATTAGCAACCTTCAAGTTGTAGGTGGCGCAGGTTCAATTCCTGTCGGGTGCATTCTTTCCTGGGTGTATTTCTCTCTTCTGTGTCAGAAAAACTTTCATTGTGTGTTTTTCTATTACCTGATATTGTATGTCTTGTGTAGGCATGGTCAAGTCTGACCCTTGCGCCATAAAATCCCAATAAACCAAACCAACCATGTCACTATGCATTGCTGATTTTTTAGATAAATTTATTACATTCTAATTTTGCAGATGAATGTCAAACTAAGTATGGAAATGCTAATGCTTGGCGCTACTGTTGTAAAGTATTTGATCTCCTTACCATTGCAGCAGTAAGTATTTTCCTTTGAAAAACATTATTTCTTTCAATAGCACTTTTTTGAATTGTGACAATATGAAGCAATGCTTACATATAGCCTAATAATTGTATTAATATAAACACTATTAAGTGTTTGTTAATGGGTCATTCCATGTACAGTACATGCACCCATCAGTCCATGATCTCTCCAATTTTGAGAAACTTGGTGTATTAAGTGATTTTATCTAGTTGTGAGTGAAAAAAGAAATTCGGATTTCATCAATAAGTTCTTTAGTTGACTTATTTTCTCAGGAACCAAATAAGATACAGACCTGTGTAATGTCTCACTTTAAAGCTCTTGTAATGAACTTTAATTTAATATAAAATATTTTGTTATTTAAGTTTCTGCAATATAGAATTAAATTTTTTCAAATATTTTTAAAAAAAAAGAGCAATTTTGAAAGTTGAAAAATTATTTTGCTATTATCTTACACTTTCCTGAGTTTCATGTTAGGATCTTGAGCTTGACTAGATCAGGTCATTTATAGAGATAAAAATCACATATATGGCCTGATAATACATACAGCATGTAGCTTTAAGACTAAAGTCCTACTTTAAACAAGTTGAATTGACTAATGGGTTAGAAAATTAAGAAAGGGTATACAATTTTAATTCTGCATTTTTTTAAGTGTATGAGTTAAGAATAAAATAATTGTTTAGCTGTTTATCTATTAAAAATTAGTTTTGTATCAGTCAATATGCTGGATGGTAGCTGCTGTGTAACTAAAATTTCAGTCTTTCTTCTTTTTGAGTGTAATCTCAAGTTGGGGTAACTGGTTTCACTTTGCAAATTACACCACTAGAAGGAACCCAACAGACAGAAGACAAGAAAGTGATCAAGATTTCCAGTCAAATTTAACAGAAGTGAAAAACGAAGTTTTTCAGATAACTCGGCTATAAAAAACTCTAAGCTTTTGCTTTTTCAAAACTGATTATGAAAATAGAAGCAGAGTAGCATTTTTCATCTGCAGCCATGGTAAGGGGTCATGTAATTGGTTATGGAACAGTTAAAAGGAAAGCAGCTAGGACAAATCTATAAAGGTACTCCTATAATCAGATCATCATGGCATCTTTATAACTCTGAATGGGCAAAACTACATTTCCAGACCATGGACTTAACTTATATTACACAAGAAGAGTATAGAAAATGAACATCAGATGGCACGTTGACTCAGTCACATTAGGACAGTGTTCGAAGAACTTAAAAGCTGCACACTTTTCATTCCCTTAAGGTGTTGAACAAAAGTTAATACCAAACAATTTTCCTTTGCACTATTATTGAATGGACATGTCATTGCTATATACCGTGACAAATGGTCGCTGAGCTTGAGTAAAAACAGAGATGAGAATTAAGTGGAAATTGCATTTCTTCATCCATTAGGACTTTCTCTTTCCTTTCTTACCCCTCAACAACTGATTTGCTATGGATTTCTTCAACTCATTGAATTTGTAAAGCAAACCCAATTGCACCAACTGGCTAAACTTACACTCTACCAGGAGAAAAGGAATTTGCAGAGGTCATTAAGCACTTATTGGAATACAAAAATGGCTAAATTTGAATTAGGCAGCAGCCAACACATCTAGCATATTGACTAGTACTATGCTAATTTTTTAGGGTAAGCAGCTGAACTATTCTTTCTTTGTAGACTTAATTCATGTTTTTAGTTGTCATACTTAAAAATGCAGTTATAAATCAGCATTAAACTCTCTTGATTTTCTAAACTATCATTGAGCTAAACTCGTTTAAAGTTGGGACTTTTGTGAAAAGCTACTTACTGTGCATAGACTGTCCATTAATCTGTAACTTATTTCACCTGTCTGGCCTGATCCCATCAATATCACAACATAAAATTATGCTTGGTTTGATATAATTGTACAAAGTGGTTGTGGACAAATGAGATCCAGTAGAATCAGACGAGATAAGTTCCTTTGAAAAACTTAAAGATTTATTACAGCAAGGAGATATAATGGCGGCAACAACAGACACGCGTCCAGTGACGCCGAAATCCAAACAAGTTACTGGTTTGTAGTATGGATGCGACATTGACAACAAAACATCTATGTTAAAAATACATCGCCTCAAAACCATCAATGCTCGTAAACATCGATGTATTTAAATTTTTTTTCCACCATTTTGTAAAACTGGTTTAGTAACCTCCAACATTAATGTTTGCCCATGGAGGTAAAGATTTAATTTAATATATAATTATTATATGCTCTAATCTTTGTTATTTACAGTTTGTAAAAAAAAAAAAAAGTTTGTTAACTTTTTTCCCCTTTTAGCAGACTTTTTTTTTTCACTAACTGTCTCACCAGTTAGGAAAAAAGCTCTTTCTGATGGTACGGATGTCACCATCACCAACAAATACTTAATTGCACAGTTATTTTTAAAATTTTTGTAGTAGTACTTTTTTCACTCAAAAATAATACATGACAGTCTAAAAACATTGACAATGTAAAAACATCAATGTTAAACAAACATCGGCTCCAATAAATCAATATGTATTTTTTATAAAACGTCAATGTCACATCCCTATTATCTCGTTGCTAGGGGCACTGTTCCCCCTTTTATCCTCATTCTTTTCAGACCCATCACCCTTGGCCACTTTGGTCTAAAAATATGTTCAATTTACTGATTATAAAAAATATGCTACGTGGTTGTTTTTTAAAATTTTTATAATGGTACTTTTTTTATTTAAAAATAAAACATCAACCAGTATAAACAGATGTTAAAAAAACATCAGCCCCGATGCAGCGATGGTAAATACATTGATGTTTTTATAAAACATCGATGTCGCATCCCAAGTTAGTAGTGGTAGTTGAGGGTGCAATTCCACCCCCAAGATGGCTAAAAATAGATTTGAATATAAGAAGTTGCTGGCGTCGGTGATCATGGGGTCAACTACAAACATCAAACCTAGATAAGTGTACAGTAGTTTTATAAGTTTTGAAATTTAATTTAATTTTCAACAAATTGAAACAATTTAGTTCTCAAAACTGCTTTGATTTACATGGAATGGCTTATTATTTTTGAAACTCTTGTACATTTTTTTGTGAATTTGATTGTCTTATATCACTATATATTATGTTGTGCAGCTGAGGTGTTTATCAGTTCTATCTATTTTGTCAACAAGATTAATTAGTTTTTATACTTTTGATTTATTACAGATAATAGATGACCAGGTATTATGTGTACACGGAGGATTATCTCCTTTAATTAGAACTTTAGATCAAATAAGAACCATTGAACGAAATCAAGAAATACCTCATAAAGGAGCATTTTGTGATATCCTTTAATATGGGAAAAATAATTTGTTTATATCATTTGGATTAATATAGCATATATCAATTTAAAATTTCCTCCTAAAAATGTGTGCCTTGAATGTGTGTACTAGTTTTAACAGTTTGTTTTCATAATAGTTTTAAAAACAACATCTTGTATATGTATAATTTAATTGCATTATTTACATGTTAAATACAGAACCTGATTGTTTAATGATCTGAAAAATTTAATTAATTTGACAGAAATTAACTGAATGATAGCTATATATAATTTTATGTGGTTTTAAGAAAATGTTGATAATAATTCTAAAAAATCAATTGATGCATGTTACATTTAGTGCTTCCCCTCTATGCTGATATTTATAGTTGCCAATTTAATCCAACTCAACAGAAAAATAGGCTTTATACATGAAACATTAATCACATCTAATTGAAGTTTGTACTTTGGGACACATCCAAAATTGATTAGATTTTTCTCTTATTTTTAAAATTAATCATTAAATCTAAAGCTTTTCTTATTTCATCTGATGAATTTTCGAATTGGGAGGAGCATCTAAATATCAATTAGACTGCAACACTAAATCAAGCAATGATGTTCAATATTTAGTTTAGAATTATTAGCACCGGTCAAGTTTTGTGTGCAAGTAGAATTGTATAAAACAAGCTTAAAAGCTGTAGTTGATCTCAAAGGAAAATGAATTGAAATCTCATGAAAGGATGTGCAAATAAAATTGTGTATAAAACCAGAGCATTCAGTAAAATTTGTCTTCTGCATATTTTTTTGCTTTTTCATATTTTTCCTTCAATTGTAATGTCAAGTTATATTTTTGTTAAAAATTACTATGTAAGAACATTCTAGTTTCATTATTTCTATTCCTAGAGTAATATTTATGAACAATTATGAATTTTCTGATAGTTTCTATCAAAACGTTAATGATAAACCTAGATGTATAATTATACTAAGCTTTAATATCAACACTGGCTGTAGTGCAGATACTAATCATGAATCTTAGACTGCAATCATGAATCTTAGCTACACAAAGTGAGAAGAAATATGTTAGCACTGTTTGTAATTGTCTTACTTTTCACGAGCACAAGATTTACCTTAACATATTGCACATCTGGTGTGGTCAGATCCTGAAGAAGTTGACACATGGTCCATCAGCCCACGGGGTGCTGGATGGTTATTTGGAGCAAAGGTTACCCACGAAGTAAATGTTATCCCTTTTCTTAATACATAGTATAATTTTAATTTTTATTGAACAAAAAAGAAAATTTAAAACAGTAGTATGGTAAATAAATCAGTTCATTGTTTAACTAGTTTTTAACTCATTGTCATGTGGTTTGGATTTTTTTGTCAAAAACTTTTAAAGTAAATTACGATTTCAACAAGTTCAATTGTCCTTATTATGCATTTAAATATGAGCTTTATAAAATAACCAGTGAATTTTTTAACTGTTACATTAAAATTAGTTCATTTAATAGTAAATTTTTTCGTATCTATTCAAACCATTGAAGGGAAAATGAATTGAAACTGATTATATTTTTAATAAATCTATAATTTTGTTGTGTAAAAACAATGTGATGGCTTTTTTCTCGTAGCATACTTATTTAGCTCTCAGTTATTAAGATTTCATCTCTCAAAATCTCTCTATATTAAAAAAAAGTTGCCGCCGCCGCCGAAGAATTGAAATTTTTGTTGTTTAGCTCCATTCTTAGACGGTTTCCCGAGAAAGTACTGATCGGAAAAATATGAAATTAACATGCTTTGTTCTTCATCGTATTCCCTGGATAATTATTAGGATTTTTTTCCGATGCGACTATTAGTTTAGGTTTTATTAAGTGTTAAAGTTGAAGAAGTGAAATTTCTTCCGCGAGTGAGCAAAACACATTCAAAATTTCAGTCTTTAGTCGTGAGTTTTTTTTTAAGAGTACCTCTCAACGTAAATTTTTGCAGCTCGTCGAGTTTTTTTTGAAATTTAAATGTGGTTCTTGGTAATATTTTTTTGAAATTCGGGAAAAATCGGGACATTTTTGTTACTTTTTTTTAAAACTGCCGTATCTATATCTAATTATTATTAGTTTTTAATTTTTAAAATATCGCAGTATACCTCAGAATATACTCTTTCTTACGGTACTATTATTTTTGAAATCGGTTAATAATTAAATTGGATGCGATCAAAAGTTCGTGATACAAAATTCGGAATCTTCGGATATTTTCGCTACGTTTTGTTAAAACCGTTATGTCTACGGCAAAAACCATTATTTTTTAAATTTGAGAACATCACTGAATACACTACATTACACTCTTTCTTATGGTACAATTATTTTTCAAATTGGTTAATAAACAAAATCGATGCAATTAAAAGTAGGTCATACAATTTTCGGAACTTTCAGATCGTAACTTCCGATACAAAACTAAAATGGTCATATCTATATAGTATTACTGTTAGTTTTTAATTTTAAAAATATTGCAGTATACCTCACAATGTACTCTTTTTTACGGTATAATTATTTTAAAAATTGGTTCATAAATAAATTCGATGCAATCAAAAGTTGGTGACACAAATTTCGTATTTTTCAGTTCGCATAGCTGGTTCCGCAAACAGCAGTGGGTTGCATTTTCTACTATCGGGTTTGCCAGATATCAAATTTATCGTAGCAACAATTGCCATAAAAACGATTTCTTTTTATTTGGCGAGGAAAAAGGCTCGCTTTTTTCCCTCTGTTCTCAAGACAGTTTACCGACAAAGTACAATCGTAAAGTTTTGATATTAACGCTGTTTACTTAAAATTGTACAGGGAACAAGATACAGAAGATTTTTTACTGATGCGGCTATTTGTTTAGGATGCATTAAGTGTTAAAGCAAAAAAAAGTGAAATCAATTGCGAAAGAAGTATTGGTTTGAGAAAGCAAACCAAACGGGATTGCGTAGCAATCCCCGGGGTCGGCGAGCGTAAGCGAGCAGGGCGCGAAGCCCTCGCTGTGACGTCATGTACCGGAAAGTGAAATCAGCATAATACGAATTATTCAGATAGTTTCACTCTGTGAAAGGAATGTTGGTTTGCGAAGCAAACCAAATGACATCTGTGAAAGGAGTGTTGGTTTGCGAAGCAAACCAAATGGGATTGCGCAGCAATCCCCGGGGGTTGGCGAGCGTAAGCGAGCAGGGGGCGGAGCCCTCTAGTAATTATATGTTTTCACATACTGTTGTACATTTCACGTCTTTATATGTTTTTAATTAATTCTAATGTATAATGATCTTAGAATCAATCTATACAAAATAATAGTGAATTGTTTTTAAAGCTATAAAGGATATACGAATGCATCATTTAAGCTTGTACCACTCAATATCAAATACAACAATATGGGTTTCTTATAAACCTTTTTATATAAGTCATTGATTATCAAAGCGCACAAAAATGGGCCTTTTCGACCTGAAAAAAGTTATGAATTGCTGTCAACAGTCATCAATTATATCTTTTATTTTTAATCTTTATTAATTGTTGCTTTGAAGATTCTTTAGTTTTTACTGCATGTAATCAGTACCCATCACCTTTATTGTTTGACCTAATTGTCCAATTGGGCTCATATAAGGCTTATTTTATAGATAAAGGTGTCAGCTTTCTGATGTATTACATACTATAATTGATCCTTTTAATTTTAAGTTTACATATTTTGGATCCTTTGATCTTGAATTACATAAAAGTATTAAATTTTTTCTAAAAAGTATATGTTAAATATGCACTTTTTGAACGTTTCTGGTTGAAATCCACATTTGTTCATAAACAAAAATATTTGAAGTAAATGGAATCTTGTGAACAATGCATATAAACACCTATATCTTGACACAAAATTGTCTAATCTGAATAAAACAGGACTTATTTTATATATACATGCATGACTTGATTTTGCATGTTATATTACATGACCCTGTGTGGGACTTAGAAAAGTTTGTTTTATTTTTAGTATTTAATGTGTTTTTGAAAAGTAAATAAAAAAATGCTTCATGTGACATTGTTGGAAAGGCTATCCATTTATCTACCAGGGTTCCCACAAGTCAGGAAAAACCTGGAATCATCAAAAAAATTAATTTTGTAAAAAAGTCAGGGAAAATCACATGAATTTTCTTCTAAAACGTGGAAAATTGCCTCAATGATCTGGTAAATGATTAATCATGGTTTCTCAGACACTTTGGAGAAAAGTAGACAGTGAGATTCGAACATGGTTTCATATCACTTTATTTTATGAATTGAATTGTTCAACTGATTTCAAAAGAAACAGCTAATATTTAACAGGTAGAATTTTATTTTGTCCATTGGCTTAAATTGAAGAATTTTATGGTTGTGATACATTAAATCACAAACTAATTTAAGTCAAATATGTTGGATTATTTGAAAAAGTTATTTAATGCAAAATTACTTGTTTAATTTTTACAGTAGATAATTATTAAATTGGTTTTTATTATTGGCTATTGAAGGCTAAATTATTTCTTGGTATAACCTGGAATTTTGTAAAATTTGCATGGAAAAGTCGGAATTTTATTTCTGAAATAGAGTGGGAACCCTGATCTACAAAATAGACCTTATTTTTTTTATCTCAATTGGATTATCAGGTCAAAATAGACATGTTTATGGCATTGTTTACATACCATTTACTTTTTTATACATTTTGGTACTATTAAACAATGTCTTAACTTGAAAGCTTCAGGAAACAAAGGTTTGTAGTGTCTGTTTAACGTATTTTTTTAGAAAAAGATTATAAATATATACGTTTTTTTATTTGAAAGTCAAAGGTATTGAATGACCTTAAAACTAACGAGATCATTAAGGGAAAAAAAATAATTGTACTCCTTCATAATTCCAGTTCAAAGGTCAAATTGAATGACCTTGAAGCTAAATAAGTCACTAAAAATAAATTTTTGTTTTGTTGGGAATGTACTTTTATCTACAAAATGACCCCAAATTTATTCAGACTGCACGGTTAGACGCAGAGATACATGCGATTTAGAGTCTAGAATCATGCAAAATTGCTAGAAATTTCCAGAATTTCTTATGTATTTGTGCCACTAATTACCCAAGTTTTGAAAGAACCTAAGGGATGGGATTGCAGACTACGATTTGACAAAAAATTACCCATGTATTTCCCCCTGTTGAGCATGTTTTAATGAATATTTAAGCAATGTATGTTATGCCCAGATTAGATTATTTTTAACATGATGTCAGATTTGTGAATACTTGTAATAAAGCTTATTTAAAATGTCTGTTTTCCATTTTTAGTTTATGCACTTGAATGACTTAAAACTGATTTGCAGAGCACATCAACTTGTTCATGAAGGTAAGGGATCTATACAAGTTATTTTATTGTTGCATTACTGTAACCCACCATCATTCTTTTAATTAAAATTGTATGAGCTATGTTAATATATTTAATAATTGAATATTTTACAAAAAAAAAAAAAAAAAAAACTTCTGGGATCATAAGTTTAGATTTTATTATTTATCCACCAAGCCATTTCTTATGATGCATATTCATTAATTCTTGTGATCCTTTTAAAAGTAAAAGGAAATTAGGAGTACCTTGGAAAGCTGATTTATTAAGCTTCCATAAATTTTATGACATTTCAACGTTTTGTTGTGGTAAGTTTAGTTTTCTCGTTTTAAGAAATGTGAATCTGTAATAGTTAAATGTTCTCCTCATGTGTGCTATAATTAAGGATTAATCTTTGTATTGTAATTGGTAAGAGTGGATGGTTAAACCTTCACTCTACGACTTACTATTAGTTTTGATACTGAAAGGATGGACAGCTACAAAAAAAATTGCATTATTTTAGAATTAGATGCCTGTATTAGGGACAGACAAGTGTAAGGTTTTTATTGAAGTCCTTAAATTTTATTTTTAACTCATGGCCTCAGGAGTTTTTATAAATATTGATTTAAATTTGTCCTTGAATTTTACCCAATACTTTATTTTAAATAGATACATGCCAGCTAAAGCTTTTCGTACGATTTGTAGGTTTTTTTTTTATCTTCCTGTCATTTCCTCTTTTTTTCATTGCATATTTCTTTATTATTTAATAATTTTATTTAGTTAGATTTACTTGGATTAGTATTAAAACATGAAATTTTGGTGGCTGTTTCCTGGCATTACTTTTGTGTTATTTTGGAATTTAAAACCAAATTATCATTTTCTTCGAAGTTAATTTATTAAAAAATATTTCTGTATTCCCATAGTTCTTGAAAGTCATTAAAAATACTATTTTTTCTGTACTGGGCCCTAGTCCTTGAAAAGTTAACTGACAATAAATTTTTTTTACAGGTTACAAGTACATGTTTGATGACATGTTAGTAACTGTTTGGTCTGCTCCTAATTATTGCTATAGATGTGGAAATATAGCTGCAGTTCTTGCTTTTACAGATGTCAATACACGTAAAGCTAAGCTTTTCAATGCTGTGCCTGACTCAGAACGTGTTATTCCACCAAGAATTACAACACCATATTTTTTGTAACAATACTATAATTTATTTTTAAATCTGTTTTTTCATGTTGCAAAGCCATTATCTGTAAATAGTATATATAACTAAATAAAAGTTTTTGTTAAAAAAGGAATACATTTTCCTACCGTTGAATAGTCAGCACTTATCTATCACAAGAATAGCAACATCAATTTGTGGAAAAGAAAATTATTTATTATTTTGGATTTCAAATGTTGATTTTCTATTGAACATTTTCTGGAGGTAAAACAAATTTATAAAGCATTGAGTAAAGGCACATTGATTTCTTGTACATAAAATAAATTGAGCTTTAAATTTGCATATTACTAATGTGGTAATTTCCTTTACCGCTGGAACTTTTCCAAACTAGTTTCATAGGTCATATTCATTGTCGCGTCGTCCCAGTGGGTTTTTGCATAAACTATACAGACATGAAAGAGTTTCCCTTCTGAACATTTTTTAAAGGTGTCTCAGGATTGATGCAGAAATGCAAAGAAAATATTACGGTTTTTGAAGAGGTCAGCCTATTTTTTCAATTTTACATTATCATTAAAAAAATTTACCATTGACGTTGTACGTACAAGAATGAAAACAGTTTCGGATTACTGAACTATCTGTTTTCATAAAACGAGGATGTTTCTTCAAGCACAGGACTCAGTGTAGTGAAATTCTATTTTTAGACTAGAAATGTTGCCAGGGATATTTTATATCATACTAGCAGGCCATACACGGTGTTGCCCATGACAGAATTCGGGCTTTGCATAAAATTCGGACTACTTGAAGCATCAATTTGGTGTAAAATTTTCTGCAGATTTTTCAATTCCGTAAAAATTTTTACTCCATCTTTAACGATCGCAAAGATAGAAAACCTGTGATAGTTATTTTTGTGTTCGTAATGAATATTTTCATCAAATGCAGTCACATTACGAAAATGTAAAAGTTACAATCAGGAAAAATTATTTATTTAAAGAAAAGCACATTTAAGGTATCCTTCTGGTGTAAAATTTTCTACAGATTTCAAATCTGTTGAAATTTATTTGCTTAAAAAGTTGCCTTATACATTTCAAAATGTTCTAGAAAATCAGACTGATTCTTGCATTTGTTTTAAAGTTATAAGGATTTTTGTGAGTACACCTGTGCAATCAGTGTTTCGAAACCAAAACTAACCACATTTCTGTGTCTGCAAGGCCTGAATATTTTCGATTAATTAAATGAAACAGCTTAGAAGATGAAACATTTCTTTGTAACTGTTACTGATATCATGGCTTTTTTTAAAATTTACATCAGTATTAGCACTGTACAAGTAAATTCTAGCGATAATTTGAGAAAAAAGGCTTTAGTTTTGTTTTTCTGTTTTATATTTGTATTATTAATTATATCTATACGTAAACGACACAGCTGTGAAGATATATAGAATAGGAAGGCATATATATATATATATATTACCAAGGTTTGGTTTCCAATATACAACATTACTTTCGGATGGGGATGACAAAACATTTAATTATTATTATTAAATATACCAGCGTCTTGAATCTGATGAACTTTTAGAAGGATGTTCAAAGGTCCATGACAAATGAGAGTCAAAACAACATGATTTGGTTCAAGTGTCCAAATGAGAATTTTGTGTCGAAATGACTGCATCAGAAGCAGTTTGCAAGTCTTTACTATTATAAAAGAAAGTGGTTTTGGCACACAGGTAGTCCAAATTATTTGCAATTTTTGGGTTGCACCCAATTTTTAAATTCAATCTAGAAGATTTTAAAATGAATTTCATAGTTTTATTCTCCATCAGTTTTTCAAACGCAGAGAACTTTTTCTGCTCATGCGACCTTGTAGTCAGGATTTGGAATCATGCCAAAAAATTTTTTCATCCGCAGAACGGTGAGAATTTTTTTTTTTCGTTTCCGCTGAGATTTATCCAGCCAGACAATAAATCTTTTAATTATAGTCACACTTCTTTTGTCTATCTCCTAGACCGTTAAATATAGAGTAAAAATTTCAGTTTAGATTGATACCTAAAAATAGGATTTTCTTTAGATTAATAATTTTGTAATTGAATATATTTTCAAAAGATTTAAAATCTGCGGATAATTTTACACCAGCTTAATGAATTCCATCAAGGTGCCCGTTGCAAACCAACACCACAGGCATATAATATATGGGTACTTTCAGTCATATTCAGAAATCTGTAGGGATAGTAATTGATGTGCGAAAGAACAGTTTTAGTTCCAAATTTCAAACTTTCGAATATTAGTGAAAACAGCAATCAGAACAAAGGAATTGGCTCTTAAAAAAATAAAAAGGATCACTTATGGTCCAGGGAAGTTTTAAACTTCACTTATATGTAGAAAGTAGCAATAGAGAGAGTAAAAATTTGAATAATTTCTATTGATAATTTTTTACTATAATTTTATTTTTTTTAAAATTTAAACTGCTTTTTTTCCTTTATTTTTTGTATGTATCTTATAATTCAAAGTGCAAAGGCTTTTTTAATTTCCAATCAATTGACTTCAAATTTTTTTTTTACATGATATATAGAATCTTATGAAATACAGATATGCATTTTTAGTTATGAGTAGGGCAACAAATGCAACTTTTTTTTCACACGTTCTATGCTTTATGTAAAGCACTAAAAACAAAATTCCTCCTACATGGGGTGTATTGTAAGTGAGTTATATAACCGCAGCATAAATGCAACTTTCTACACAAATAAAACTCTTTGCATAATTGCAACTTTTTACAATTTAGCTAAAAATTAAATAATTTTTTGCACTCTCAATCAAACCTTCAATCACGTGTGTCTGATCTTGCGCATGCCGAAGTATTGCGGATCAAACAAGAAGTTCATGGAAAGAAGGTTTCTTTTTTAAATTACGGCGGGCACTCGATTGTTAATCATAGGCCACTGCAAGGCCGGGAAGCGATGGTCATTTATGAAGGGGCACCCAATGGGCGACCATCACTACCCCTAAGGACAGCACAATTACATCCATGCCCTGACCCCGGAACCTTCCGATCCAGAGTCCAACACCTTAATCACTAGACCGGTTGGCCGGCATGGAAAGAAGGTATTTGTCCTAACAGACGAAAGTGAAATAAATAGCAAGAAGTACTTTAACACATTGGTTGACACTCATGATAATCCAGAGCAAACTTGGGTAATCGACTGCAGAGTTTGCGAGGAGGTGAGTTTCGATCATCAATATGTTGTTTCCTTGAAGATGACGTTTTAAAATCTCTGAATGTTGAGCGAAAGTATTTTGCGCTTCTGCTATACGATACAGCATATTGTATGACTGCAGCTTGAATCACACTCGAGGTGTTTTATCTGCGATTGCTCCAAGTTACCTGAGGGGTACACTTGTTTCATAACTGCAGAAAAAGTCCAATTTAATAATGTCAGGCAACATCAGTGTCAGTTGAGCGCAGTTTTTCAATGTTAAAGAAATTACTGACCAAGGATAGGCCATTCAACGACATCAACGTTCTTCTGTATTTAATAATGTACATATAAATGTTGAATTTTTTCATTTTTTACTAATAATTTATTTTAGATTTTAATGCCTCAAAAATAAATGAAACTTTATTTTCATAAATGCAACTTTTCCCATTTTTAATGCAAAAAAAAAAAAAAAATGCCCTAGTTACGAGTAGAATTTTTTTTTAAAACTAGGGGTCTCTGCACCCTGCTTGCGAACCCCCGGGGATTGCTACGCAATCCCATTTGGTTTGCTTCACAAACCAACACTCTTTTCACAGATCCCATTAGGTTTGCTTCGTAAACCAACATTTCTTTCGCAGAGTGAATCTCCTGGACAGCGAAATTATCTGAATAATTCGTATAATCCTGATTTGACTTTCTGGTCCATGACGTCACAGCAAATGCTTTTGCCCCCTGCTCGCCAACGGTAACTTTTTTTAATATAGAGATATAAATGTGCAGTAAAGTGACATTTTTCGTGATATTTTATGTAGAGTTTCAGGTTTTATTTTTTTATCTCAAGATATATATATATATATATATATATATATATATATATATATTATATATATATATATATATATATATATATTCAATGTATCTTCAATTCCATAACTGTAAATTTAGATTTTAGTTCAAGGAATACTATAAAAAAAATTCAAGCTTATTTCATGGAAATTAAAAAAGATATACTTTAAAAATTCTTGAATTTTTTACTTTTTTTAAGTAAAAATTTTTTAGCACATTTTAAAGAAAATGGATAGTTTAAATTTTTATGAACAATTCTCTGGCATACGAAACTGCAAAGGGTTTGTCCAAAAGTGTTGTCAGTAAAGAAATAATTTTTAAGGTGCCAGGTCCCCTTAACGATCTCAAAGATAGAAACTTGACTAGAGATTAAAAAAGCTGCAACACCTGACAAAACTTTGGATTTGTTTTGTTTCTCGAACAAAATAAACCATGACAGCAGTTTATTGTTGTGGCAGTGGACAAGAGCAAATTAGAGATTGTGTGTTGTGTAGATCAAACTTTTTGGATACTCTTCTTCATGCCACCAAAGAATTTTATCATGTGATATTTTATAGCACAACCAAAATCGATATGTGTGCAAGTAGCCTGATAGTTTTCAGAGACAAGAAGTCCACTTTGCAAAAAAATCATAGGTTCTGCGATAAAAAAAAATCCAAATTATAACCAAAATTGAGGATTTTTTTGACCATCATTAGTTTAAAAATGGAGTAAAAAAAAAATTGTATTTTTAAAAATATTTTTGCACATTTTTCTTTTTAACTGACCATTTTTGCATGTGCCTTGTTTTAGGTTGTTATAAAAAATTTCAGGTCCTTGAAAAAAAAATTTTGGGGTTTGAAAAGTCCTTAAATTTTTTTGGACAAGGGTGTAGAAAACACGAGTATTGATGTATTTTCTTAAATTACATGAGTAGATCAAGTGATCCATGTTTATTTTGACCATTATCATTGAAGTGATAGTATTATAAAATAAGGATTTCCATTAGTCAAACTAAGATAACCCCTTCATATTTTTTATATGCACTAATTAAAACAAAATACTAGTTCTGTAAACTAAAGCATAAATTCTGCCATAAAAGCTTGCACTCAAGAAATAAAGTGAATGTCTTAAGTATAAACAGATTATTTTATAAAATGCAAGATACCATTTAAGAAAACAGTTTTATTCTAAAAAAAAACATAACATTATATATCAAAATAAAAAATATATAATTCAGCAATATTTAAAATGCGTAAAACTTTGAGGAAAACCAATATCACAATTTTAAGGCATGACACCAAAGCCATTGTATATCTTGTTCATTTTAACAAGCAGTTGAAAAATTAAATGAGAAGTTTTGCTGCATCTTTATCAACAATCCAATGCAATTCTCCTTGAGTTGGTTGTACAAGAGCAGCAGGCAGAGGCTGTAATCCACTGCCCTCAAGAATTTCCTGAAATCCAAAAGTTAATGATGTAAAAATGGACTTTTAAAATAACACTTTTTAAAAAGAAAAAATGACTTTAATAGTTCAATTTTCTCTGTAGAAATAAAGGAATAATATTAACACTAAAGAACATTGAAATTCGAATCAGCAGTATGATTCGAGATCGAATATTTCATTCTCTGCAACCATCCACTGAAATTTTCAATCAGACTTGATGAGTGCAAAGACGAAGCAATGGGTGAGCTGGAAAAGGAGTTTTGTCTTCAGCTGGAAGATTTATCTGTAATGGAAGGACATGACCATATTGATGTGCAGTGGGTTGAAGCAGATAAAACAAGAGGGGCTGATGGACTTCAAAAATTTGCTAGATTGTGCAGTGTGAGAGAATCTTCAACCTCGTCAGAAAGAACCGAACTTAATACCATTCTCTCATTTCTAACAAAACGTTGGAAAGTTTGTTGGTGTCAATGACATAAAACCCCAAATCTTGTTTTGAGCAGAAATCCAGAACAGAATTATTAAAAACCAAAAAAGCTACTACAGTTTCATTAAATTTTTTTGCAATCCTCTTTTCTGGATAAAACACTTACAACTTTGTAAATAGAACAATGATTTTTTTATTCCATTTACATATAAATAAGCATTATGAATACCTATGATCTGTAATCCTTACACAAGTTTAAATGGTACGTAATCCAGTTTCAGATGCAATGTGTTCAGTTTGGTATTAAAACACTACTGCTTTGCGAGGTTTCTGCAGTTGATAAAAAGGTGAATCTTTACTTATGCATTTTTAAATACAAATAATACAAGTTATTGTGACATATACAGGTATTTCTAATACACATTAATTCATGCAGTTTTTTATGGCAAAGGACGTTCAGCGCAAAAGTTTTATTGATGCATAATTTTCAAAGTTGGCAAGTATGTTCCAAGAATCAGTTTGGTAGTGAAAAAACAGATATTCATTATTTACATATCTGTAATTTCAATTTGATGTTTTTCGTTCAATTATCAAAATAAGTAATAGTTTAATTAGTTTTTAAATTTTGTTTATCAATGTATGCTAATTTTGGGAAATGCTTTTGTGCTTAAATGATACACAATGCATTTATATGCATACTCTGAACTATTCTACGTATTCTGGGTAACATGCCCACACTCTAGGGACTTCTTACTAAAAAATTAAATTCTACAAAAATGTAAAATATTAAATATAACATTTATTTACATTTGTAAAATTGTGTATTCAACAATGTCTACCTTCATTAGAGTATGGTAGTTGCTACATGTGATGAATAGGAATTACAATTTATTAACAAAAGCAGAAGTGTTAGTTAATTAATACAACATGAGTAACAGCAGGTAATTCTACTAGTAAATAATAAATATTAAAAGGTGTCTTATTTCTCTCTCCTGTTTACAGAAGTGCATTCACACGACTCATTTTAACAACGATTTATTTCTGGGAAGGATTATTGGCATACACCATGGTACATTGTTGAGCAATAAAGAAAACTTGAAAAGTTCTCAAAAATTAAATGCTATTTCAATAGGTAATTTGCTTATTAATAACAGTTATTTGTGGCTGAGTAATTTTTAAAAATGAATTACACCTCAAAATGTATCTAGTTTTAATTTGCTAATGTACTCTAGTGTAGCCATGATACATACCTATCTGGCAGCCAAATGTAAAGTTATTGTAATGCAACTTTACATTCAATCCCACGATTCAATATTTACTTCAGTGGGTATGGCTTTTTTGTCACAAGATCCAATAATGGATATTTACTTCAGAATATGATTTGTATTTGTTCAAATAAATTCTTCTCCTAACTAAGGGTTTTGATTAATTACAATTACAAGGATTCTTCAGCCAAAGAATTTGTGAAATAGTAGTATAAATTTTCCTAAATAGAAGCTAAGTCTCTTATTAAACTGTATTTAGCAATTTTAGTTGCTCAGATACAAAATGAATCCGCTAAAACACGATAGACTAATTAAATGTGACAGACATTCATGATAAGTAACAGATCTCAACAAGAATTTTAAAATTAAAAATCTAAATATTTTTAATAATGTTTCCATGACAATCTAGCAACTACAGATTTCGATGTTTTTCATTCATGAATGCCACAATTTGGCACCAAAACTTTAAAATTTTCATCCTTTTAAAAAAATTTTCCCTACAAGAATCAAAACATTTTCTTCCTCTGCCATAAGCTTAAAAAAAAGACTAACGCTTTCATTAACTAGGTAAATTTTCAAAATAAAAAAAAAGCATCAAATTTTTTAAATACGATCTTTAGAGACGATTTTACTTAAAAAGATGTCCAAGGTATAGAAGTAGTAGCAAAAGTTGCCTGTGGCAGCAGTGCAATTAAATTTTGCTAAAGGAGAAATAAAATTATTATCTTCAATCATGAATGTTTTAAATAAAACATGCTTATAGAATACAATTAAAAAATAGATTGAATTTAACACATGCATACTTTCAGAGTCTCTGCTTTTGATTCGCCAGTTGTGACAAATACAACACATTTAGCATTGTTCAAAACAGGTAAAGTTAGAGTAATACGAGATGGAGGAGGTTTAGGAGAATCATCAAGAGAAGCAACCCACTTCTTTTCCTCCTAAATATAAAATAAAAATAATTACATTAGTGTATAACCAAAGATTTGAAATTGATAAAAATAACCTGAAATTTCAACTTGTTTAAAATAAATATTTTTCAACAAATATATACATGCAACTCCACACTAACGGCCATATTCACCGTTAACTAGACTGGGAGTTAACCAGCATTAAAAGGAGAACTGGTTTTTCCAAGATCAGAGTTAAAAGTTCATTTCACCGTAAATCAAACCGCATGTACATTCCATTAACCGGCAGTTCGTGTTATGAAACTTTAACCTGGCTCAGAGCTGGTTAGATTTAACTGTGCATGCGCAGTAAGCGATTTTTCGTAAGTATACAAACGGTTTTGCATATTTGCAAGTAAGTTCAAGCTCTACTGATGGATAAACTGAAGAAAATTTCATGGATTCAGCAGTTAGATTTTAAAGAGAAAGGGAAATAAAAAGAAGAAAGGACCTATTTGTTGAAATGGACGATTACGAGTTCCGAAGAAGATTTCGTCTTACCAAAGAAAGTGGCGTGGAATTGACTAGTTTGATTCATGAAAAATTAGAAAGCAAGACAACTTTAAATAATGCCATAACCCCAGTTGAACAGGTCTTAATTGCTCTGCGGTTTAACGCTGTAGCATGTAAGCAATTGCTGATCTGTTTGAGGTCAGCCAGCCGACTGTATCTCGAGTGGTTCATAGAGTGAGTGAGGCATAGCATCACTCTTGCCTGAATACATTTGCCTACCAGTCAATAGCAAGGAATGTAAAGAGGGGGGCATGTTAATCTTATAATTTATTTTTCTTATAATTAATCACTCCAAATTACTACTAATTTTTTTTTTTTTTTTTTGCAATGCTAATCCATAAGTCAAAAGAATACATAATTATCTTTCTTTTGGAGGTTTTATATAATTGGCTTATAACATAAATTATATTTTGAATTTGTGAGTAGCTGAAATTGTAGAACTCGACTTGTAAGAATGATAAATTGATCCAATGAGACCTGAATTGCTTCTTTTTCTACAATTCATATTAAAAATTATATGTGACCCAGACATTTGAGTTTCTATGCTTTTGTGACATCATTTAGAGACATTCCCTTGATGTGCATTGTTCCACGTTTTAATTTCTAATTTAAAAATAAATCAAGTGTTTATTCATGAATAGTTATTAATATAAACAAGTAACTATTAATAATTAATATATATTAATCATATTAATAATTCATCTATATTAATACAATTAATAATTCATCTATATTAATATAATTAATTTAATCTTCCCTTTTTTACACTGGGGTACAGTCCATACATTCCGGGAGGACCAACCCACCATTCAACAACCCTAGTTATACCTATGGAGGACTAGTGTGGGCAATGAAAGTAGAAGGAAGAAGTATTTGAAGGGGCAGAAAAGTCCTGGGCATAGATTTGGATAAGAATCTCATTAGTGTGATTTTTGTAAGTTTCTTTTTATTTCATAAACTACGGAATCCAATTTGTAGAGTCCAACTCCGGCTGCATTTGCCTGTGTCAGCAGCTGAACAGAAATATGTGTGAAACAGTTTATATGATTACATTGCATCAGTTGTTTTTGTCTCTGTGCAAAATACCCTCAAAGACTATAGGGTATTCCCCATGTTGGAGAGCTGGTCATAAGTTCAAATGGTCATCTAGCAAGGAGTGCCTGTATTCTCTTTTCATTAGCACATTTTACAGTTCTATTATTATAAATACATGCAATGAAATTAATAATTTGTAACATTTAAATTTAGAAAAGAGACTACACATTACGGTACAAAACTTCACAGCACCAAAGTTTTCAATACCCCTCTCTTGTAGAGGTTGTAATAACTACAAAGCAACAGGAAGTAAAATTGTATAATTGTGATCTAATAAATATTGGCCATAGTAGTTTAATCCCAACACGAATATAAATTTGTAAATAGCTGACTTGTTATTTTCAGTTACATATCAACAACTGAATAAAAAGGTAAATTTGAAAAAATTCCGTGGCAAGTACAAATAAGTCTTGATAAAACCTGAAGCATGAATGACGATTTTTTTAAACGTAAATCTGTGGGTGGGTGAGATGTTGGTTTTAATTTTTACATCCTTGACATTTTACTGCAAAAGCCAACTAGGAATAGTAGAAGCTTGTGATCTTTAGCCACAAATGTCTTACTATGATTGGTTCATGGTGTTTGTTATGTGCAATGGTTACCCTTTCTCTAAGATTTCTCTCGAACTCTAAACTTCCTACTGAGGCTAGCAACTAATCTAGATAGTATATGCAATGTGTCCTTGTACACAGCCTATCGTTTACTATTCTCTTAAAACTTAGTATTAAAAGAAGTTATAGCAAAGCATACCTTTAAAAGAAGGTGATTAGGAAACAGCGAACAGGTATGGCCATCTGGACCTATGCCTAACAATAAAAGGTCAAACTTCGGAAGAGAAGAGGAAGATATTTGAAGTTCTTGTTCAATTTTGCTGACATAATCTTTTGCTGCTGCTTCTCCTAAAACAATTATTAAATAACTTTTAATTAAGTATACAATTTTGTGAGATGGTATAAGTATTAATTTGTTTTTAAACAAACTGTACCATATGGTACTAGCCGACCCTTTTCCCTAACACGTGGACGCTGGAATGTTTCGAAATGCAAAAACAACTTCAGACTTTGCACGTGCGGCTCATCAGCGTCCCATTTGATCCATACACAGCTGGAGTTTCCGTCGGTTCCCTAATCCCATTTCTGGGATCAAGTTTTGCTGTGGGGGACTCAAGTCGGCATGACAGACGGTTTTCGCATCTGTGTGGGGGTGTTTCTGTTCTGGAGAGGACATAAACATCTCTAGAGGGCTCGGAATTCACCCCCCTCTCGTTGTCAGCGGCGGTTCTGTGGAGCGAAGCGAACGTGGATTTTAGGAGGATTCGGACTCGAGATTCGACGAGAGACAGACGTCTCTGTTTGCCAATTTTTACTTTGGCTTCAGGCAGGTTTCGGTTGTCGATGGCTGTGCCCTTAATTATCTTTTTAAATTTTCTTGTAAATATTTAATTTATGTAAATAAATAGTTTAATTTTAAACCAGCTGTCCGTCAAATTCTTACATGACGGTACAGCTTATTAATATGGTGGCAGCGGGGTTGATAGATTAAAACAGCCTCGACAAGTAAATCGAACCTGCCATTTTGCCTGAAAGAGAAGGCCGATAGAACTTCGTAATCAGAAGTTCGGATTGTCATTTCCGCTGTCGGATTGTCACTTTCGCTGAAACCCGATAGAACTTCGCAACCAGAAGTTTGGATTTTCGCTGGAGACCGTTTCCCTTGTCTTAGAGAAAACGAGAAGGAGGTACCGGAGTCACCGACCCCATCCATCACCGAAACGGAAACTCGTCGCAATAAGTCCTGGTTTTGGTTTCGAGTTGCCGGTCCTTTTCAACGGAGCGTGAGCGGAATCGACGGAAAGTTCGACAAGTCCAGTTCATCAGGGGAATAGATTCCCCACCGGTTCGTCCAGAGGTCATCTTGACCGTTTATTATTGGGAAAAAGTCCCATCGGTTCGTCCAGAGGTCATCTTGACCGTTTATTATTGGGAAAAAGTTCCCATCGGTTCGTCCAGAGATCATCTTGATCGGTTATTATTGGGAAAAAGTCCCATCGGTTCGTCCAGAGGTCATCTTGACCGTTTATTATTGGGAAAAAGTTCCCATCGGTTCGTCCAGAGGTCATCTTGACCGTTTATTATTGGGGAAAAGTCCCATTGGTTCGTCCAGAGGTCATCTTGATCGGTTATTATTGGGAAAAAGTTCCCATCGGTTCGTCCAGAGATCATCTTGATCGGTTATTATTGGGAAAAAGTTCCCATCGGTTCGTCCAGAGATCATCTTGATCGGTTATTATTGGGAAAAAGTTCCCATCGGTTCGTCCAGAGGTCATCTTGACGGTTTAATATAGGTTCATCGCGAACCGTTTTTTCGTCAGTGGTGCAGTGCTATTTGTGCGCGTTGTGGAAGAGGTCGAGACGACCTACACCAGTGGGCTTTCAGCCGAAGAGTGTGTTTGTGGGCTTTTTAGCCGAAGATAGTGCAGTGCAGTGTTTCCACCCGTGGTCCAGCCTGTGGACAGTGGTGCCAAGTGATCCAAGTCAGCAGATACAGGTTAGTGCCATTTCCCTATTTTGTCACTGTGACTAAGTTTCAAGAATTGTGTAATAGCTAAAATTTTGTTAATATCAATTAGTGTGGTCACTCTAAAGGAAATTGATTTAGCTTAAGTATCTTGATTCTGTATTGTGCATATGAGAATTGCTAAATTATGGTATGGTATGTTGTATACCGTAAAAAGTATTGAATTGGGTGTTGTGCAAGAAAAGTAGAGAAGTAATTTTGAATTCTCGAAATGGCGTACTTGGGCAAAGGTAGGAAACAAGATCTAGAGGAACTAGCTGAATTTTTGGGAATAACGGTTACTCCGGGATTAATGGCATCCCAACTTAAGGAGTTAATCCTCTCGCACGATTCCTACGATGAGGAGTACGCAAAGTGGCGTTAGAAAGGATTATACAGGAAAGACGAGAAAGGGTTATAGCGGATAAAGAACAAGAGAGAGAGGATAAGGAACAAGAAAGACGGTATAACTTTGAGCTTTTAAAACTACGGATTGAGGCATACCGACCAAAAGCACAGGGAAAAACATTTTTCCCGGCGAAGGTAAGGGAGGAGAATTACCCACCGGCCCCCACTCGAGAGAGGAACAATTTTTTCCCGCCTAGTTCCCCGGGAGGGAAATTTGACACTTCTGACCGGAGACTTATGCCGCGGTGTTTTGAGTGCAACGCGAGCGACCATTTAAGGCCAAATTGTCCGAGGTTGGGGAAAATGGTGTTTGTAGAACCGATAAATTGACGTCTCGGAGGGGAAGCCGAACATGTATTACTGTTGCCGTATCTACAAAAGAGATCTGAGCAAAGTCATACAGTTGAAACCCGCTTGCAGAAGTGTGGAGAAAATGTTTTGGCCCCGTTGGCGATAAATAAGACCGACGCGGAGTTGAGATCGGGCGAGCCTATTAGTCTTCCTATGACAGAGGCTAACGACCAGAAAAAAGAACTAAAGGGGCAGAGAGACGACGATGTTTACGGAAGGGAGAAAGTAAGTCCCCAAGTAGCCAAGTTATGCTCTCCGAGGGTGGTAATCCAGACCGACACAAAGGTGCGATCGAAAGAACCGTTAGTTCTTCCAGTGGGGGTAGCAAGTGAAACGACAGGAATGATTTTCCTGGAAATACCGAATAGCAGTAAGGGAAAGATAATGGAAGGTGGCCCAGGGTTAGAAGAAGAATTAGAGGTGTCCGTTTCCGTTCAGGAGGAAACTTTTGAAATAGGTCACGTGGGCCAAAAGGGGAAAAGAAAAGAGTTGCTAGTGAGTGAAGGGGTGAAGCCAAGACCTTTAGCTTTAGGTTCTGGAGCCGGATCAGATTGGGACCCACAACTTACACTGTTAGTGTTTTCCACGGTACACGTGAGCAGCGTTTACGCCCCGGCAGAATTGGTGCACGGGAAGAGTATAAAAACCCCAGACACCTTGCGGTATGAGAAATGGTTAGGACCACAAACAAAATTGTCACGAGATTGGCAGGAATGTGAAATCAGGAGGGTATTGATGATTTTGGCAATACGTCGACCAAAAAAATTGGAAATTCCGCGATCGAACACCGATCTGGGAAAGGAAAAAAATTTAATGCCGACAGTCTGAGTCGCGCTTTTCACGAAAATTCAAAGAGTTAAATAAAATGTAATTGAGGAAGATTTGTGTTGTACATTGTAATATTATTGCGAATCATGTTTTGAGTTGAGTGAAATGGACATTTTTGTAGTTATGGCATTTCACTTAAATGTTTCTTTATTCTTGCTGGAGATTTTAAGTGCTGAAATTGTGAATCATGTTTGCTCGGAGTGAAATTGGTAGCCTTGTAACTATGAAATATTCATTCAATGATTTCAGTATCTTTTGCTGAGGATTTTAAATGTTAAAAGTTGTAAACTATGTTTTGCGTATGGTGGAATTGATTTCTTGTATCTATGTTCTTCACTCAAGTACTTTTCGTTGAAAGCTACGTGCAAATTTAAATTATGTTTTGTGTAGAGTGGAAATTAATTTTGTGTTTAGGATGTTTTCACTCAGTCATTCTAAACAACTGTCAAAGATTTGTAGTCTTAAAATTTCAACTCATGACGTGTGTTGAGTGAAACTTAGGAATTTGGTTTTCGCTTAACAAGTTTGATATTTTATATATGTTTTGGTGTATTTTGGTTTGGTTAATGAAAGTATTATTATAGTTCGTGTGGTTTGTTTATTCTGGGTTCGCTTAGCGAAAATATTGAATTTAGAAATATGCTTTGTTGTATTTTTGTCTGGTTAATGGAATTTGTATAGTTCGTAATGTGTATTGAATTTTGGATTTCGCTTAACGAAATTCTTATATGTGATGTGGTTAATGTGATTTGGTTTTAGTTTTAACGAATTTGGTATAAGTCTTAAAGTTTGGTGTTTATTTTGTTTTTATTTTAATTTGGTATTTGAGCCTTGAGTGACCATACTGTAAGGGAGTAGAAAGTTACTCAGGTATATGAATTTTAAATTGATTGGATTTAACTTGCCTTACACATATTCTTGAGTCACGGTTTCAGGATATGGTGGTGGTAAGTGATCTGTTATTCTGAATTGCCAGTGGGTGATTATCCGTGCGTCTGTGGATGCGTACGTTGAAAACTTTTCACCTTTGGGAAAAGTTTTTTCAGTAGTGGGGGCGGTTGTACCATATGGTACTAGCCGACCCTTTTCTCTAACACGTGGAAGCTGGAATGTTTCGAAATGCAAAAACAACTTTAGACTTTGCACGTGCGGCTCCTCGGCGTCCCATTTGATCCATACACAGCTGGAGTTTCCGTCGGTTCCCTAATCCCATGTCTGGGATCAAGTTTTGCTATGGGGGACTCTAGTCGGCATGACAGACGGTTTTCGCATCTGTGTGGGGGTGTTTCTGTTCTGGAGAGGACATAAACATCTCTAGAGGGCTCGGAATTCACCCCCCTCTCGTTGTCAGCGGCGGTTCTGTGGAGCGAAGCGAACGTGGATTTTAGGAGGATTCGGACTCGAGATTCGACAAGAGACAGACGTCTCTGTTTGCCAATTTTTACTTCGGCTTCAGGCAGGTTTCGGTTGTCAATGGCTGTGCCCTTAATTATCTTTTTAAATTTTCTTGTAAATATTTAATTTATGTAAATAAATAGTTTAATTTTAAACCAGCTGTCCGTCAAATTCTTACATGACGGTACAAAACATTTGTGCTAAAATTGTAATATGGTGTGAGGATATTTTTACATGAGAAAAAGTTCACCAAAATAACTCTTACAGATATCTGGTCAATAAAAAGAATCTAGGCAATTATTCTCATTTAAACCAAGTTGTATTACTTCCATGGATACTTTGTTCAATTTTTGAGTGCAACAATTCTGTTTAAATAGCAGAGAACTCCCCTCAGAAAGTATACAACAAGAGGCCATATGAATGCCATTTTAAAGGCAGAAAAGATTGTAGATAAAAATTGAGGAAGGTTGTAAATATATTTACTTTTGCAAAGCATATTAGACTACATACCAATGATACACAATGGTCATGTCATCTGAAGTAATTTTGAAAAATCTTACTAGAACTATGAATATTGTCTTGGTAAATTAGATCAATTACAACTGACACAGAATGGCAGGATTTCTACATGGTTTCCACATCTTTGTCTGCAAAAAATTCAAGGACTTTTAAGGATTTTTCAAAACCCACAAAAAAAATTTTCAAGGACCTGAAACTCTTTATAACGACCAAAAACAAGGTATATGCAAAAGTTGTCGAGTAAAAAGAAAAATGTGAAAAAAATGACAATTTTTTTACTCCATTTCCTTTACTCATGCCTTCAACTGTGGTTAGTCTGATATATATCATGTGGTGTCAAAGTGCGTAACACTGGTTTTATTCAGAATAATGCTCAAATGGGACACCAGCCGCAAAGGAAAGTAGTCTGGACACGTTCCAACGCAATTCGAAATTACACAATTTAGTACTAGTCAAACAAATCAAGTACTTTCAAGGACTTTTTACCAAGTTCCGTATTTTTCAAGGACTTTCAAGGGCCCCCTAGTTCGGGGGAAAAAATTAAAGGACTGTGGGAACCCTGTTTTATGATCAAATTGGTTTAATTACTATATTACACTATTTACAGATATAGAAAAAGATTACACATTACAACAAATTGAAACATTAAATCAAATAAAGAATGCTTAGGTTCTTATTGAATTCAAATCAAGATTCTAACTTCAACTGACAAAAGCTGCAAGGTGTGTGAGAGTAGGGATGGCACATGGCGTCAGTGCCGCCAGAGTCATCTACGATTCAAATAATTTCTACAACAATATACTCCAATACATGAAGTCGGCAAAGCAAAATAGACTAAAAGATTATTACAAATGATCACTGACAATCAATTTAAGACAAAATTAGGTTGTTTGGGTTTAATGCACAAGTACCAACCATAGTTGGACATGTTTTCGCAAACACAAGACAGATGACATCAAGAAATGGACATAGACACACAAGAAAAGTATCACAGACACAGAAGTATACCTACAGCAAGTTGCAGGAATCTAATAGAATCTGCTTTTCCTACAACTCAGAGGTTGCTATTAAAGTGGACACACCTATTGTGTCTTAGTGGCCATGACAAAATTAGGACGCATGACTATAGCACAAATTATAAGTGAATAAAAATTTTGTATTTGACTGCTATGGTATAAAACTTTTAGTACTTCAACAGAAATTTATTTTAAAAATATCTCTTGCTTAAACAAATTTTTGTTCAAGACTGGTATACCAATAGCAGTGAAAATTTAAAGTTTGATTTAAATTTGCACACCCGGATTATAACACAAGACATAAATGTTACTGCTATTTTTAGCTCTTATAGTAGGAACAGCCAACTTATAATGTACAGTTCAAAACAGAAGTTAAACATTTTACGGAATTTTGATTTTGAAACAACCTTTTCAAGAGATTGAATTATTAATGGTAAATTTTTGTATTTATTACTCATTTGATATGCACATAACTAAGTAAATTAAGGTGATAAACTAAGGTTTTAAGAAGTTTCTAGACTTAAATTTTTATTTACAATCAGAAATTATTATGAAAATTACACTGCCATCCTATTAAAAGCAACCAATAAGATTTTGCACATATGTTAGAACATAGCAAATGAAAGCATTCAATAAAAATTAAATACCGGTTATACATGCTTACCTTTCAAATTTGGATTAATTGTAATGAATTGACTTTCAGTCACAGGCACTAAAGGTAAAAGATCCTGTTTATAACAGCCAAATGTACTCTCTTTGTCATCAAAGGGGACAAGTCTTTCATCACAGAAGAAAAATTGCCATTTTCCCCAAGTCGTACTTATAGTAGGTAAGCCTTTACATAAAAATTTAATCAGACTTCCACCTAATTAAATTTAAATAATGAATATGAATATTTGGAACAAAACTTAAAATATAACGAAATACATAAATATTGAGTGACGATATTACATAAAATTTTCTAGACAATGAGACACAACATACATTTACAGACAAAAGCGGTACACATCTCCAAACAGATAACAGAACTATTGCCTTCTTACTTCTTAACGGAAGCAAGCACTTTAAAACAAGGCTCATGTGCAGAAAAGAGCACAAGCATATATCCTTGGAAACTGATAAAGTTTTTTGTTCCTTTTGGGGGAGAGAAGAACACTGGTATGTTCTGTTACAACCTTCTTATAATTCCTTAGCTTTTTTTTGTGGTCTACAGAAAATTGTGTAAATAAAAAATTTCATAACATTGAGAATTTTAACATGATTAGCTAGCCAAGAAAGTGCTATTGCTTGTTTTAATAACTCAAATTTCACATGCTTTTCCTCTGACTTTTAAAATTGTGGTTATGTAAGCTTAAACAAAGTTTCATTTAACAGAAAATTTAACAGTACATATAACACTGAAATTAGTGACAAAGATATGAAAAAGTGATCTCAGTATGACTGTGTCTAAGTCAGTTATTTAGGCTTGTTTACTTTATAAATTCAAATTGCACACCAGGGCTTCAGAGGCTGCTCAAAAAATATCCTCCACCTTCTGAAATGACGCAGTGAGTGAATATTGCAATTGAAAGTGGTTCCAGAAATTTGCAACACAGGTGCTGACTGCCGACTCTTAAGGACATCCCTCATTCTGACAGACCATCAGGAATATTATCTGAGAACAATATTGTCCAAAGATTGAAATTTGGAGAATGTTCGAGAATTTTCTATTTAAAACCTAATTTTTCAAAAAATTATAATCTGTTTCATTTTATTGACTGTACAATGACTGCAGAAATGAACATGAGCTTATTTTATGTATCCTTCACAGTTCACAGTATATAAAAGCATTATTATCATCATCAAATGAATATATTCCATTTATTTCACATGGAAATAAAGGAAATGCTAACATATGAAATATTATAACACTAATTAACCATGCCTAACATAATTTTGTATTTTGGTGGACTACCAGGATTGTGTGCTTTGAGCTTCAGCCCAATGAGGAAAGCATAACACTTGAAGTTTACTCAGCAGTTGCAACAGGATTTAGTTACATTAACCCAGAAGTAGCAAGCATTGGTGAACACAAACTCTTTCACCAGGTCAATCCAGACCACACAAGAGTGGCCAAGAAAATGGTTAGCAGACTTGGCTGATAACTACTGCTTCATCCTTCAGACATTTCAGCAGTGGCAGATCAAGTCAAGTGGGGGCCCCAAGCGGTACAATTTTCGGGGCCCTCAAACTCAAGTTTGAACAAAAAGTTTCAAGAAAACTCTCATTAAGTTTTTGAAAAAATAAAAGTAATCAAAAATTTTATACCGTAACACGTTAAATAAATTTATTAAAAAAAAAGATATATTTTACATTAATTTCCGTTTAGCTATATTTCTTGCAAATACAAATATTGACGATCAGCTACAGGCTCGAGCCCAACAAGGCTGGTCCTTTGTTTATGAATTCCCCAATTCCCAATGACTATCCAATTGTATCTTAAATTCGTACACTCCCTTTGAATTAACTATATTTTCTGGCAACGCGTTCCAACTGTCTATTACCCTATTAAAGTAGTAGTTTTTCCTTAAATCCCGATTAAAATGTGTCTTATTCAATTTATACCCATGGCCCCTTGTTCTGTTATCCCTATTGAAATTTAAGCCCTCTGTGTCCCCTTGTTTTACAAACTTGAAAAGCTAAATCAAATCCCCCCTCCTTCTTCTTTCCAGTGTATACATGTTTAGCTTACTTAAACGTTCATTATAGTCGAAATTTGCTTGCCCCTTTATTATTTTTGTAGCTCTGTGCTGAACCCTTTCAATTGATTCTATGTCCTTTCTCATATATGGAGCCCAAAATTGTACAGCATATTCTAGATGTGGTCTTACTAAACCCTTATATAACGGCAAGATTATATTCTTATCCCTTGAAGTTACAGTCTTTTTAATATACCCCAATAACCTATTAGCCTTTTTACCCGCAGCTGAACATTGGTGACCCATTTTAAAATCCCTGTGAATTATCACCCCAAGATCCTTGACTGTTTCTCCCTCCTTTACCTTTACTCCCTGCAGACAGTACTTGGCTCCAATGTTCCTGTAACCCATATGCAGAACTTGACATTTCCCTACATTAAATGACATACCCCATTTTACAGCCCGTTCGGATATCTTCGGATCGGATTTTTGTAAATATTCTTTTTTTTCTTTTCAAAAAAAATTCGTCAATTATTTTTGCAGTGTCGATTTGGTTTAAAATTTCTTGCTCTGTATACAGAATGGACTTATTAATTAATCTTTCTTCTCCCATAGTACTCTTTAAATAAAATTTTACACGCTTTAAAACAGAAAATAATCTTTCTAATTTTCAATATTTCCAACTTTCCGAAATGTGCAAGACATTTCTTTGGCAGCTCGATAGATATTTGGTGTGGTTTCTATGATATCCTCGCTTTCTTTTAAAAATATTAAAAAATGATCATTTTCATCTTAAAAAGTACAAACATCAATGTCATTTTTGTAAATATTCTTCAACTTTTTTATCGTGTTTTTTTTCTTCTAATGTTAAAAAAACAATAAAAAATATTCGAAAAGACTCCAGAGTTATGAAATAATTCTGCCTTGATATTATCACATATGACATAAAATGAATGGACTATGAAATTTTCTCTTATTGCAAATTCATGTGTCTGACTTCTTTGTTTTCAACAAAAACGTTTTTCTCTTTTGGTGTCTACAAGTTTGTTCATGAGTTAAATGATAGCCCTGATAAATGAGTTGCCTCTTTTTCAACTTTTTTTCTGAAGCTATTGAAAAAAATTTCTAATGAATTCAGTAGGATAGATCCTTTCAATAGTTCACATTCCACTAATTGCAGTGACTTACTACACTGCTGGCCACCGTAAATGCAACACCCTGAAGGAAGCATGCAAATAATATGAAATTTACAACATGCATTAGCGGAGGTGAGATATGCAAATTATTAGAATTTCAGCGCAGACACACATCACGCGTGCCTGTGGCGCCACTTCAAAGCGCTATTTAAGGCTTGGAGATTTCGACGATTTCAAGTACGGCAATTGTGTTTTTCTTGTGGTTTAAAAAAAAAAAAACGATCAATTATGCCTTGTAGAAAACAGCGATCATCTTTTGATCAAGTATCCGAGTTCGACAGAGGAAGGATAGAGACCTACTGAGATTGTGGATTATCTTTCAGGGAAATCGGTAGTCGTGTTGGACGAAACCCAACAACTGTAATGCGGATATGTGATCGTTGGATGCAGGAGGGTACGACGGACCAACGTGTTCTATCGCATCCACCTCAGTGCACCACTTCACGTGATGACAGGCATATTGTGCGTATGGCAGTGACAGATCGCTCAGCCACATCACGAACCATAGCACAGCACATTCAGTCTGTAACGCATCATCCAGTGTCTGTACGTACCAGTCGACGCTGTTTACAGCAGAGTAGTCTGTCCGCAAGATGTCCATTGCTTCGCCTACACTTGACGCAGAACCACAGACGTCTCTGCCACCAATGGTGCGATGAAAGAAGGATTTGGACAGCAGAATGGAATTAAATTGTCTTTACTGACGAGTCACGCTTCTGTCTGCAACACCATGATGGTCGGATTCGAGTCTGGAGACACCGTGGAGAGAGGATGCTGAACAGCTGCTGCACCGCCACACTGGTTATGCACTGGGTATTATGGTATGGGGCGGTATTGGATTTCACTCTCTCACTCCTCTAGTACCCATTGCCGGTACTTTAAACAGTCAGCGCTACATCTCCAAGGTGTTGGAGCCAGTTGTCCTTCCTTACCTTCAGGGCTTGCCCACAGCCATATTTCAACAGGATAATACACGACCACACATGGCACTCATTGTCCAAGGGTTCTTCGTCAATCGCCAGATTAAATTGCTTCCCTGGCCAGCTCGTTCTCTGGATCTTTCGGTGATAGAAAACATGTGGTCCATGGTTGCTCAACGATTGACCCAGATTACATCCCCAGCTGCCACACCAGATCAACTTTGGCAACGTGTGAAAGCTGCTTGGTCTGCTGTACCTCAAGAACACATCCAAAGCCTCTTTGAATCAATGCCGAGGCGTGTGGCAGCGGTGATCTCCAACAATGGCACCTACTCTGGCTACTGATTTTGGCAAGAACCACACTTCACAGAAGTCTATAAATTTAATCATTTGATACATGGTCAACATGTTATCTACAAAATAAATTTTGTTGTGATATCTCTTGTCTTTCTTGGTGTTGCAATTTGGGTGGCCAGCAGTGTAGTTGCATTTATTCTTAGTAAAAAAATAGTATTCCAAATAACTGTCATTAGGGCAGTTTCATATTTGTTCCCTTTCTTCAGAAGTGAAGTTGCCTCCACTATGGTAACTTTTTTTCTTCTTCGCAATTATAAAATTTCAGTTAAAGCTTCTTTTATATGGGTGAAACCAAGTTGTATAGTTAGTACAGCATCTTTCTCTTGCTGACCATCTTATACTACAAAATCTTTTCACTGAACATAAAGACGCACATTGTAAAGACGCTGTAACAACTTTCCTCGAACCCTAATGAAAAGACATTTTAAGACCTCAGGGCCCCTTTGATATTCCAGGGCCCTAAGCGGCCGCTTACCGCTAAATTTGCCACTGCATTTCACATTGGACTATCATCTTTTCATAGCTAGACAAAATCAGTGATTCCAAAATTGACGAAATGCCAGAGGGAGTTTTAGTACTTTTTTTATATAAAAGAGGAACATTTTTATTGAAAAGGAACAGGAAAAGCTGTTAGGAAAAGGTAATAGAAGCCGAAAGCTTTTCTGAATAAATTACTTTTTACCGACTTAATGTATCATTTAATTCTAACGGTCAAAACGGCTCAAACTTTCTTGGTTGCCTGATATTTTGATACTTTTAGTAAACAAGAGATATTATAATTCGGCAAGTTGGTACATGTGTTACGTGATCTTGAATAAGTCTACTAATTAAATTATGGTCAAGAAAAATGGAAACAGTGCATTCTTCAATTGCAAGTCGTAGGATAGGTTTCTGGCTTTGAGTTTAGCTTGGTGATGAAAGAGACAGCAGTGATTATGAACATGCGAAATAATCTATGGTGATCGTCATACATGATTTTTCATATAGCAACCTTTTGGCCAAGCAAACGTATTCACCTTTGTAAATATACTTCAAGGTAATTTGCTATCCCGTAAGAAACACAAAATAATTATTTTCGAACTAATTTATTTTGCGACTCAATTGTGATGCACTGTTAATATTGACACACATCAAACATATTTGTAGGTCAAGATTAGAATTACCAAACCTTGATACAATCATGTTTGGGATTCATAAAATAAAATTAATCCAAGGCATAAAAGACGATTTTCTTCAAGGTGGCAGTAGCTTACACTTGGTGTCTGAAACTGTAAGGGGGTAAACCCATAAAATCATTGGTGAATAAACTCTAGTTTGCAGTAAATGTTAAACATTCCTAGATTAGCATTAAAATAGTAATCCTATTTTATAGCTTTGTTAACAAATAGTGTTAGAACATGAATTCTTTATTCTTCTGTCTTTTCACTTCCGAGTAACTTACATTTTTGACTTCAGGATGCAGAGCATTTAGAACACCTATTTTGGGTGCATGGTAAATGAGCTATTTTGTTCTATAGCTGACATAAAATGATGGTATTACTGTTCCTAGGGGATATTGATGTTAAGTAAGGAAGAGAACGGAAGTCCCAAAATGTATAGCAGATGCCCAGATGGACTGTGCTACAGAGGAACACAACTTAGTAATGTAGAGTTTGCCTGAATGACACATGAGCTAGGAAGAAATATCTAATTTCATTTGTAGCTCATTTGTCAGCATAGAATCGACTTGCTGTCAAAAATTTTAAATTGTACTAGAGCAATTTCAGGATTTTACTGCATTGGTGACTTGTTCCAGAGCAATTTCCAAATTTGGGGACCAATTTTTTTGTTCTGAGTGTAATTTGATCCTTTCCATATTTGTTTCATACACAAAGTCAAAAAATGAAAAGAAAAAGTTTATATACCTTTAATGAATTACTTATTGACGATTCAAACTCTTGTCATAGTGGAAATACGATATTTTACTGGATACAACTAGGGTCATGATTCATTTTGCCCTTTTTCTACACAAATTGTAGTTACAAAATGTGAAAAAAAGGCAAATAATTTTGAAATTTCTCAAAAAACGTGCATATTGACAGCGAAATAGTTTGAATCAGTAATAGACATTTAATAAAAGAAATTTACAGTCGTCAATATCGTATTGAACAAAATATTTTGATAAACCACGTGTTGAGAAGAGGACATATTTTGTAAATTTAGAACTAGTGCGCAGTTTTTTCCAGGAACATGCTTTAGAAAATTGAAATACATACGTTGAATTAATTTTTAAAGTCTTACCCGACAAACCCACACGAAAACAATTATTTTTTTGTATGCTTTCCGAAGCTTTGCTTTCAATTAATTTTGAGAGCGAAGATATAATTTCTGCTTCGTTAGCACACACATTTACTTCAACGGGTGCCATGATGTTTACGTAAAATAATTGTTTTGCAATACACAAACTGAAAAAATCAGAATAAAAAAAAACCAATGAGGGAAAAAAAATTTCAAGTATGACGTCATTAAAGCATCCAACATCTTTAACTTTAATATTAGTAATTTTTTAATTAACATCGTACTAGAGCAACACAACGGGCTAACTTTTATTATGAAAAGGAAATTAGTCGTATCAGTTTGGTAAGTGGTAATTTTTAATTAACATCGTACTAGAGCCGGTCCGGGTAATTTTAGTTAACGTCCTACTAGAGCAACACAACGGGCTATTGACGACGGTCCGGGATCAGTCCCTTAAGAGAAAGATTCGAGGACACCACCACATCATTTTTAACCATGGTTAGATGACGAGGCAATACTTGAGCTTCGTTCTAGTTTGAAGAGTGGGGTGCCAGCTCAGGCGTTGCCTCGTCATCTAATCGTGGTTTGAAATTACTTGGTGTTGTACTCGGATTGATCGTCCCTTGGGGGATTCATCTCGGACCGTCGCCAATAGCCGTGTGTTGCTCCAGTACAGTGTTGATTAAAATACCTACCTTCAATTTATTAAATATTTCGAACAAATAAAGTTATAAACATCTGTTGGAAAATGCACTTTAGCCTAGACATTTGACTCGAAATTGATTCAGAATAACTTAAGATTTGTAGAAGGGGAATTGCTTTCGGACAGCCAAAGTTATCAGCATTCTTTCAACTCAATTGAACTCAACTACAGCATTCGTTCAACTCAACAATATTTTAACCAATTGCGATTGTTGTTTTGCTTATGCTTACATCTTGATTTTACTATTCAAGTATAACTAACGTAACTTTTGATGTTGCGGTTGTAAATAAACACTGTCAATATTTACTATTTGAAAGCTTTGTGTTATGACCTCTCTGAAATCGCTGCTTCCTGCTCCAGCTCAAACGTTTGGTGACAGGGATGATATAGAACGCTGGAAAAAGCGGACTGTACCTTCTAAACAACTTGTTGTTACTTCCTGTTCTGCGCCTCCTTATGGAGAACGAAAGGGATGGGTACCAAGATCCACTGAAGATTTTGGGGATGGTGGAGCATACCCCGAAATACATGTTGCTCAGTTCCCTCTTGGACTTGGAAAGAAAAAGGAAAAAACTAACGCTAACAATCTGCCAGTTCAGTTAGATGCTCAGGGTAAGATAAAGTACGATGTTATCGTTCGGCAGGGCCATGGCAAGGACCGAGTAGTCTACCACAAATTTCAAGATCTCTTGCCGTCCGAAGTTACAAACGAGGACGATCCGACAATCCAAAAACCTACTGAAGATGATGTTAAGGATACTACTGAAGCCACACGGTTGGCTCTTGAGAAGCTTACGCATACAAAAATATCAGCTGCTATGCCTGTCAGAGCAGCTGAAAAAGTTGGACCAGTCCAGTACATTAGGTACACACCGTCTCAGCAAGGCTTTGCGTACAATTCTGGTGCGAAACAGAGAATCATTCGTATGGTTGAAGTGCAAAAAGATCCCATGGAGCCCCCTCACTTTAAAATCAATAAGAAAATTCCAAGGGGACCACCTTCACCTCCAGCTCCAGTAATGCATTCCCCTACTCGTAAAGTGACTGTCAAAGAACAGCAAGAATGGAGAATACCACCATGCATTTCAAATTGGAAGAATGCCAAAGGTTACACCATCCCTCTGGATAAACGGCTTGCTGCAGATGGTCGGGGACTGCAACAGACTCATGTTAATGAAAATTTCGCCAAACTGGCCGAAGCGCTGTACGTTGCAGATAGGAAAGCAAGAGAAGCAGTGGAAATGAGATCGCAATTAGAGAAAAAGCTTGCCCAGAAAGAAAAAGAGAAGAAAGAAGAGCACCTGCGTAAGCTTGCTCAGCAGGCTAGAGAGCAGCGAGCTGGTATACGTCCACAGGCCGACGTGGAGAAGGACAGTGAAGTCCGGGAACGAGAGGCACTGCGTTTTGAACGTCATAAGGAAAGACAGAGGGACAGGAATATTGCCCGTGCTGCACCTGATAAGAGAAGCAAGCTTGTAAAGCAGCGTGAGAGAGACATAAGTGAACAACTTGCTCTCGGCATGCCTAATGCTAGGCAGTCCAACGAGTTACAATTTGATCAACGATTGTTCAATTCCACAAAAGGTATGGACAGTGGTTTTGGCGAAGAGGAAGATTACACAGTTTACGACAAACCTTGGCGTTCACAGCAGGCAGTTAGTAACAATATATATAGACCTAGAGGTAACACAGATAAAGATGCCTATGGAGAAGACTTTGATAAGCTCATCAAAACTTCACGATTTGTTCCCGACAAGGAATTTGCAGGAACTGACCGCTCTGCTAGAAGAGAAGGCCCAGTTCAGTTTGAGAAGCAAGAGGAAGAAGATCCTTTTGGTTTAGATAAGTTTTTGACGGAAGCTAAGAAGGCTAGTAAGCGTTCCACTGATGAACGGGATTATGATAGGGAAAGGGGTAAGAGGAGGAAAGATTAAAGGTATTTACTAAAAGTAAATGTTCATTTTGATCTCTTTTCTTACTTTAAAACTTGCTAACTAGTTGCTTTGTATTGTACTGTAAGGTTAATTTAAATGCTACAGCTTTGATACAAAGAGTTTTTGTGGCAATGTTTTTTTTATCAAGTTGTGGTAGGCAAAGGCAATCTTTTTGGGATAACTTTTGTACATCATCATCTTTTTTAACTGCCATGCCAGGGTTTTAAAAAAGAATCATGTTTTTTAAAAGAAAATCAATAAGATTTTTTAAATTTAAATCTGATTTTTTAAAGTTTTTGTTGGCTCTATGCACTGTTTTGTAATAATTATATATAAATTTATTGAATGAAAAATTGAGTTTTTGACCTGACATGTAAACCAATATTTATTTTTAAGTAAATAATCAGAATTAGTGTCAATATTTATTACTAAAATTCATAGTTTGTTACATGGTAATACATTTAAAAAATGAATTTTAAAAATAAAAAGTAAAACACTTGTTGAACTTTACATCACAGGTTGACATCTTACATAGTTTTTCTTGAGTAAATTACATAGTTATATTAACAAATTTATCAGTAAGTGTAAGTGACAGATGTAAATTAGTCTGATTAGATAAGTACTACTTGTATGGATCACTACTCTTAAAGTGACAGGTGACTGTTTCAGGGTATGAAAGATGTTTTCGTAGTGTTTATCTTTCATCCTTTCAAATAGAAAGCTCAGTTTTTTTTATTTATAAATTATTAGTCACATTAATTATGTTATTTTGTATTTGTCTCAATTAAAAAAGTAGTTGAAAAATCACTATAGCTAAGCCATTGGTCAATTAAAATGGTAACAATTTGTTTAGGCCTAGTAGTGGGGTTTTCTTTAGCTGTCTTAACATTTAAAAGTAGGCCTACTGGTCATGGACTGTATAAATAGCTTAAGACTGAACACAATGAGAGAGCTATTGGCAATTCCAGCAATGGATTTTGCAGGGGGTTTTGAAAAGTGAAAGACTAGTGGAATATTGTGAGGTCTCGAGGTACTACAACCTTGAAGGAAGGAAACTAGGATGCAATATTTCTTGTTTAATATATGGCTGGATACTTTCCTGCTTATAACAGAGTGCTGAGTGTGGTTTTAATAGTTTTATAATAATTACCAGCAGGTTGTAGAAAAACACAACAGTTCATTTCAGACCAACAGTTTATTTTCCATTTTGCTGAGGATTATAAGCAACAGAAGTTTGATGTTCTATACCATCACGAATCAAAAGTCCTTTAACTTTTTCATTCACAAATTCTTTACCATTGTCACTTCTCAAAATTCTTATATTTTTATTCATCTGTTTTTCACACATCAATATGAATTCTGCCAGTTTATCATGCACTTGGTATTTATTTTCTAAGAAATAAACTTGCCTAAAATGAGTCATCTTTCAGCAAGAACAAGTAGCGAGATTTTCCAATAGATGCAACTTCCATAGGACCACAAAGATCTGCATGAATTATATCACATACCTCAGTAGATCTTGATTTACTTTCTTGAAAGGGACTACGATTTTGCTTTCCTTGGACACAGGCTTCACAAAAAAGAATATCACTAGAGTTTTCCCAACTAATTTCATTTTCATTTAATAGCTTCTTAACATATTCAAAGTGTTGATGAGCTAATCTTTCATGCCACCATATCATAGTTTTCTTTTTACCTTTCAAATTACTATCTGCAACATAACATTTATTTTTATCTTCACGCTTTTTAAAATTTTGTTCAGTAGTCATTCTGTTTTTATCTAGACGAAAAACCATTTTAAAGAGTTTACCTTCACGTTTAGCTACAGCACAAATTTTCTTGGACTTTTCATGAATAAATTTAGCACCATGAGAATCCGATATCATATAAAGTCCTTTATCTAAAGCCTTACCTTGAAAGAACAAGTTTATCTTCAAATCTGGAACATGCAATACATTCTGTAGTTCAACTTCAAAGAATTTTTCACCATTATATGACTGAATATCAATTGTTCCTATCCCAACAGCTGTAATTAAAGTTCCATCACCTATTTTGATTTGTTTAGGCTCTTTCAACTTAATATAATTTCCAAATAGGCTTAAATCTTGACACATATGTTCAGATGCTCCACTATCTAAATAGAATTCCATGTCCAATTCAGAATTTTCAATTCCCATAAGTGCAAAACCCTTTCCATTTTCATTATTAGTCTTCAAAGTTTTATTTTTACGAAAATAACAATCTTTATACATATGACCCCTTTTATTACAGAAATGACAAACTATATTTTTGTTCTTATGAACATTATTAACACTTCTGCACTGATTTTTCTTGTGGCCTAGTTTTGAACAAGAAAAACATCTAATATTACTTTGATATTTAGCAGTAAGTGCAACAGTTTCTTCTTTAGTTTTTGACCTTTCTTCTTCAACTAACAAACGAGCAGTTAAGTTACTTAAAGTTCGTTGTTCATCTGCTACGGATTCCCAAGCTGAAGTAAAATGCTTATACTGTTCCGGTAGAGCCATAATTATTTTCGTTATCACCATTTTTTCTGGTATTTCTTCATTAAGTTGCTTAATCTCGCAAACCATATTCTGAACTTTAGAAATAAAAGTCATTACATCATCTTCGAACTTTAAATTGAAGAACTGCTGTTGCAGTAAATGAATACTCACATTCGATTTTCTTTCATAGATTGTGTGCAATTTATCCCACATTTCTTTAGCTGAGACACATGAAATTATATGCGATATTGGTCCAGCTTCCATACGTGAAACCAAAATTTCTTGCGCTTTCGCATCCTTGACGACGAAATCGGCATACGCACTAACATTTGTATCTTCCGGTTTCACTTTTACTCCTGTTGTTATGTCATAAAGTGCTTTAGCAATAAGTCACTTTAACCTGGAATTTCCACACATTCCAGTTATTATCATTCAGTTTAATAAATAAACTGACCCTGCTGTATTTCGGCACTCGCCATTTCAGAATACAAACCCACACTCGGAAGCTTTATTCTACGAAAACAAAAACTTTGTTCGTAGTAAATTTACAACTAAATAAACAGGAAGAAACTGGGCCCATAACCTGTAACAGAGTGCTGAGTGTGGTTTTAATAGTTTTATAATAATTACCAGCAGGTTTTAGAAAAACACAACAGTTTATTTTAGACTAACCAGCAAAACGAAAACGTTCATACATTCGAAAATGGAACTAAAAATTAACCAACAGCCAAGCTGCCGTTGCCAGGTGCATCAGTTCTATAAAGCAATACGGTTACGATTAAACACGGAACATTTAGATTGCACTTACAACACTGCTAGATCTTGAAAGAAGCAAAAGTATTGTATGTGGAAGTTATGCAGTCACAGATGTTTCCTTTTGGTCAGTCAGTGTAGCAATGACTTGGAACACTTTTTAAACTGTCACGAATATACTTTGTCTGTTTTGTAGTCGGGTAACAAAAATATCCCACAACTCGTCATGAGTTTTTTTTCCCTTGAAATTTCATTTTAAGCATTCATCATTCTGAAACACCAATATATAATTGTTATATTTTCAATCTTATATTAAAGATTTGAATGTTTTCTGTATTTTTAGTTGTTTTTATTGCCCAACTCACCAATCTTTTCTGTTTACAGGTGGATGATATTACTGGGGGAAAATTACTCTGCTGAATGTTCTGTTTCTGTTAATTTTTCTGGTTATCAAATTCAATTCAACAGTATAAGTGTAGAAAATTTTATTGTTTCATGATTGTTTTTCACTGTGTAACCAATTTTTGTTTAATATCTCAGTAAGTATTCCTTACTGTCATAAGATTGTTTTTCTATTCTTGCAGTATAGAATTAACTGAGGAAATTGTTATTAGTAATGTATTTCATTTCATGCATTTTGTTATATTTGTATTTCTATATCTTAATTTCATAAATTACTTTTTCTCTCAGTATTTAATTAAATCATGAGATTGTGGAAACAAAACGAATGCAACTTTAGATGCAACTAACTGTTAACTGTCATTTCTGTGTTCTTATTCATCCGGTTTGTTAATTAATGCATTCATTGTTTTCTTTTTCACATATTGGTTCTTTTTTGCTTGACTGGCTGGTACAGCAGTTGTACCTTGAAAGTTATAAGAATCACACCAAGAAAGAATCAAGACAGCTATATCTATAGCAGTAGTCAAAACGTTAACATGGCACCAGTTGTGTGCAGATTGTTTGCATGAAATTTAACTAGAGACAAGAGTGATATTAGTGGCAACTTTAAGGATGTATGCTGCATCATGAAAAGAATTTTTATCTTTTATTCTAATAAAATAATCAAAGACAAAAAAAATTACAAAACGGATTTTATTAAAATTTCAGATTACACCAGAGGCATAAAGCTACTGATTTGTGCAAATATTTGATGCACATTCCTATGATTCTTATCTCTAGGTAAATTTCACACCGTCATTTGATGCAGTTACAACTGCCGCCTTGTTAACTAAAATTTCAAAGCATGTTTCATGTATCCAAAGCAATTATGGTAAAATCCTAGTTATCATGATTCTTCCCTGGGTGCCTTTCCATCTTCTGTGTAAAAATTTCTTTGTGTATGGATAACCATATACATGATGCTTGGCACAGCTTGGTCAAGTATAGCCCTCTGGGCCATAAAACCCAACACAAAGAATCATGTGGCCTTAACAAGTGATTTTAATTTGTTCACTATGCCAGTAACAGACTGAAAAGAATGTTGTTCATAATGACAGACCAAAACAAATTCATTTTAAAGTATTACTGATAAGATGTTAATTTTTGCAACCATATTGTGTGTGTGTACTAGGATTTTACCATAACTTTTTTTACCGCCCAATCATGGTAATTTTTTTTAATAAAAGCATTTCTGTTTTCTATATTAAGTATGCTTTTCAAATTAGTTTCTTTTCTTGTTGCCAGTTAAGTTAGTTAAGAATTTTCAAATGATAACGTGAATGTCTTGTTTTTCTTAGCTTTTTCAAGCTAACTCACTATCTAACTCAAGACCACTGTTTTCATCCAGATTTTTCCTTTTTGTATCTAAAATTACAATGTTTATTTGATGATTGGTTTTATGCATTGTTGACTGATTCTTATCTGTAACTTTTTGCTCTGTTAAAAAGAAAGTGATGTGGATCAAAAACTTCTTAGTCTCAATTGAGTAATACTTTTTTTGAGGCATTAAGATGACTTGAAGTGGTTGTTTTGAAATCTATAATATGTGATGCAACTTTAAAAATTTCCAACTCTCTTTTGAATTATCCAGCTTTAAAAACTGTTATTGCAATCAATTTGCAACATTTATTTGCAAATAATTGGAAGCCAAATGTTACAATTTGCTTATATAATACTTATGTTATTATTTTATGTAAAGCAGAAAGAAGCAGGTTCATAAAATATAATGTGTATTTTTTCATGATGTGAAAAACTTTTAACCAGTTAAAAGATAGCCAATATATTTATATAAGAGAAGAATTAGAAAAAGTTGCCATACTGTTAATAGTAGTAATTGGACCAAACCCAATCTCTTATGAAAGTGATATCTCATGCTGTTCCTTTGAATACCGAAGATTTTTTTTTCATAACTTGAATTCTCTACAAGGCTTTCAAAATATATTATTGCATTACATTTGGAGGAGTTGAACTTTGTATCTTGTGCATAGAAATTTTTGCTTGTGAAACTTGTATTTGGGAAAATTCTGTTGTCATGTAAGCAGAGTACCAAAATTATTTGAAAATATTCCAATTGATGCTTTAGGACATTCAATAAAGACATTTATTTGCTTTACATTTTGTATGATTTCCTAAAATAATAATGCTTGGATTTTTAATATACTATAAAAATATGTTTGATCTAGTATATATCATAAAGCTGAATATATATTTAAATGTTTTATCTCATTTGAATACAATCACACATATTTGACTGGAAAAAAATTCATTAAGTGTGTTTTAAAGAAAAGCCATTTCTTAAGCTCAGTCTTTATTCTTAAAAAGTTTATCGTTTTTTCACCAGTTTCAAACTAATTTCTTATCTTTTGTCCAACTATACTTACAAATTTATTTCGGCATCCAATTAAAAACACTTGTACGATGGCTGTTCAGTAAAGAATGATCATAAAATTACAAAAAATAATTTTCTGTGCTAATCCTCCAAATTTTTATGGTCTTCATCAAAATACTCCCCATACAATGCACTTATCCCACCTCTTTTTTAGTCTTCAAACACATGCTGTAAACCATTTTTTGGCAGGTACTTCAAAATCGCCTATACAACTTTTACCACTGCCTTTGATGATAAAAACCGGTTTTACCAGAGGTGTTTCTTCAAATTTAGGAAAAGAAAAAAAATCGCATGGTGCTACCTCAGGACTATATGGAGGATGGGGAACACACATGACATTGGTTTTGAAAGATTTGACGATTTTTAAGGCAAAAACAAAATTTCAATGCAGTGTATTGCACTTTGTGTGTCACATCCATTTTTGCCGTAGGCAAAAGTAAAGCTAGGCCTCGGCAATGACGTTAAGACCGTGAAACTCGCACTATCTATTCAATATTAATTTTATTTTTCTTGATTTTTTTTAATCACCTTTAAAAAAGTATGACCATTCTTTATTGAACAGCCCTCTTGATCATATTTTCAGCAAGGTGTAGTGATTATGCCAGATTCAAATTTCCCATTAATTTTTTAACACCTTGTCTAGTACTGAGAGATAGAATTTTCTTTTGTATCAAATAATAGCAATATGCTACTTAGAACTGATGGGAAATGCTGATGCTTGTTTCACGTTCCCTGAAATGAGTTTAGTGTCCAATACCTGGAACCTGTTTAATTATTTTGAGCTTTTTGAATAATAGAGAAACTCCTTATAGCACTAACTAAAATGAATCACTACTGGGAAAGAAACTCAATAACATACTTTTTTTTGGAAGAGATGAGTAAAAGATTAATTGATGAGAATAAGAAGAGTTATTGAAGTTTGTCTACATGCTCCAGTTTCTTATAAACAAATTCAGATACTCCTATATGCCTGCCTGAAAGAAAAATAATTATTTAATTTGTGATGCTTTGTGATATAAATGAGCAACACATAACAAGATTTGTATTTTGCAAATGGTTCAGAAGGAACATTTTTACTCGGAAAAAGATGTGTTTCTGAGATTTCAAAACTACACAGTAACAACTGAATGTTTAGTAGATCTTGTGAAAGGGAAAGCCACTTAGTGAACCAAAATGTACTTCCCGATGACTATATGCTGTTGTTTTGGAAGTTGATTTTTGTAGTAATGGATAGGTTGACCATAAATGTCTGCTTTGATCATTGGTGATATCAGACTAGTCTATTATATGTGTATGAATCGATACCTAAAAATAACCACTTAATACAATTCTTACCAGAGGTCAGTCCCTGAACTTCCCACTTTCCTCTCAGTCTTTTGTCACTTGTTCAACAGGTCAATATATCTTGCCACCTCCTTTGAACTCAAGCCCTCTCATTATCTTGACCTCCCACGAATTCTTCCTTTTAAATCGCCTGTCTAAGTTCAAATCGCTCCTTCGTTAAATTACCGATTTCTACCATTCAAATTTCTTGCTAGATCCCCTAATCCAATAGTCTTTTTTTTTATTCTTATCCATCTGGCTAGTTCGTTGTGAACTATGCACTTTTTAATGAGCCCCTTGGAATAGGAAGCTCTCAGAACCGTTCCAAACACCGTACTCTACAACAACGTCCACGCCTTATGATGTTACTAGTTTGTTGTTGAAGTAATAAATAATTGTTATACAATTTCTGCCTCTCCATTTGGGAAAACAGCATTACACTCCACACCAATGGATCATTTTCTCATCTTGCCTCATACCACTTGTGCTACTCCGTCACAACTGCAGGCTTATAATTTCTGTTATGGTATTATATATACACTAAAGAGCCAAAACATTATGACCACCTACTCAATAACGCGTTGCGCCTCCTTTGGCCTGCAAAACAGCTGCAACTCGCCTGGCCATAGATGCCACAAGTTCATGGTACATGACTGGAGACAGGTTGTACCAAATGTCTAAGCAGGGATCACGCAAAGTCGAGATATTAGGACATAGTGGTGTTTCAGCTATGAGCTGTCGCTTCATGACACTCCAAATGTGCTCTATCGGATTAAGATCCATCGAGTTAGGTGGCCAGGACATTAGGTGGAATTCATAAGTATGCTCCTCGAACCACTCCATCAGAATCCGAGCATTGTGACATGAGGCGTTGTCCTGCTGGATGATTCCATTTCCAGTTGGGAAGACAGATGCCATGTAAGGGTGCAACTGATCCGCAATGATGTTCAGATAGTTCGCAGCGTTCAGGGTCTGTTCTACCACAACTACGGGACCCAGAGTCGCCCATGAGAACGTCCCCCAAAGCATAATACCGCTACCAACCAGCCTGTGTATGACCTGCTGTACAAGAGGGGAGCAACTATTCGCCTGGCAGACGGCGTAACTTGACACGACCATCGACATCATGAATGAGAAATCGGGATTCATCTGACCAGGGAACTCTCTTCCACTCATCTATGGTCCAGTCTCGATGTTCCCGGGCCCGCTGTAGGCGTAGTTGACGATGAATGTTGGTCAACAGAGGCACACGAGTGGGACGTCTGCTGCACAGTCCCATATCCAACAGTGTCCGCTGAACTGTGTGTTTCGAAACATCAGTTCGTTGCGCTTGTAAATGCATTGTATTGGGTTGTCAGCTGAGCCATTGTCTCTCGCCGATTTTGCTTTACCAAGCGTAACAATCTCCGACGTCCTTTTTCTTTGATGAAGCGTGGACAACCAATACCTTGGCGTCTACTGTTGGTGTCACCGTCATTTATCCACTTTGCATGAATAGTAACAACGGCAGATCGTGAACAATCTATCAGTCGTGCAGTTTCGGTGATACTCGTTCCGAGTCTTCGGGCCATGACGATCTGCCATCTATCAAATTCACTTAGATCAGCAGCCTTTCCAATCACTTGCAAAAGTAAGTGCAATAATTATTACTTACCTTCTCCAGCATCAGTTAAAGGCCATACACACTTAATCACTTGCCCTCCACGTTATCCAGACGAGTTCATTGAAAAATGTGGGGATGCTCATAATGTTGTGGTTCGTCAGACTATATACACTACCCTAATATAATGGACCGAATAGCAAGATGTGATGGTTTCAGGGAAATAATACATTCTACATGCTTTAACAGGTATTGGGGCCTCAAGTCAGCCGGCGATTGTGACGTAGAGTCACGTGACGACGCGAGCTCCCTGACCTCTTTTCGTTGGCCTCGGGTGGTCCCCCACATGCTACAATTACACTAGCAACCCAATCTGCACATACTTTCAACTAGGTTTTGATACGCAGCTATGGGTATTTGTGTCCATGCTACAAGAATGTCGCCAGCTCAGCTGTAGATTTTGGACGTAATTCCCTAGTTTGTAAGCGTCGCTCTAATTCATCCCACAAATGATCTATGGGACTTAGGTCAGGACTCTCAGGGAAGACGTTTTAGATCCATATCTTGATACCACTGCTTGACAGAGACTGTAACATGACATGGAGCGTTGTCGTCCTGGAAGTAACATTCGTCCATTCCATAAAATTGCCAGAGCGTAGGAAAAACATGATTGTCCAAAATGTTCATGTAGGCGTCCGCGTTGAATATAACAGGAAGAACATGCAAAGATCCCAGGCGATACCACGAAAAACATCCGAAACAAGTAGTCGTATTTTATGCAAATCCGCTGGCGTCTAGTCCATTATTGTAGGATAGTATGTAGTATATGTGTGTCATGAGTGGTTCAATCAGGTGTTCGAACATATAATGATTATCTCTAAATTTGATGAAAACGATATGAATTCATTTTGTTTTTAGCTTTTATTTGATTTATGTACTGTAAAAGTTAGAAAACAAGTTTTCGATCAAAGACATAATTCGATAACGGCCATCACGGATTCCAAATGGGAATTGTTGCTTATTGGATAACAGCCATAACGGAGTTGCCCGTGTTGTTGGTTTGCTTTGCTAATCCGTTAAAATTTTCATTCTATCTTTAACGATCGCTGAGCTAGAAAAAAGCACTGAAGAACGTCAGTGATAACTTTAATAATTTCTTTTGTTTCACTCGATTCCGTTTCTTAGGAAATCAAAATGAATTAATCTCGAATCCAACTAAGGTCATTCAAATCTGTTTAAAACCATTCGAGACGGAAGGTGAAAAAATTGTCATGGTTTCAAAGGCTGACGTCAATAATGACGTGAGGAAAAAAAAAGTCTAAATTTTGGTGCTTCTTTATTTGAAAGTCGGGTGACGACACATTCCGAAGGAAGAAAGAACGCTAAAAAAAAACTTAAATTCATTTTAAAATGTTCTAGATTGTTAATTTTAAAACCCGCCGCGACCCAAAAAATGCAAAAACTTCGGCCTCTCTGTGTGTCAAATCCCATTACTGTAAGTGCCATAGATTCGTCAGGACTTCGTGTAGAAAACAAACAGACAGACAAACACTTTCTTTTATAATATTAGTGATAGAAAAATACCACAAATGACAAAAACGTAAAAGCAATGTTTTTTCATCTGGTTTTCGCACTGCTTTGATTACTTTGATCTTAACCAACAACTGGTTACATGATAATTTTTGAACGTAGATATATAAGGATGCAGGGTCCTACAAACACCTTATAAATTCTTTTATAAAAAATTTCAAATATCATGCAAATTTCAGTATTGTTTTGCATTATATTTAAAAAAATTTAGAGTTTCTTCAGGTATCGATATTATAAATGGAAGTGTTTTTATTCGTTGTTCGCAAAATATTGACGAATCTATGACACTGAGTGATGGAATTTGGTACACAGGTAGTCTAATTTTTTTGCAATTTTAGGGTTGCGGCGAATTTTAAAATTTAATCTAGAACATTTAAAAATGAATTTAATAGTTTTTTTCACCGTTCTTTCTGTTTTTGATATAAAGAAGCATCAAAATTTAAACTTTTCACCCTCATGTCAGTATTTACGTCAGCCTTTGGAACCATGATCAGTTTTTTCATCTACCTCGAATGGGAGCGAACAGATTCGTATGACCTTCGTTTGATTCGAGATTCATTCATTTTGACTTCCAGAGAAACGGATTCGAGTGTGAAACAAAAGAAATTATTAAAGTTATCAATGGCGTTCTTCAGTGCTCTTTTCTATCTCAGCGATCATTAAAGATAGAATAAAAGTTTTAACGGATTTGAAATCTAAAGAAAATTTTACACCAGATACATACCTTATACGTTGATTTTCTTTTAATGAATAATTTATCAATTAAAAGTTTATATTTTTTGGTTTGCGAAGCAAACCAACGCCACGGGCAATGTGACCCCCACGAAAATAAATGTCATGGGCAACGCTGTGACGTTATGCCCAGCCAAACATAGAATATTTTTAGAATAAAAATAAGTTTATTATATCTTGGATAGATAAAAGAATTTATACAATTTTACATGAAGGAATACTGTTTCAAAAACTGAGGAGAGTGAAAAGCATCACTCGTTTAGATGCACAGAGATCTATCACAGATCATACGAAAGAGGCACACCGTACGCTCTCTCCAGAAGTCCGACTAAGAAGGCCCGAAAGTCTCTTCCAGTCCCCTTCTTATAGCTGACCTCACAGCTGGGGACAAATTCCTTCTATTTAGGGTACGGATCAAAGGAACCGACTGGCTCGTTTGTCGGTCAGTCCAAAAAATGTCCGGACTCGCCGACACATTCCGTTCCCACGAGAAACTCCCTACGGGCGTGGATAGCGTAGAATCGGAGAGATGGTCCTCAAAGAAACGGCCTGCTTCCATAGAATCCTTTCCCACGGGTTTCCCTCGACAGTAACCCTTAAAGGGTGTGGATCTCACCACAACGCCAATTTGGTTTGCGAAGCAAACCATCACCACGGGGAACTCAGTTATAGCTATTATCCAAAAGGCTACAAATTCGCAAATCAAATAGGAATCGGCGTGTTATCCAATAGGCTACGAATTCCCATTTGGTTTGCGAAGCAAACCAATACTTCCACAAAAGCAACTGGCACAGGGAACGCCGGGATGATAGCCACGCAGTTGCTAGTTTTCATATAAAATAAAAAGTTAAACTTGTTTTTAAGAAAAATATCATGTTGCCAATAAAAAATCAAATAAAAATAATTTTTATCAAGTCATGGTAAAATTCATACTACCGTCAGTATCAGTTCAGTGGTCCAGAAAAATCAGACCATATATGCGGAAAAATACTACACTATTTAATTATGGCAGGATTATATGGCAAGTTAAATTCCAAGCACACGTACCTGGTTTATGCAGGAAAAGGAAGCTAATTCAATGGAATTTCAATAATGATAATAATTTAAATAGCTTTCCACTTCAAAATCCATGATCCTGTATTTTATTAACATACTCATTCAATTATCATAAAAATATTCACATTAAAATTCTATAGCTGCAGAATAGTTACACTAGCAATGTTGAGAAGTCCTAGGGATCAATCTATAAAATTCCCCAGTAAAATTTAAATAAAAATAAATTAACATTGCCCTAGTAAAAAAGAAAGTCCTTTCCTTCTCATTCACATTCTGTAGCGCTTTAGAAATTTTATCCCCAATCACAATTTTGACAGAGGCAAGTTTCTGAGGATATATATCTTTCATTACATCCATCTTCAAATCCCGAATGAATTCCTCTTTGTAGATCCTACCCAAAATTGTTCTTATTAACAATTCAAATTGAGAATGAAGCATGTGTATTAGAGATTCCTTTTTCTGAAGAAATTCGGTCACACGATTAAATATACTTGCATTTGGTATGACATATACATACAGTTGCGGATTAAGCGGTAAGTGGACTGAGCGGCCGTTTAGGGCCTAGGAATACCAAAGGGTCCCGAGGTCTTAAAATGTCTTTTCATTAGGGTTCGAGGTATAGTTGTGACAGCATTTTTACAATGTGCGTCTTTAAGTGCAATGAATAGAGTTTAAAAAACAAGATGGTCAGCAAGAGCAGATGCTGTGCTATAAAACTTGGTGTCACACATATAAAAGAGGTTTCATCTGAAATTTGTAATTCAGAAGAAAAAAAGTTACCCTAGTGGAGGCAACTTCACTTCTGAAGACAATGGGAAAATATGAAACCACCTTAATGACAGTTATTTGGAATACTATTTTACAAAGAATAAATGGTAATAGTAAATCATTGCAATCAGTGGAATGCGAACTTTTGAAAGAATCTGACCTACTGAAGTCATTAGAAAATTTTATCAATAATTCCAGAAAAAAAGTGGAAAAACAGGCAATTTATTTATCAGGGCTATCATTTAATGTAGAACATAGACAAACCCGCTGACAACAAAAGAGAAAAATGTTTTTTGATGAAAACAAAGAAGTCGGACACATGAATTTACAATAAGAGAACACTTCATAGTCCATTCATTTGATGTCATATGTGATAATACCAAGGCAGAACTATCTCAAAGAACTCAGACGCATGAAGTTGTTGTGCAACCTTTTCGAATATTTTTAATTGGGATTTATCAATCTCTCTATATTTAAAAAAAAGTTACCCCCGTCGCCACAGGAGTGAAAACTGTGTTGTTTAGCTCGATTCTTAGAAGGTTTCCCTAGAAAGTTCGGATCAGAAAAATATGAAATTAACATGGTTTGTTCTTCATCATGCTCCCTGGACAATTGTAAAGATCTTTTTCCGTTGCGGCTATTAGTTTAGGGCTTATTAAGTGTCAAAACGGGGGGGGGGTTATTAAGGCGAGCGTAAGCGAGCAGGGGGGCGGAGCCTCCTAGTAGAAGAAAAAAATTTCACTATAAGAAAGTTGAAGGATATTTACAAATATGACAATCATGCTTATACTTTTGAAGATGAATTTGATTGTTTTTTAATATTTCTAAAAGAAAACGAGGACACCATAAAAACCACACTAGACATCTATTGTGAGCCGTCAAAGAAATTCCTTGCACAGTTCCGAAAGTTGAAATATTATTGAAAATTTTTTTAACAATTCCCAACCGTATCCAATGCATCAGGAGAAAGATCGTTTTAAAGCGTGTAAAAAACTATTTAAAGAGTACTATGCGAAAAGAAAGATGAATTAATAAGGCCTTTCTGTTTTTTGAGCAAGAAATTTCAAACCGAATTGACGCTGCTAAAATAATTGATGAATTCGCTAAAAATAAAACAAGACGGAAATTCATGTAAAAATTTTTTTAATAAATTTATTTAATGTGTTATTGTATGAAAATTTTGATTACTTTTATGTTTTGAAAAAATTAATGAGAGTGTTTCTTGAAACTTTTTCTTGAGTTAGTGGGCCCTGAAAATTTACCGCTTGGGGGGCCCCACTTGACTTGATGCGCTACTGACATAAATAGTACCAAATTTGAACGTAGTATCACCACTCCAACGAATCATGTTGCCGATAAAAATGTTATTTTAAGAGAATAAAGAACGTTAAACATTTATAAACAGAACAGATTTATTCACTAAAGAAAAAGAATGAGTTTAAATTACAGCGATGAAAACGTTCCACGACAGACGATCAACAAACTGTCGCTAAAATTTAAAACTCATGCAATAGGCATATTTTAACAAAAAAAACACGCACAAGAAAGAGACCTCGCGGAATGAAAACGAATAACTAATGAACTCTACTAAACAGACGTGTTCACACCTGTCTAGTGGCACGCTAGTGGTCAGTGGAGTGGGGTGGGAGGCACTACTCGACCGCCTACGATCCATTTGACTGGATCGAGTCCACTAAATCGTTTTACTAAACTACTCGACTCAATAGTTTTGTTCCAACTCGTTTAGTTACTAAATCACTCGCTTCTCAACTAAATTACTGGCCTAGTGTGCAGCAGCCTTGAAAGAAGGCAGTCGAGTCACGTGGTTTCGAACGAGATTATTCCTTAATTAAGGTTTGTAGTTGGATTAACGTCATTAACTTCACATCATTGTCCATACCCAGAATAAAGAAACACCAGGACCAAATGAGTAGATTAAATTTTGATAGACATTGGAAACTTTGGGTATCGTAGGTAGGTAGGTTTTAATTAACGTCAAACCGGAGCACAATACAACGGGATATTAGTGACTGGTCTGGGATCTACCCCCGAAGATAATATCGGAGGACAACACCTCGTCAGTTTTTTGAACCACGGTCAGATAATGAAGTCGAGACCTGAGCTGGCATCGCACTCTCCTAACTTCCATACCATGCCCACGTGAGGATATTTGAGACCACAACAGATTTAACGTGCATCAGCTACCTTGGAAATTGGGCATCGAAATTGGGTGTTATCATTGGGAAATTGTTCTTGTGCAATTTGATGTGAAGATAGTATAAGGTAAGGTTATTTTAATTGACGTCGTTCTAGAGCAACACAATGGGCTATTGACGACTGTTAGGGATCAATCCCCTAAAGATAGTACAAGGGCTTCAGACAGCTCTGATTACTCTGGTCATTTTAATTACGATTATCCTATCATTTCCATTGAGTGAGATTGCAAAACAATCAACAGGGCCTACAGTAAATGTTTTTAAAAGAAACGTTCATGAATAAAAATAGATTCCGATGCAATTATTTATCCGGAACTATCTGTAATAAAAATGAAATATTTTTTTCATTTTTTGCTATCATATGGCTTGTTATATATATCTTTGCTATATATTGTTGTAGCTCTGTTACAATGCAATAAAGTGATCTTGCAGGGTAACAATGACTGGTTAACGACAATAGTTTTGAACAAATAAATTCTGTTAAAAGAAATTGGATTGTTGCATACAACTGAAGAAAATACAAATTACGGTCATTCGTTATTATTTTTCTTTGGTGTAAGCTTAAAGTATTTTACACTGCGTTTTTATTGAGAGATTTTGTCATTTTATTTGACTGTTTTTCTTGCTTTTAGAGTGAGGATGTGGTTTAGAAGGTTGAGAGAAAAGTGGTAAGCCATTTTGTATAGTCATTTATCGCAAATTATTATAAATTATGAAATGCTCATATCGTAATTACACCATACACTTTTTAACGCATCGTTATAAACCTATAATACCAATTTTAAAGTAGCTTTATAATAAGGTATACAATTAAAAATTATAAAAAATTTTAATACAGGAATGTTTGAAAAAGTGTAACTATGTAATTTTAGGGCCAAGCTTGTGAGCTGCTGCAGATTGAACGAGCAGCAAGATAAAACCGTCGATTTGACCGGCCTCCACTTTATGGTAATAAACATTTTTTCTTCTTCTTTTTATTCGTCTTTTTCTAATTATCTGAAGGAGAGCAAATTTTAAGATTTTTCTGGTGCAAGAAACCACCAGAAATGCGAAATGCTTTCATCCATAAAGTACAACGTAACCATTGCCAACCAAATGCAGAACTCATTATAATTATCCCAAAACATATCTTCTAACTATATCTATTGTATTTCAGTTGTATGATAAGGAACAGCTACACTCTACGTTTATGAGCGATGGCAACGGCTTTGGCGATTTTTTTTGGCGCATTTCTAAAGTCGCCAAGGAAATAATTATTTCTCTACTCTTTTTCTGTCACAAATTGTTTTTCTTTTTACAACACACTTTTTAAACACATTTCAGAACGTTTTAAAAAGTATATTTTTTAAAAACTTCCACAAAAAGTAGTAAGCTTAAGCACATATCAAAACACATTTGTGAACCAGCAGAGAAACTCAGCTACGAATGTTGAGTAAGAATACCCTGAAACTTATCAATTACACTAAATACAGTAGGCATGTTGAAAAAGAAAAAGATTTACAAAAGAAAAAAAAGCAAGAAATAATACAACCTGATAACGTCAGAATTCTTTCGTAAAAAAATAATGAAAACGAAAATGGTCAAAAAAAAAATTCTTAATCCTTTCGTGAAAACTACTGTACTAAAATAAAACTGCCACAACTGTCAAAATACAAATAAATGGAGTAATGGTATCACAGAAAATGATTCAAAAGGACCAATACAATCAAATGATAATTTAAAAACAAAATAACCAATGGGAGAAAAGAAAAAATTTCAAACGAATCAATGAAATCAAACAACTTAAACAGATTTTGGAAGAACTTTCTAAAATTAACTCGTAACTCGCTATTAGAAGTGCGCCAAAAAAAATCGCCAAGCCGTTGCCATCACTCATGAACGTAGAGTGAAAAACAAAATAACCAATGGAAGGAAAGAAAAAATTTCAAACGAATCAATGAAATCAAACTTAAACAGATTTTGGAAGAAATTTCTAGAATATTCAAAATGAAAATTGAAAGTTTTTCGTTTGCCGGGGTTACTATGAAAACCACAACAATCGTAACGAAAGATGGGTTGCTTTATTTTAACGTAACTCGCTATTAGAAGTGCGCCAAAAAAAATCGCCAAGCCGTTGCCATCACTCTTAAACGTAGAGTGTAGCTGTACCTAAAATAATAATAACTTAGTAGCGTTTTCCGCTTATATTTTTATTGTTAAGGAGTATTAGAGAATGGCACAACAACCACAATATTAATGCTTCATTAAAAAAAATTTGCGAGTAATAGTAACCATTTTGATGTTGTAAAATGTTTTAAGTACACTTCGCTTGTTGCAGGAGGATTTGATATATTGCAAGCAGTGCGATAAGACCTGCTGGGCTGCCATAGCTATGCGCCATCACATGTTGATGGTGCATGGCGTGGACCGCTATTTCGGGCCCCGCCTCCTGGACGGATATGGAAGATCATACACCTACTTAGCTGGACCTCTTCCAACTGATTGGGAGCTGTATGACATATACGACTCTGTGTCGGTCTACAATTAGTAAGTCGGCCATTCATGTTGTATTTCAATAGGATTGCTAATTAGTATTATTTTTAATGTCAATTGATAATCCATGAAGTATTAAAAATTTAATCCTTTTTCAGCTTGTTGGAAGAATCCGATCAGACCGAAGTAGAATCCGAAGAGTCTGACGAGTAGAATAGTTCAGTTCATCCAGTGAGGAAAGGGAGGGCGGAGGGAACGTAGATCTGGATGAGCAGAATGGTACGTATTTCCCTTTTAACCTACTATTCATTTTATAATACTTTAGTAACAGCTCTTTAGTTAAAGTTGCTTTTACAATGAATACAAGCGACTTCACTTTATATTGATTTAAGTATCTCTTCATTTCAGAAGTCGAGCTCAATCTTAACATCAAGATGAGATGCTCCAGATTATGGTCTTTGATGATTTAAGAGGCCTTGGTCGTATTGAGGTGGCCGTACAGCATGAGTCTTCCAAGAATTGCTTCTATTCATGAACTAACAAGGAGACTGACCTAGTCCAGAGATTGGCGTCAAGAAGCAAATTTCGGGAAGGACGGTGGGCACGGAGATCTGGAGAGATCATGATGGTACGGGATGTTCTGTGACTCCTTTCAATCTACAATTAGTTTTGTAACCATGTACTAATAGCCCTCTAATTCAGTTGGTTTTCAAATTATAAAAAGATAACTTTATGCTTACAATGACATAAAAATATCTTCATTTCAGAAGTCGAGCTGAATCTTAACATCAAGATGGGATGTTCAGAATCAGTCTTTGATGATTTAAGAGGCCTTGTATGTATTGAAGTGGCTGTACAGCATGAGTCTTCGAAGAATTGCTTCTTTTCATGAGCTGACAAGGAGACTGACCTAGTCCCGAGTTTGGCGTCAAGAAGCAAACTTCGGGAAGGACGGTGGGCACGGAGATCTGGAGAGAGCATGATGGTACGGGATCTTCTGTGACTCCTTTCAATCTACAATTAGTTTTGTAACCATGTACTAATAGCCCTCTAACTCAGTTGGTTTTCAAATTATAAAAAGATAACTTTATGCTTACAATGACATAAAAATATCTTCATTTCAGAAGTCGAGCTGAATCTTAACATCAAGATGGGATGTTCAAAATCACAGTCTTTGATGATTTAAGAGGCCTTGTATGTATTGAAGTGGCTGTACAGCATGAGTCTTCGAAGAATTGCTTCTTTTCATGAGCTGACAAGGAGACTGACCTAGTCCCGAGTTTGGCGTCAAGAAGCAAACTTCGGGAAGGACGGTGGGCACGGAGATCTGGAGAGAGCATGATGGTACGGGATCTTCTGTGACTCCTTTCAATCTACAATTAGTTTTGTAACCATGTACTAATAGCCCTCTAACTCAGTTGGTTTTCAAATTATAAAAAGATAACTTTATGCTTACAATGACATAAAAATATCTTCATTTCAGAAGTCGAGCTGAATCTTAACATCAAGATGGGATGTTCAAAATCACAGTCTTTGATGATTTAAGAGGCCTTGTATGTATTGAAGTGGCTGTACAGCATGAGTCTTCGAAGAATTGCTTCTTTTCATGAGCTGACAAGGAGACTGACCTAGTCCCGAGTTTGGCGTCAAGAAGCAAACTTCGGGAAGGACGGTGGGCACGGAGATCTGGAGAGAGCATGATGGTACGGGATCTTCTGTGACTCCTTTCAATCTACAATTAGTTTTGTAACCATGTACTAATAGCCCTCTAACTCAGTTGGTTTTCAAATTATAAAAAGATAACTTTATGCTTACAATGACATAAAAATATCTTCATTTCAGAAGTCGAGCTGAATCTTAACATCAAGATGGGATGTTCAAAATCACAGTCTTTGATGATTTAAGAGGCCTTGTATGTATTGAAGTGGCTGTACAGCATGAGTCTTCGAAGAATTGCTTCTTTTCATGAGCTGACAAGGAGACTGACCTAGTCCCGAGTTTGGCGTCAAGAAGCAAACTTCGGGAAGGACGGTGGGCACGGAGATCTGGAGAGAGCATGATGGTACGGGATCTTCTGTGACTCCTTTCAATCTACAATTAGTTTTGTAACCATGTACTAATAGCCCTCTAACTCAGTTGGTTTTCAAATTATAAAAAGATAACTTTATGCTTACAATGACATAAAAATATCTTCATTTCAGAAGTCGAGCTGAATCTTAACATCAAGATGGGATGTTCAAAATCACAGTCTTTGATGATTTAAGAGGCCTTGTATGTATTGAAGTGGCCGTACAGCATTAGTCTTCGAATAATTGCTTCTTTTCATGAGCTGACAAGGAGACTGACCTAGTCCCGAGATTGGCGTCAAGAAGCAAACTTCGGGAAGGACGGTGGGCACGGAGATCTGGAGAGAGCATGATGGTACGGGATCTTCTGTGACTCCTTTCAATCTACAATTAGTTTTGTAACCATGTACTAATAGCCCTCTAACTCAGTTGGTTTTCAAATTATAAAAAGATAACTTTATGCTTACAATGACATAAAAATATCTTCATTTCAGAAGTCGAGCTGAATCTTAACATCAAGATGGGATGTTCAAAATCACAGTCTTTGATGATTTAAGAGGCCTTGTATGTATTGAAGTGGCCGTACAGCATTAGTCTTCGAAGAATTGCTTCTTTTCATGAGCTGACAAGGAGACTGACCTAGTCCCGAGTTTGGCGTCAAGAAGCAAACTTCGGGAAGGACGGTGGGCACGGAGATCTGGAGAGAGCATGATGGTACGGGATCTTCTGTGACTCCTTTCAATCTACAATTAGTTTTGCAACCATGTAATAATAGCCCTCTAACTCAGTTGGTTTTCAAATTCTAAAGAGATATTTTTATGTCATTGAAAGAATAAAATTATTTTCACTTCAGAAGTCGAGCTGAATCTTAACATCAAGATGGGATTTTCCAGATTACATTTTTTGATGATGTAAAAGGTGTTCCTTTGTTGTATGGAGGTGTCTGAATGGTATCAAAGTCTAAAAATAATTACTTCTTTTCGTGCATGGACAAGGAGTGTGACTGAGTAATGGGTCAAACGAACAAGAGTATATCTTATCCTGACTTAAGAATAAGTTGCTTCTTGAGATTAAGATGAAAAGCTGCATAGTGCGTGCTTTGAAACCGAAAGAGGCACATGTTTGTTTTATAGAACTGATCGTATTTTATCAAAAATTTCAAAGGGTTCCATCTTTTTCATCCAAGGAGGAAAAGCTTGACTGAGCCAAGTGTCTGGTGCTCAGTTTAGAAAAACCCCTTCAGGAACGGCTGTGACCACGGAGAAGATCTGGAAAGGGCATGATGGTACGGATCTTCTAACTCTTTTTAATTCACAATAGTCAGTCAAAAATGATCCGCCCTTTATTTTTGCATTCTATTTACTCGGTTCGTCATTTTTCTACATAGTCTACTTCATTTTTGTAAAGGGGACTGGTGCATGTTAAATCTGACATGGCCTCAAATCTACTCAAGTTGGCGTGGTATGGAAGTTCGGAGAGTTTGCCAGCTCGAGTTTGACTTCGTCATATGACCATGGTTCAAAATGGCGTTATGTTGTTGTCGGATGTTTCCATTCGGAATTGACCCCGAACCGTCGCCAGTAGCCTGTTGTGTTGTTCCAGTGCCGACGTTAATTGAAGACCTTCCTCAATCACGAAGGATGATTCTGCCGTCCAGAAGGAAAAGACAACTCCAGGGAGGGCAGTACGTATGGAGATCTGTAAAGAACATGATGGTACTGATCGTCTGGCTACTTTCTAGTTTATGATTAGTCTTGTAACCTTTAACAAGGTTGTTTAGCTAAATATTATTTTTTAAATTATTAAGACTGACTTCACCTTAAACTGATGCAAAAATCTTTTCAGAAGTTGAGCTGCATCGTAAGATCCGGATTCAGAACAGTTCAATGGCTTTTCGTTTGTCCCAGTGGCGTTGTAATAAACGCCGTTGAATTGCCATCGAAACATGTCATTTATTTATTTTTATTTTACAATAAAATTTAATTACATATTTTAGTTATCTTGGTGTAATTTTCTATTTCCTTCTTTTGTTTGTATTATTCGAATTTAAGCCCAAAATATCATCGATAAAATTCGTTGCGAAATTCACTCTAATAAATTTAGAAAGTTGTGTGAGGTGATTTATTGCTATCTGATGAGAGATTTGTTTTTTTCTAGTTCTATTCAACAAAAATAAGCCGACCAACCGATATAGTGGTTAAGGTGATAGCCTCTAGATCGGAAGGTTCCTGATTCGAATCCGGGTCAGGGCATGGATGTTGGTAAGAGTATGGTGTAGAGGCGGCTGGTGCGCCTTAAATCTGTCGTGGCTGAAAGTCCTTACGTTGGGTTGGTGTGGAAGTTTGGAGAGTGGGTTGCCAGCTCAGGTGTTGTTCGTCATCTGACCGTGGTTCAAAATTACTAGTTGTTGTCCTCGGATCTTTACATTAAGGGACTGATCCCGGATTGTCATCAATAGCCCGTTGTGTTGCTTTAGTACGACGTTAACTAAAATTACCATTATCACTACCATCAACAAAAATAAAGCGTAGAAATTTACTAACTTGGGTAATTTAAAATGTTTAAGTTAGGTTGTGCACAATTTGGTAGGTAGCTTGCTTACTAAGGAGGCGCTAGAGCAACACAACGGGATATTGGTGTCGGACGGGATCCATCAACAAAGATATCCGTGGACACGGTCTTGTCATTTTGATGCAGCTTCCGGAGAGATGGAGAAAGATCATCGAAGAGAATAGCACAGACTATAATGATTCAATGTAATGTTTAGTAAATTAAATAATTTTTCTTCAACTTCTGCATCAACCCAATATTTGCGCTCGCTGTCAAAGACCATCAATACCACTTGAAAGTTAAGCTACATTCGAAATCTACTTCAGCACGAACACTAAAATATTTATATAAAACAATACGAATTCTCATTCGAATTCGTTACCATTGGGGAATTCGTAGCCTATTGGATAACAACCAAAATGGCGTTGCCCGTGTTGTTGGTTTGCTTCGCAAAACAAATTATTAATCTATATATATAAAACACTAACGTACGTGGACCCAAAATCGACGTTATTTGTGTATCGTCGATTGGCAACAATCAACGTAAATAAAATAACCCAGTTATTTTGAATTCTTACTGTTTTCAAACAGCCGAGGTCAATTTCTATGCAAAATAAGGAATTAAATTGTAATATTTAAGCAAGCAAATTACAATAGCATTACAAAGCACAGTATGTATTGTGTGAATAGTACATGTCCCAGTTTTTTTAATTAGTTGTATTTTTCGGGTAGAAATTAATGAGTCATTATTCTTTTTAAAAACTGACTTGACATTGGGCCAATCGTGAGCAGTTGAGATTGTGTAATGGATAACTCACTCAGAGCTCGCAAATCTTGTCACATAAAATATCTACCGTTCCAGATCCTATATAAAAAATGTCTTGAAGTGTTCGCAAGTGATTTGACCTTGTCGATCTGACCAATATCTCACTCTTTTCACACTAATAATTCACTCTTTCATGCCAGGTTCCGTAATTTTCAAAAACTTTCAAAGCCCCCAAGATCGGGAGAAAAAAAATTCAAGGGATTTTCAAAAACCGTGGGAACACTGCCTCTGGTCATCATCATTAAAGACAAATAAAAATACAAAAAAAAAATGTTTTTGACTTTTTTTCTCAAAATAATACATTCGAAATTTTTTTTTAATTTTACAAATTTAATTGACATTTGAATTTTTTTAGAGGAAAAAATTGATTTTTTTAAATTGCGCACTAAAAACTGTTCTTGTCCAAAAAGAATTTAAAAAACTAAACACCTGAAAAAATGACAAAATGCCAAAAAGGTGACGTAAAGAACAAAAAAGTGACAATAAGTGCGTGACTGTTCTTCCTTTCGGCGGATTTCCTAATCCTCTACCTTGTCGTCCCCCAAACAGTAAAACTGATCCATGAGTATATTTCAACACTTATTTACACCACTTCTTGACTGATTACTATACAGACGATACATAGAATAACAGTCAGTCTATCATACACTGTTGGGAATAATCCTCATCGCTGTCCAGCACAAACCAACGCGTCTGGTTTCCTCGCTGTCCTTTGTGTAAGTCCTCGTTTTTACCCCTTCTCCCAACGGGTTTCTTTCCCCATACCAGAGGGGGGCCCTCGTGGTGTCCAACCGCCCTACCCAAACCTAGAGTGCCTATATAATAAGAGTGGCGACAAGTGACGAAATTTGGCCCAATGCGCATGCGCGGCAGCCCTTTTTCAACCAGAATCGTCTCAAAGAAGGTTTCTGGACGAATAAATATATCATTTCAGGGAGAACAAAAAGCATATAATTGTTATAATATGGATACATTCGGTATAAATGAATCATATAAAAGCTCAATTACATGCGTAATTGATGAGATGGATTGCACAACGCGCTAACTTAGATTGCGGGAAACACCATGTTGTTAAAAAAAAGATATTTACTTAAAAAGTCTTCAAATTTATGCTGACAAAACACTAAAATAATAATAAATAAACATTCTAGAACACGAAATGGAACATGAAAAAGCTGTATTTTCTTTTTAATTTAATGTACACACGTTTTTCTCGAACACACAAAAAGTTCCCACGTTAAGTCTACGGGAGCTAGGAAAAGACCGCCTCGGGCGGTAGAAAAGGTCTGCAAGCCAATCAGAAAGTGTTTCCCGTATGTCGCCACTCTTATTATATAGGCACTCTACCCAAACCTGGTGAGTATACGGGGAACTTCAAAAAGTGATGTGTTACAAGCCCTGCGATTACACAAGTAATTTTAGTGACATCCATTAGAAAACTTATTCGTATTGTAAAAATTAAAAAATTACAATTAAAAAATTACAATTAAAAAATCATTTATTTGAAGAAAATCAAATGTAAAAAAACAGGGGCGATCTCGTCACCTGACCGTGATTGAAAATTAGGTGGTGTTGTCCTCGGATCTTTTCTTTTGGGTTTGATCCCGGACCATCGTCAACAGCCCCTTTGTGTTGCTCTAGTACGACGTTAATTAAAATTACCTTTCCGATACTCTTCCAACTAGGCAAACGCGACCTTCGTGGACCTGAGTCAAATGTTGGTACTTATTTCATTTATGGCTGAAAGGTCTTGACGTTTCTCCATCTTGTCTCTGCCGGAAGAGTATGCAACAAGCTGAAAGATCCGTCACTGCTATCTCTTTCAGATAAGCTTACACCAATCTTACCAAAATCCCGATTAAGATCAAGCGTATCACTCCACTCGGCTTACAATCCGCCACATCCGAATCATCCTGTCCTCGTCCAATTCCACCCGACTTTTCCCGAGACGTCGAGCTTTTCTATCACTCAATATCCTTAACCTTTCCAGACCTGATCATAACTCACCCGAGTGTTGCCCTATCTTGATTGACCCCCGACCTCCGTGTTTATGCTCTCCGATATGACCCGGGAGTATTTTGAAAGTAAATATTACCAATGGGTGTTGAAAAAGAATTTTCTGATTTATTGCTCCTGGTATCTTAAAAGGGGAATGCACATTCCCACCTTCACTTTCCCATCAGTGACGTCTTCACCTTCCTGGTGGAATATCTTCATTAGCAAAACTGACCAGATCATGATGGACGAGATATCTCGTCATTAGAAAGAAGAAACCAGTTCGTGCTGGACGAGATATTTCGTCATTTGAAAAGAGAACCGCCATATCTTAATCCTATCATCAAAAAAAATCAGCATTATCTTGACGAGATATCTCGTCATTTACATAATTGGTCAGATCTTGATGGACGAGGTACCTCGTCGAAACCACTTGGACAAACAAAGCAATGCATAAAGCTTCTCGACCATTCAAAAGTGTAAATCAGCAAAGAAAAGAAACCCGAAGCCTTTTTTGACCATTTTAGTTAAAGTCAACTATTTTGAGTGTGAAAAGCAGAACGGTGGAGAGCTCAGAAACTTCTGGAGATCAAGAAGCCAACATCTCAATGTGTGAGTAAGTAGTTTATACATTACTAGGGGGCCTGCCCCCTGCTCGCTAACGCTCGCCAACCCCCGGAGGATTGCTTCGCAATCCTCATTGGTTCGCTGCGCGAACCTATGCTCGCTTCGCTTGCCTCAATGAAGACATGTGTCCTAGCAGAAAGGATTGTTTACAAAATATGTTACCAAAAAAATATTTTTCAAATCTAAATTTGCTGTATTATAGAAAAAATATATACAGTATCTCTAAAATCAGAATTCAAATGAAAACTTTGTGCAAATTTTGACTCGAAATGTGAGCGTTGCTTTGGAAATTGAATACCCAGCATGTTGTTTGTGTGTACATTTTCCCAGCACTCAAACGACCCACACTTTTTCATTGAGTTTGTTGCCGAAAGTTGTAGTGCAAGCGTCTTGTTGAACTATAATTGTTGGCCCTGAAAAGGACCGTTTTTTAAATGGCCCTGAAAAGATCCTCCGCCTTCTTTGATTTCTATTATAAACTAACTGCAACAGCTCATTAAAATTTCCTTTTTTTTTTCAATAAAATTTCATCCGATAACGCTATAAATTCAATCGATGCGCGAGACTTCGCGATAAACAAACAATCGTACAGTGTTGCCAAAACGCGATTACAAATAACGTCTTTTTCGTGAGCCACGTAAGAGAATTATATATATAGATTAATAAATTAACTAATCTGGGAGATTTACTCGATTTTCTTCAGTCTTGCAGAGAAAGTACACATTAACTTCCTTTTAAGGATACTCCTAATTTAGGTAAGGTAAGGTAATTGTAATTAACGTTGTAGCATCAGCCGCCTTTACACTATATGCTAACACACATCCCTGCACTGACCTGGATTCGAACCAGGAACCTTCCGATCTAGAGGCTAACATCTAGTTAAAAAGCCATGTAATGAAATTCAGTACAATTGTGTGTGAGATATGGTCGATTATGAAATCTGAATATAGTTTACGAAACCAATGTCAGTAAGGAACAAAAATAAGTTCTTATGATATGGGTCCATCAACAAGTCTGTTAAGGTAATAAGGGAGTTACTAAATCAGTTTAGTCTATGATAATTAAAATTCGGGCATTCTGTCAGGATGTGCTTTGTGGAAAAAAAATACTATTGCATGATGAGGATGAAGGAGCAGATTCTCCCAGCAGTAAATGTCTATGGGTAAAAAAGGAATGTCCAATTCGGAGTCTTGTTAGTTTTACGTGATTTTTTCTGTTTAAGTTAGTTTTGCTGAATCCCTTTATAGATGGTTGAATATCATGAAGTTTATGTTATGATTTTCCAAATTCCATGTGGATTGCCAGGATAAATTTATAGCATGGGTTAAAAAACTATCAATGTTGTGAATCGGGACATTTGTATTTATAATCAGTGTTGCGTTTTTGACCGCCAAATCTGCTTTCACATGCCCAGGGTTCCAACAAAAGAATATATGAAATTCCCTTTCTGTTAATGTTATAGTCAAATTTACTGCGTCATTTAAAACCCAAGGATGACTTTTATGTGTATAGTTTAATAAGGATTCGATGCTGTTTTTAGAATCGGTATACAAGATCCAATTTTTGTTAGTGTGTTTAAGAGATCGTTTTTAAAGCTAAAATTATTGCGTAGATTTCTGAAGTAAAGACGCTACAGCACACATGCAATTTTCTAGCAATGGTTGTATTCTCGAAAACAGCCAAGGTTCCAACATTTATCCCGTTCTTAGATCCATCAATAAAAACTGTTTTAAAAGATGGATATTTGTTTCTATGGGAATGAAATAATTGTATATAAATGGTATCAGGGGTTGATGATTTGTTAAAATGTGAAAAATCATTGATGGTAAGTAAATTTTTATCATTCCAAGGTGGAGGTTCGTTTTCTCTAGGAAATATTCCCAGATGTTTTAGATTTAGTGATTATACATAATGCTTATTTGAGATTTATATGAGAATATTAGGATATTTATATATATGACGAAACTTGACATCTTTACTAGGGATTTGAAAATGAAAATCATGAAATATTTTCCTCAATTACAAAAAGATTTTCAAAACACAAAAACAATGGAAAATACGCTTGACGTTCAAGAAAATGCAATAAAAAATATTTAATGATTATACAAGAAATAAAACAAGCCTTTGAGGAGAGATTTAATCAATTTAAAAGTATGGAAAATACATTTCACTTTATTTTATATTCATACAAAACGAAATTCGAAACAATGGAGTTAAACGAATTTAAGTGGCTAGGTATTTATGATTTAGAAATGGAATTACTTGAATTTAAAAGCAGTTTAGCTTGGAAATAAATTGGATAACTTGATTTCCGAAGTAGAAAGCAAAATGTCTGAAATTAGTGCAAATTATAATGATCCCACACTAAAAATTGAAAATATTATATTAAGCGTATGGATTCTTAACCACATAATTTTATATCAATGAAGAAACTGTGAAATATTGTTTTCTTCGAAGAATTTTATGTCTACCAATAGAAATAAATTCGGAAATGAATTGACTGCAAAAGCTAGCTAATGAATACTGAATATGAACCTAATATTAAGAAATTATCTGACAGGAAACAAAACAAAACAAAAAATTCTCATTAAATATACTTTAACTTTATTGTACATACGCATACCTGTAACTATATTATTAAGAAATCGTTAACTTTTTAAAGGATTAAAAAATTGAGGACCAAAAAAAGTAGTTCTTTACAATGCTTCCCTTTCCTCTTTACAAGTGACCCACGAGCTAGTACTAAAAAAATAATGAATAAAATTTTACCAACTTCCTAAAAAGATTCGCCGTCCCTGATCTATATGGAAGTACTGATCTAGTGTTGGACTTAAATTATTGAGCGTGTTCGGACCAATTAACTTGGTCTGTCTTTAAGCTTGGCCTTAACCCTCCAAATGGTTTCGTCAAAATATCTCGTCCATTACGGTGGGTAGTTGAATTAACATCGCACTGGAGCATACGACGGGTTATTGGCAACTTCCGCGATGCATTTCTAAAGGAGAGGTGCGAGGGCGACACCTCTTCATTTCGAACCACGGTCAGAAGACGAGGTCAACACCTGAGATGGCAGCCCATTCTCCGCACTTCCAAACCACGTGGACATGAGGACATTTAAAATCACGGCAGATTTATCGTTCACCAGCTTCCACGTACATGTCGATCTTTGGTTTGGTCGAGTTCTCAACTCGCTACCCTCTGATTGGTAATACGCTAATCATTCAACGGGGCTGCAGTACCTGTTACCTCGTCCATTCAAATATGACCAATTTTGCTAATGATGAAGCTCGTTCTGTCATGTGTGATGGTCTAAGCCGGTGCAAGGGCTCTGCTTGTCACGTGTAGCGAAAGTTGAAAAAGTTTTTTGTGCAATACGTCTTTAAAACAGGAACAGTACTGGGGACATACATTAAAAGTTTAACATTACAACTGTTTTGGGTACAGCTGCAGTCTACGTTTATAGCGGTGGCAACGGCTTTGGCGCTTTTTTTTACGGCGCACTTCTTAAATCGCATAGGAAAGAATTATTTCAAAAAAATTTTCTTTACAAAACGGAATATAATACGCTTCAGAAACACATTTGTGAACTTTAAAAAAAATACATTTTTAAACGACAGTTTAGCGGATTCTGAAAGAATTTTCTAGAATATTCAAAACAAAAATTTAAACTTTCCGCTAGCCGAGATTACCATAAAAATCGCAATAACCGTGATGAGTTGCCTTAACCTGCCATACCTCGCTACTAGAAGTGCGCCAAAAAAGCACCAAGGCCGTTGCCGCCGCTATAAACGTAGACAATAGCTGTACCCTGTTTTGTCTTGTGATTTTAGGATACATCTATAAGATATAGTGTCTTGTAGACAAATAATGTCTGCACAAGAATGCCTATGACCATATGCCTATGCATATATGGAATACAAAAAATGTCTATGACCTTCGAATTGAATGTGGGGGTACGCTGAGCGCTCTGATGAAGTAGGCCTCCAATATGTCGAAATTCTGCGGTGCTGGGTGAGCTTTAGGCAAGTGTAACTTTGGGTTGTGTGGAGTGAGGGCTGCATACCAGTGGCGTTACTCGAAAGCTACCGAACTACGCTACAATTAATATTGGACAACAACAATCTCTCAACATCAACATAGAACTGCCATTTAATCGTTCAAACTAAATTAATTGTTGCATATTCGAACTATAAACAATCGTTCAAACTTCTGTCTGGTCCATTCGTTGCATAAAGCCCCGTTAACATGAGGCGTTTCAACGCGCGTATGGCGAGGCTAGCAAGGTCCCGCCGTTAAATTATGTTTATTTATTCCTCTAATTCAAGTATCTACCTTTGCGACCTCGACCTGTTAGCCTCGCCAACGCGCGTTTTACGCGCCTCATGTGAACGTGGCCTAACGGTCTTGGAGATAGAAACAGAACTGACTTCAGTTAAAAGATTTATCGTCTGACTGGAAATTTATTCGAAATTTATTTATCAAAATCAAAGCTGAAATGAAAAAATAAATATTTTCTTCTTGTTCTGTGGATGAAAAAAACTTGGCATGGTTCCAAACCCTGTCTGCAAGGTCACACGGGTAGAAAAAGTTATCCGCGTTTTAAATGCAATGGAGAATAAAACTATTAAATTCATTTAAAAATCTTCTAGATTGAATTTTAAAATTCCCCGCGACCCAAAAATTGCAAATAATTTGGACAACCTGTGTGCCAAATCTCATTGCTGTAAGTGCCATAGAATCATCAGGATTTTGCGGCCCCACACAGACAAACAAACACGTCCTTTTTATAATATTAGAGACTCCACATATCGCTGGGCACTTTGCTTCCCCTTTATATGGGGGGAAATACTTTCCCTAATACGGTAAGGTTGTTGGTTCGAGGAAAGTTCGCCGTGGTTCTCTGTCCAAGAAGACGCTGTGGTGCTGCCGAAAGGGACCCGGCGCAAAGGATGTTATCGGATCGGCGATTCAGTGGGAAGCGATGCTCTTGAAATGCTTTGTTACACAAGGTACATATTTACCTCTCTTATCGCGGCGGTAGTTCTTGATTTTTTGTCTCGCTCCCGACATGTTCTCACTCAAGGAATGCTTCCACCAGACAAGCGGTAAGCTGCTGTCTTTTTTTTCGAAAATCGTTTATTTCTGCAGGTGCAAACACTGAAATCGTCATCCATCGGCTACAATTTCAAAACTTAGACTGAGGAGTTTAGATGCAAAAGGGGTTCAATTTCGATTCTGCTAAAAATTGCCGCATCAAAAACTTCTAAAGAATGGAGCGTTGTTTTTCAAACGTGCCGCAAGTTGGCATTGGTGTGCCTTACGAATAGATGGTGAAACGCTTAAAGCGCGTAAGATTTTTTTTAATTTTAACGGTTTAGAACTTTTTTATTAGTGCTTTCATAAATAATTTCAAGTCATACTCGTATAAATAATTTTGAATGCTATTATTTTTTATACAGATATTACCAGGTATCATAAATAGTTTCAAAGATATTTTTCAAAAGAAGAAGCTTTCGAGAGAAAAGGGTAGATAATTACTGTGATTATATTTTGTAAAAAAATACCATATTTTTGGTGTGCCGCAGAATTCTAGTACACTCAAACCTGTTTTGGTGCGATCTTTTTTTTGTGCGGTATATGACAAAAATTTATTCAGTACAGTCTACTAACAGTATTTTAAAATTTCAATCAAATTAGAACATAATTGACGAAGTTATCAATAAAAATTACTTAAATAGAAAAAAAATTTAATACGGTACTTAGATTGTTTTACCAGTTATGCTGAAAAGGCAATTTTTTTCCTAAAATTAATATTTTTTTTATGGAATTTCAGCTCTGATACTACATTTTTATTTCGAGTCTTGTTTTTGTTCTTTGCGCAATGTAAACGATTTCCGAATATTTGGGACAGACGATATTTTTCAAAGAAAGGGAATAAAACGAAAACTTGTGTTTCTTTCACTCTGAATTAATTCCGCATTTCTATAAATTTTTTGCAATTTTTAGTTATAACTTGTGGCAACAGGTTTGACGAGATTCAGAGTAGTTGCCAAGCCTCGTGTCTTGATTTCGCTTATAAAAGCAATTTCTAGTTATTTCGTAAGGTTTTGAGTTATTTTCTACGTGAGACTTTTTTTTATGCGGTCCCTATTCACCGCATAAAAACAGGTTTGAGTGTAATTAGTTTACGTGTACCATGAAATGAAAAAGGTTCAAAATAAGTAAATAGTAATTTGTTCTAGTTATAAAGAATATAAAAAACTTTTGGTACATCTAACATTATAAAATTAAATTGTTTCACTCGGCTGATAGCGATATCAAGGCATAAAAACTATAAAAAACAGACTTTGAGTCTTTTTTTGCATATGAACTCTTTAACTTCAGTTTTAAAATGCTCACTGTTATTTTCTAGCATTCAGATGAGTATTTGAGAATGGTTGTTCAATTCGTCTGATCAATAAATTGTAATCGCTTATTACATTCGAATAATTGAATTGAGCTTTTAGTTTAAAATGCAGAACTTAAGACATACGTTGTATATTTGAAGAAGCCTGCTTTAACTGAAAGGAGTAGCATAATTAATTATTTATAAAAGCGCATTAAAAAGTATTTGGAAGCGGTATGCATTGAAGTAAAATTAAATTTCGTTCAAAAATTATATATTCCCATCTCAAGAATCAGTTCATAAATACCAGTTATGTGTTGAACAGAAATTCCTCATAATTAAGCATTAGAACTTCAAAATTAATCTCTGGAAATGAATTTGTTTTCTTATTTGAGGTTAAACCAAAGCCTCCGGTATATTTTGCATAGCATATTTTTTAATTTAATAATTTTTATGCATTGAAATTCTGTTTCAATTTTGAGGTATGTAATGAATAATTTGTATAAGAAAATTATTTCATAGAAATATCTTATGGTTAAAAAGAAAATTATTATTATTATTTTTTTAGTGGAAGCCGATGTTATTACGCTTGTTAGGTGACAAAAATAAATTACATTGCCTTAAATTAAGAAATACTATGAATAAAGAAAGTATAGCAACGAAATCATTTGCTTCTGATGAAATGCAGAAGAAGGTCTTATTCTGATAACGTTGTAGGGGGCTATACTTATGTTTAGTTTTAATATGAAGTTTAGTTTTTTTTAAATATTGTTGCCTTAGTACCAATGGATTAAAATTTCCTTTGCATTAATATTTTTAAAACTTCATGCAAAGGGCAATAAAAGCGATTCAAGTTTGTGAATAACAATTGAATTCAAAACAGATTTACTATGTGATCTACGATAGGTGTAATTTGGAAAAGTATTGTAAGAAACTAAAAAACATACGAACCACGCTGCAGAAGAATGGATTTTTCCCTCGAATTTTAAAATATATACCATTAATTTAGCAAATGCATTTTTTTGCAACAAATCAAATTTTATGAATTTAAAATTGGAATTTTGGTAAAGAATTGAAGGTTCTGATATATTTAACTAAATTATTATCTTTAAAATACGTTATTAGTTTTTGTAGTGCTGCCATCTAGTGCCGTATTTGTAAACCATGCAAGTTCCAATTTGGTTTAAAAAATTATTCTTTACTAGAGTGGCCCGGCGTTGCCCGTGCCCGTGGTGTAAGGTATTAATCTGGTGTAAAATTTTCCGCAGATTTCAAATCCGTTGAAAATATATATTCAACTAAAAAATTATTTATTTAAAGAAAATCCTATTTTTAGGTATGAACTAAAATTTTCGGCAGAATTGAAACCCGTTGAAATTTTTACTTTACCTTTAACGGTATAGGAGATAGAAAAAAGAACTGTGACTTCAGTTTAAAGATGTATCGCCAGGCTGTAAAATCATTCGTCCAGGCAAAATCAAAAAACGACAAAATTATAATTTTCTCCGCGTTCTGAGGATAAAAAAAATTTGGCATGATTCCAAACCCTGACTGCAATGTCACACGGGTAGAAAAAGTTATCCGCGTTTAAAAACCAATGGAGAATAAAACTGTTAAATTCATTTAAAAATCTTCTAGATTGAATTTTAAGATTCGCCGCGACCTAAAAATTGCAAAAAATTCGAAATACCTGTGTGTCAAATCTCATTGCTATAAGTGCCTATATCTTAACTCATCTGCTAGCTTTGAATAAGTTGATCCTAAAATGCTTCTTAAGTTGTTCCTTGATGCATGCTTCTTGAAGTAAAGCAATAATATGTACTAATATATAAAGAAGCCATTAGGTGTTTCGCACTGTTTGTAGTTGTTTTATTAAATTTTCTTTCAAAGTTTTGGAAAGCAGCTATCTGATTCTTACCTGAAAATTTAGTTCCGAAAGGTAAAACCATAATCCAAGAGAAAAACTAGTTATTTGCTAATAGTTATCCCTATCACAAGTAGATGGCAGCACAAACATAATATCAAGCGTGTGTTTTGAATTTTAAAAGTATGCACAGGTGTTTGGGCAGTGGCCAAACTTTTCAGTTCAAGAACTCACGGAAAATTAAATACTGTCCCGGAACCCATGTGATTATAAAATTGAATGGGTCATATGTTGACCTGCATAAGAAAATAATGATCCTTATTTTTTTACTTTTAACTTTGGGAGAAAAGTATTTAGATCTTTGTAAAACTCCACATAAAGAAAAGGTGATGACAGTTTTAAACTTTGAAAAACAGAGAAAAACGAGAGGTTAGAAATAAAATATAAATTTTTTTCTTATTTATTAATTGAAATGTAAACATTTAAAGGTTCTTAACTAGCAAAATTATAATTTTAATAACATCGGGATATATTCTTTAATTTTAATGTGAACATCGAAGTTGATATTTTGTAATTAGCTCAGAAATGTTTTTAACTGCCCCACCCATTCTTTACAAATGGGGATTTTAAATGGAGACCACGCACGAGAGAGAGGTAGAGCATATATGCAAGATATCGTTACTGCCACATCAAAGGCACGAATCTGCTTTTTTGGCGATTTTCACCTTACTACATTTTTTGAGTCATCATTTCCAGCTTTATACTATGACAAAGCCACAAATATCAATTCTTAGTGGAAATGCCGATTTTCATGAGAAAACAATAACCTTTGAGTCTTAACTCGATTTTTACCGAAGCATCAAAACTTCGATCGCGGAAATGTAGAAAAGTTATTTTTGCAGATTCGTGCATTCGGTTTGATGGTACTGTACTATTATAAAAGGAAGTGTTTGTTTGTCTGTTTCGCGGCTGGAAAGTTCTGACGATCTATGGCACTTACAGCAATGAGATTCGGCACACAGGTAGTCCGAATTTTTTGCAATTTTTGGGTTGCGGCGAATTTTAAAATTTAATCTAGAAGATTTTTTAATAAATTTAATATTTTTAGTCTCTACTTGGTTCTTCAAACGCGTTTTTTCCGCGAAAGAAGAAACACCATAATCTTGACTTTTTCTATCCATGTGACCTTGCAATCAGCCTTTGGATACATGCCAAGTTTTTTTCATCGCGGGGAACCAACACCTACTATAGAGAAAATTATTTGTTTCGTTTCTGCTTTGATTTTTACATTTCCTGTCCCATTTCTGCGAAAGAGAGCAAAACATAAAAAACATTTTGACTGGGATTGTTAAGTTTTTTTTCATAAAATTAGAATAGCTAAATATAGATTAAAAATTTCAACGGATTTGAAATCTGTGGAAAATTTCACTTCAAACTGATACCTAAAATATGATTTTCTTTAAATAAATAATTTTAAAACGGCATATATCATCAACGGATTTGATATTTGAGGAAAATTTTACACCATATTAATACCTCATATCACGGCGTTGCCAGTGGTGTTGGTTTGCGAAGCAATACCACCACGGGCACGGGCAATGCCGGGCTAACCACGCAGTGGCTAGTATAGTATAAAACAGGGAAATCGAATTTAAAAAAAATACTTTTTGTCGAAAATGCTGTGAAATATTGGAAAATAATTATTTTTTGTGCAATCATTTTGTTTTTCTAAGCAAAAGTACAGAAGTAAAAAAATATTGAAAAAGTGAAAGGTTTCTTGTTGGGTAACTGATTTATAGTACAACCGAATTTCCTCCGTATCAAATTTCAGGGATACAAAAAAAAATTACATAAACGTTTTAATGGATTAACGAAATTAACTGGGTGATGGTGATGGTAATTATTAGTTAACGTCGTACTAGAGCAACACAACGGAATATTGACGACGGTCCGGGATCAGTCCCTTAGGGGAAAGATCCGAGGACAACACTTCGTAATTTTGAACCACGGTCAGATGACGAAGCAACACCTGAGCTGGCACCCCTCTCTCCAAACTTCTACACCAACCCAACGTGAGGACTTTCGGCCACGACAGATTTAAGGTGCACCAGCCGCTTCTACACCATACGTTTACAAACATTCATGCCCGGAAACGGATTCGAACCAGGAACCTTCCGATCTAGAGGCTAACACCTTAACCACTATACCGGTCTGCCCTTCTCTAAGATAGATAGGCCGACCAACCGGTATAGTGTTTAAGGTGTTAGCCTCTAGATCGGAAGGTTCCTGGTTCGAATCCGGGTCCGGGCATGGATGTTTGTAAACGTATGGTGTAGAGGCGGCTGGTGCACCTTAAATCTGTCGTGGCCGAAAGTCCTCACGTTGGGTTGGCGTGGAAGTTTGGAGAGTGGGGTGCCAGCTCAGGTGTTACTTCGTCATCTGACCGTGGTTCAAAATTACGAAGTGTTGTCCTCGGATCTTTCCCTTAAGGGACTGATCCCGGACCGTCGTCAATAGCCCGTTGTGTTGCTCTAGTACGACGTTAACTAAAATTACCAATTACTAAGATAGATAGGTAGTCAATCAACGTCGCCCTGAAGCAACACAACGGGCTATTGGATACGGTTCGAGACCAATCCCGAAGGGAAAAGTTCGAGGACATCTGGTATCTTGAATGACAGTCACATTACAAGGTCAACATTTGATCTTGCACCCAACTCTCCATATCACACCATCTGATCGTGTTTCAAAATTACGAGATGTTGTTCTCGGATCTTTCCCTACGGGATTGACCCCGGAGTGTCCCCAATGCCCCATTTTGTTGCTCCAGTGTGTGACGTTAATTAAAATTCCTACTTACCCTAAGATAAGCCTGAATAAGTGTATTTTTCAAAGCACATTTCCTAGATAAATCGGTAATTGGTAATTTTTTAGTTAACGTCGTACTAGAGCAACACAACGGGCTATTGACGACGGTCCGGAATCAGTCCCTTAAGGGAAAGATTCGAGGACAACACCTCGTAATTTTGAACCACGGTCAGATGACGAAGCAACACCTGAGCTGGCACCCCACTCTCCAAACTTCCACGCCAACCCAACGTGAGGACTTTCGGCCACGACAGATTTAAGGTGCACCAGCCGCCTCTACACCATACGCTTACAAACATCCATGCCCGGACCCGGATTCGAACCAGGAACCTTCCGATCTAGAGGCTAACACCTTAACCACTATACCGGTTGGTCGGCCCTAGATAAATCGGATCTTTCCCTTAAGGGACTGATCCCGGACCGTCGTCAATAGCCCGTTGTGCTGCTCCAGTACGACGTTAATCAAATACCTACCTACCTGGATAAACCATATACCTGTACATAAACCATTTCATAGTAATCTGTTCTGTGTGATTTCAACCTACGTTTGTTCAAAGGGGAAAATTATTGCTTTTTATAATGGGATTTTTCTTTCATGTGGAAAGTTGTATTTCTATCAAACTTTTTGTTTAAAGGCTTAAAAAAATGTTTGGTTCAAAGACTTATGAAAGAAAAGTTCTTTTTCAAATTACTGGATCACCAAAGAGATGTTTTAAACAGGGTGATCAGAGCGAAATAATAAATATACGGCACATGAGAATCCGTAGAAAATGTTTTCCTGTATAAGGTTTATATTCTTTCTTGTTTTAACAAAAAAAAAAAAAAAAAAATACCATCGTTCCCCAGAAAAGCCATTATCGAAAATGTATTTCAACTATTTTTATCGAAATATATTCGTTTCGAATTTCTCAGTACTGTTAGTTCAAGATTTGTCCCGTCTATCGTGTCACTTTTTGTCCTAAAGGTGAACAAAAACGACAAAATCACGCTGACTGCGTTCAAGCCGTGCGGATATCACGAATACTTTAACATGCGGCGATCTTCAAAGGAATTTGAAAAGGCGGCACTTTCACAAGCCTGATGATAACATTTTTGCTAATATAAACTATTGGAATCAGATAGCTAGTTTTGCCGCAGATATCGCGTTCCTAATGCGTTTATTTGTTAGAGACGCAGTGCTTTTCAACGAAAGGTTTTGTACCTATATCTGACTTATTCAGTTTATGCATATGAGAGGCCATTTTTCTGTCAATCTAAGGCACTGTTCACATGAGGTATTTTCTAACTCGCGTTTTGCCAACCGACCGGTATAGTGGTTAAGGTGTTTAGCCTCTAGATCGGATGGTTCCTGGTTCGAATCCGGGTTCGGGCATGGATGTTTGTAAGCGTATGGTGTAGATGTGGCTGGTGCATCTTAAATCTGTCGTGGGCGAAAGTCCTCGCGTTGGATTGATGTGGAAGTTTGGAGAGTGGGGTGCGAGCTCAAGTGTTGCTGCGTCATCTGACCGTGGTACAAAATTACGAGGTGTTGTCCTCGGAACTTTCCCTTAAGGGACTGATGCCGGACCGTCGTCAATATTCCGTTGTGTTGCTCTAGTACGACGTTAACTAAAAATTACCAATTACCTAACGCGCGTTTTCGAGGTAAGCTTTCCGTAAGCATTAAATTAAAATTTTTTATTCCACTAATTCAAAGCGGACCAACCGGTATAGTGGTTAAGGTGTTAGCCTCTAGATCGGAAGGTTCCTGGTTCGAATCCGGGTCCGGGCATGGATGTTTGTAAGCGTATGGTGTAGAGGCGGCTGGTGCATCTTAAATCTGTCGTGGCCGAAAGTCCTCACGTTGGGTTTGGTGTGGAAGTTTGGAGAGTGGGGTGCCAGCTCAGGTGTTGCTGCGTCAGCTGACAGTGGTTCAAAATTACGAGGTGTTGTCCTCGGATCTTTCCCTTAAGGGACTGATCCCGGACCGTCGTCAATAGCCCGTTGTGTTGCTCTAGTACGACGTTAACTAAAAAATTACCAATTAATTCTTTGAATAAATAATTAAATAAAGAAATGGTGAATAATTAAGTATAATAAATCAGGTTTTGGTATCGTTCTGGCGTACAATTTTACGCTGATTTGAAATCCGTTGAAATTTTCACTCTATCTTCAACGATCGCAAAGATAGAAACTTGGATTAGAGGAATAAAAAAAACAATTCAATGCTTACGGAAAGCTTACCTCTAAAACGCGCTTTTGAAAACGCCTTAAGTCAGGGGCGGCCAACCTGTGGCGCATGCGCTAAACGTGGCGCATTGGATGATTACAGGCGGCGCATTGCATCCTTACGCCTACATATTCTTTTGAAATAGGCGCCATAATTGAATCCATCTTCATATTATCAACACCGTTGTGATTTTATTTCAATTTATACAGCCTTCTTACTCATGTGTTCGTCGCCTTTTTTTGACAGTTTACAATTGATATGCGTTGTTTGTACTTGTGATCTGTTTGTTCTTTTTCAACATTTAGTTTTGTACTTTTTAATGTTTTTTTTTATCTCCCTGTTAAATATCACTGTGCAACAGAAAATGAGTAAAAGAAGCTCAGAAAGTGATAGAAAGCATGAATTTAATGAACAGAGGGGAAATGAGTTGTTATTTATAGCAAGTCCTTCAAGAAAACCGTTTTGCATTGTTTGTGAAAGTACTCTTTCACATAATAGAAGACATGATCGTAATAGACACTATAATAACATCAAACTAACGTAGATGGGAAAATGAAGCTTGTTCTTGGGTCAGAGTTACAACTAGAAGACCTTGTTCATTCCTTTCTAGATCTTTGAATGAATCAACGGATGTATCGCACCTCGGCAAAAAAAGTGACACAACTCGAAATTGCAGAATTTGAGAAACACCAACTTAAAGGATACTATAAAACTTATATTGAAATAGTATTCTTCTTTTAAATTTTAGGCACGTATTTAGGGTGGTAACTTCTATATTCTATAGAACAGTAATTTAACACGCTGGGGCACCTCACACATATTTTTCAATGATATAACATCAAAATTTTTATTTTTTGACTTGTGTCACTTTTTGTTTGTCGGAATGCGATATGTGATGTAACCCAGTGAAGCATTTTTATCAGAGGAATTGATTACAATTTAAGGTTTTTGATAATTTGGTAAGTAATTTGGTAAGTGATGTAACCCAGTGAAGCATTTTTATCAGAGGAATTGATTACAATTTAAGGTTTTTGATAATTTGGTAAGTAATTTGGTAAGTGATGTAACCCAGTGAAGCATTTTTATCAGAGGAATTGATTACAATTTAAGGTTTTTGATAATTTGGTAAGTAATTTGGTAAGTGATGTAACCCAGTGAAGCATTTTTATCAGAGGAATTGATTACAATTTAAGGTTTTTGATAATTTGGTAAGTAATTTTTAGTTAACGTCGTTCTAGAGCAACACAACGGGCTATTGGCGACGGTCCGGGATCAGTCCCTTTTAGGGAAAGATCCGAGGACAACACCTCGTAATTTTGAACCACGGTCAGATGACGAAGCAACACATGAGCTGGCACCCCACTCTCCAAACTTCCACGCCAACCCAACGTGAGGATTTTGAAGACCTTACAAATCTGAAGTCATTGCATGGTAAAACAAGAGGATCAGAAATAGTTAAAAAGAGAAATCGTAACTAGAAAATCTCTCTAAATTAGATTATAGTGTGGAAAAAATTTTAAATTGCAACATGTCACGTTGGTTTGTATACCGGTTGTGAAATGTGTGAATAAAAATAGAGCAAGAGTATTAAACTGATGAAATTCAGAAAATGTTGTGAATTGTTAGATTTGGAATATGGTGAACCTTTCCTTCATTATGAGGTGGTTGGCTTTCTAGACGACAGGATATTAGTAGATTTTGGAAATTGAAAAATCCTGTTTATAATATTTTAGAACAGGAAATTGAATTATCTGATGAAAGAACCCTATTATTTGATAACAACTGGCTATTTGATTTGGCATTTTTTATTTATATTACTAACCATCTCAATTATCTAAATTCGAAACTACAAGGCACGAAATTATTTCCAAGCTTAGTAACTAGCATCAATTTATTTAAAATGAAATTAAAACTCCGTTTATCTTTCAGTTAGAAAATTAGGATTTGAATCGATTTCCGCACTTGAAAGAGAAGAGTGAATGTGCTGCGAATAATAGCAACGTGATCAAATATATTGAAAAAAAATCAAGTTATTGCAAGGGTCATTTGAACGTCGTTTTCATGATTTGGCTAAAGAAGAAAACTGCATGCTCGCATTTAGAAACTCTACGTTATGACGATGCCTAGTAACATACAAATGGTACTTAATGATTTAAAAACAAATTCATTATTGAAATGAAATTTGATGAGCTTTATGCAGATTAAAATGCTTCAGACATGATTAATTTCTGGCGTTCTGAAAAATTTCTAGAACTAAAAAAATTTGCAAAAAATTATATGTAATTTCGGAACGATATACAGATGTGAACAAGCATTTTCATCCATGAAATTTATTAAAAGCAAAACGAGGTTGCAAATGACTGATTCTAACTTGAATAATTCTCTGCTGCTCTCAGTAACAAATTTAACACCAAACATTAAAAGACTATCGAAATCCAAACAGACTTATAAGTCTCATTAATAGTAAGTAATGCTTAAGTGCTATAATAGATATTGTATTACATACAATAGTTAAATCATTTAAAAATGTTAATTATGTCTATGAACATACTTTTATAAAAAGTTATTAAGGGGCCAGGACTATGAACGTAAGAAGGTAGAAAAGGTGCTTGAGTTGTATGGCGCATCTGAAATAATAAGTGAAAAAAATTGACACATGGTACTTAAAAGGTTGGCCAACTCTGCCTTAAGTGAACAGGGCCTAAATGTAGTTGGCGTCATTGTTTTTGCAAAGGAGTGCTTCCTGTCCGTATACAAACAAACAAGTGTCGGGAAATTCATTACTGATCACTTGTATTGTTGGAGGCATAGCACAAATATCTTTCGGCAGACACTATTTTTCCTGAACGGCCCTGTGACTAGTAACCCCTCGTTATATCACCGGCGTTGTATCGCGGGCGATGTATCGCGCGTATTCATAATCCAATAACAAGTAACGTCTCGCATACGAACTGGAAGTATACACTCCTCCGCAAAAACACTGCCCTCACCTACATTTAGATTGACAGAAAAATGGCCTCTCGTAGGCATAAACTGAGTCGGTAGGATATGGCTACAAAACCTAGCTGAAAACCACTGCGTCTAGGAATGATCCAATGCCTAGGAACCGTCGTGTCCAGTCATTTCAAAGAGACTTTTCAAGTATGTAGTTTCGAGAAGATATCTCGTCCATCAAGATTTGAACAATTTCGGTAATGACGAGATATTAAGAAGCCGTTTAAGAAGTATTTCGAACCATCAAGAATGCCGATTGAATTCCGCATGATGAAAGCATCGCCGTTTTTTTAGATGACTACATCAAGATCAAGTCAGATTTGCTAACGATGAGACACCTTGAGAAGACATCTCCAGGAGGTTTAAAATAGTTTTGCAGCTATGCAAATAACTGATAAAATTTTATGCCGAGAAGATTGCATTACTCGGAACTGTGATATGCTTGCTGTTGAACCGAGTTTTGTACAAAAACGGATCACGCACATGCGTGTGGCGGATGTCTCGTCACACCACTGTGCGACTATGACTCTTTAGGTTTAGTTTTGTGAAACGAAGTTGCTTCAATCAGTGCACAGATATATGTTATATAATATTTAAGTCAAAATTATGCAAGAAAACTGTTGTGTGTAGGCGGGGATCGAGATAGAAAACTGAGCCGATTTTCGATGAGTTTTTTTTCTTGAGGAATTTGGCATCGTGTGCCACGGTTGGAGATGATCGTGGAGATTATCGTCTAGACTCCGTGCCACGAGAAAGAAATCCATATCTTTGTTGCGTGTACGACATCGAAAATAAACTTCCGAAAAGATGCGATGACAAGAAGAGGGATGCTCACGACGAGCGAAGAATCGGTTCGATAAGGAGTACGTTGAGCCATTCGATCGGGTTTATGTGACGGAAGATTCTTCATTTTCTTATTCTAGAACAGAACACACAGATTGCGGACCTCAGTTGATTTGTTGGGGGCACTCCCCATCATGTGTTAGATTGACTTTAACATATCACACAATAACTAATTTAGGTTAAAACTTCGTTGCTTGATAATGGCAGGGGTAAAATGTGCAAGTCTCTTTGGTAGGTAGGTATTTGAATTAACGTCGTACTGGAGCAACACAGCGGGCGGGCTGTTGACGACGGTACGGGGTCGATCCCAAAGGGTAAAATACGAGCAGGACTCTGTGGATCAACATGTATCTGTGAACATACAAACGCTTCCAGTCGTGAATATTAGCAAAGCGAAAAATTGGGAACTGCTTGAATAATGAAAATTTAGAAACAATTTTGCGCTTGTCTACTGTAAAAATCGAACCAAATATTATATACATATATACTGGAACAGTTGTTAAATCAATGCAATTAAATTACTTATTTACTTTTCATTCTCTTTCTTTTTTGTAACAAAGTAAAATATAAAAATATATATATATATATATAAATGTAAGTGAAATAATTATAAATAAATGTAAATGAAATAAATATAAATAAAAATAAATTAAATAAATTTAAATAAATGTAAATGAAATAAATATAAATGAAATAAATATAAACAAATGTAAATGAAATAAATATAAAAAATAAAATAAATATTTCGCATCTATAAACATAAGTAATAAATATCAACAAATGTAAATAATAAATATCAACAAATGTAAATAATAAAAATCAACAAATGTAAATAATAAATATCAACAAATGTAAATAATAAATATCAACAAATGTAAATAATAAAAGTAAATAATAAAAGTAAATAATAAAAGTAAATACAATAAATAATTTATGATAGATAACTTTCATGTTCGCAGATAACCAATCTTAGCTTCTCTTGGTCTTAAAAAGTCTGGAACCCTGCAAGGGTGCCTAACTTCATGAGACCTTAGGGCTGGATCGTAAAGAAAGCGGGCCACGTGTTTTAGTTTAAAGAAGGGGGAAGGACAGGTGTTGAGTGAGGAAGGCGTGACAACAATAATATTTGGAGGGAATTATTCAATAAACATTAATGTCACACATTACTTTTTTAAATCAATACGTCTTTAATTAACTTCGGACTTCAGTTACACAACGGGCTATTAACAACGGTCCGGGATCTTAAGGGAAAGATCCGAGGACAACATCACATTGTTTTGAACCACGGTCATATGACGAGTCAACACCCGAGCTGGTACCCCACTCTCCAAATTTCCACACCAACCCAACGTGAGGACTTTCGGCCACGACATATGCAAGGTGCATCAGCCGCCTCTTACTCCATAAGCTTACAAACATCCATGCACTGACCCGGATTTTTGTAAAGTTTTACAACGTCAGCAAATAGGGTAGGTGTGTTCCAAATATCGCCTACCCTAACTATTTCTCTGTATCTCAGCCTCCTGTGTTGGGAAATCAAGCTGGAAACTAAATGGATATCACTAGGAACTATTCTCTTTTCGTTTCTAGAGATCATATACCTTTTATACTTATGTGAGTTTAAGTTAACTAGTAAAACTTCAAAAGGTTTCCCGATAGAATTTTCAAGAGTGGGTTCTTAATATCCCCTCCCCCACCAGGCGAAATTAGGAGCTATTATTAAAAACGAGTTGCTAATAGAGAATACATACCTCCTTTAGTATTTTATGTACATTCTAGTCATATAAACGAAATTATGATTTGTGACACTTACCTGGATATTCCCTGAATGGATTGGAGACCTAAAATATGTTGATCACAGCCTCAAATACTTCAGATGCAACGTTGTTGTTGATATAGCTGATAGAAAATTTGACGGTGGTGCTATGTGTGGTAAAACTCTAGACCGTCCAGGTAACTATAGAAACTCATAATTGCCGCGCATAGTAGCTTTCGAACATGAGTATACGATATTTGGAACAACTACCCCACTTTCGAAGAGCCAAGCAGATATACATCGAACGCAGTCTACGTAGAAGAGCAATTCGTTAGCTTTTCGATAAACACTGAATTGACTACTGAAAATTTGTCTTGCATTTACTACACCCAAATGAATACTATGTGCTAAATAAACGTATTCACGCAAAACCTTGTGGCCTTGCTTAACGCAGATTACCTGATGTTTTCATTAAGACTAGTCGAAAGTTAATAGATTTGTAAAAATCAGGAAAAAAACCGAGAGACTGTGAGATATTAAATAATGTATTGTTAAGCCTAGATTTTTATTTTATACCTATGGATCCAAAATTGACGAGACTGGCTTCCTAGTTTGCATTTTTTACTTTAAGAGAGAGCACTCTACCAATAAAATCTAGAAATATCAACTCAATAACGCAAATACCGTTTAACGAGCTGAAATAAGTGCCATAAATAAAAGTATATTTTCTGGCTATTTATAATACGATGGGGAAACAGAGTGATAGCCTACGCTCAATCTGGCACTAAAAAAGCTTTAACACAAAATCAATTACATAAATCAAATTCGACAAAATTTTATGCTCATTTAAATATTTTTTAACCCAGCTGGATTCGAGAACTACTTTGAAATCATTAAATCGTAATTGTTTCGATAACCTATATCGAGATACCAGGGTTTTCACACACACACAATCTTGAATTTCGTCATTCAATTTCATTATATAAGAACAACAATTTGGTTTTTTGAGAGTCCCTTAACTGGAGGTTGATGGTTCTCTTCTAACTAAATTGTTTTGCCATTCGTTTTTATATTGCATTTCTTAATTTCTGTCTATTTACCTGAAATGATGTGTGGTACACATAGATGGTTTCCTTTAAACAAGAGAAGTATTTACAAGATCTACTTAAAGGCTTGGATGAATGAAAAATTCATCATTGGTTCGTTTTAATGCCGCTCCCTGCTGGCATTAAAAAACTCGGAATTTTTCTTTGTCTCCGGCGTCCTTTTACTCGATTTAATCCACCGAGTGGTTTCAAAGTAATTGGTAATTTTTAGTTAACGTCGTACTAGAGCAACACAACGGGCTATTGACAACGATCCGGGATCAATCCCTTAAGGGAAAGATCCGAGTGGCTTCAAAGAGACATCTCGTCAAGGTATTGCCAATTTTTTGATGATCAGATCTGGTCAGAATTTTCGAATAAAGATGTCAAAATTAACCAAAAATACTTAACGAAGTATATAGACTGGCTAAAATATGACTGGTACATAAATATGTATATAAGTGTTTATTTATAAGCTGCCAGTATATACAAGCCAAAATAATCTCTACTATTATAAAAGGAAGTGTTTGTCTGTTTCTTGCCTCAAAATCCTGACGATTCTATGGCACTTACAGCAATGAGATTTGGCACAAGTAGTCTGGATTTTTTTGCAAATTTTGGGTCGCGACGAATTTTAAAATGCAATCTAGAAGATTTTTAAATGAATTCAATAGTTTTTTTCTCAACCTGGTTCTTCAAACGCGGAGGACTTTTCTACCCATGTGACCTTTGCCGTCACGGTTTGGAACCATGCTAGATTTTTTTTATCCTCAGAACGTGGAGAAAATGATTATTTTTCGTTTTTGGATTTTGCGCGGACGAACGATTTTACTGCCTGGCTATAAATCTTTTAGCTGAAGTTACAGTTCTTTTTTCTATCTCCTAGACCGTTAAAGATAGAGTAAAAATTTCAACGGATTTGAAATCTGGGGAAAATTACAGTTTAGATTGATACCTAAAAATATGATTTTCTTTAAATAAATAATTTTTAATTGAATATATCTTCAATGGATTTGAAATATGAGGAACATTTTACGCCAGATTAAAACCTTACATCAGCAAAACAATACTACGGGCACGGGCAACGTAGGGCTAGCCAAGCAGTGGCTAGTAAAATATATTTATAAGATGCCAATTTTTTTATGGATCAAGATCTGAGCAGTTTTTTCTTTAAGTAATAAAGATGTCAAAATTGACGAAAAATATTTTACGAAATATAGACTAGCCAAAATATGACTTGTACATAAATATGCACAAATGTGTTAATTTATAAGCTGCCAATATATACAGATTTTGTATGCGCCTATTTTCGGCCCCAAAGATAGCAATTCTTATTGGTCACTTCCCATTGTCTCTAGAGAGTTCTCAAAGTAAGGAAACAGATAATTGTTTTCAGTAAAAAAAGGTCATTTTTAGAATGCGACTGAATGGAAAGCAATTTGTTAATTAAATAATCTTATCGTGCATATTGTCAGAATTTATTTCATTATCTATGTTATCATTAAACTTGTAGCTCAGGTATGAACTAGTAGTAGCTAGATTGTGCAAGTATCACAGCGAACGGTTATTCACAGACATCAATACATTCTAAAATGTGAAACCGATCAACTGGTATAGTGGTTAAGGTGTTAACCTCTAAATCAGGTTCCTGGTTCGAATCCGGGTCCGGGCATGGATGTTTGTAAGCGTATGGTGTAGAGGCTTCTGGTGCACCTTAAATCTGCCGTGGCCGAAAGTCCTCATGTTGGGTTGGTGTGGAAGTTTGGAGAGTGGGGTGCGAGCTCAGGTTTTCTGACCGTGGTTCAAAATTACGAGGTGTCGTCCTCGGATCTTTCCCTTAAGGGACTGATCCCGGACCGTCGTCAATAGCCCGTTGTGTTGCTCTAGTACGACGTTAACTAAAAATTACCATTACCTAAATTTAAAATTTTATTTAAATCATGGTTGTTTTTGACGTTTCGTTTAGCAAGAGCCATATGTGATCAAGCTGCTTCAAACACAAGACAACGACAAGTCAAAAATGTCGTCAAAGAGGAATAAAGAGGAATTGGGTAATGGTAATGGTAATTTTAGTTAACGTCGTACTAGAGCAACACAACGGGCTATTGACGACGGTCCGGGATCAGTCCCTTAAGGGAAAGATCCGAGGACAACACCTCGTAATTTTGAACCACGGTCAGATGACGAAAAGAGGAATTGGGAGATCAGAGTAGTAGGTTGAAAGCAGAAAAGATAGCTTGGGTAACCCGGTTGTGGGATCCCCGTGCCTACTAAAGACAGCAAATCCAATGGGAAAATAAAAGACCACTAGGATACCTCAGGTTCTCGAAGCCCGCACACACTGAAGATGTGCCCGTGAGGGCTGATTTAAAATACGATTTTTTTTCAATAAAATTCACTTCATTCAAGACGGTCCTACCAGTAAAAGAATCTCAGATGTGGGAAATTCATCAGCCTGTTTAATATATGGGTTATTTGGTAATTAACGTCGTACTACAGCAACACAACGTGCTATTGACGACGGTCCGAGATCAGTCCCTTAAAGGAAAGATCCGAGGACAACACCTCGTAATTTTGAACCACAGTCAGATGACGAATCAACACCTGAGCTGGCACCCTACTCTCCAAACTTCCACACCAACCCAACGTGAGGACTTTCAACCACGACAGATTTAAGGTGCACCAGCCGCTTCTACACCATACGTTTACAAACATCCATGGCCTTACCCGGATTCGAACCAGGAATCTTCCTATCTAGAGGCTAACACCTTAACCATCAGACCGGTTGGTCGGCGATTATTAAACTGACAGAAAAAATAAATTTTGAATATGATTTCCATGATTTTTTTGAGTAAAATTCACTTGTTCTAATTCTCCCGATCAGTATAAGAATCTCAGGTTTGGGAAGTTCTTAAACCTGTTTAATGGTAAGTGAGGATCCGGACTCACTCATCACACAGACACAACATTCAAATTCCCCAACTGCCTAGTTGTAGAAAACAGAGCCATTCATCATTGCAGTCATAGACAGTTTCACTACGCTGTTTGCCAAGGAGCAGGTACCGCCGGAATATGACGAACAGGCCAGTTGGCGTCAGGGCACACGTGGCACTTGCTCAGGGTGTTATTTTTGGAGATTTCCCCAGTCAGTGAAAAATTTCCCATTCTTCCTCTCTATTTTCCTCATCGCCAAAAGGATCGCCAATAAACAAAGCACGCGCAACGAGGTTGACAAGAGGTCTCATCGCCGGGTTATAGAAAGTAACCGAGTTCACTTTCGACTCCAGAGAGATGCGGGAGGAGGAAAAAAAATGTATATACAGCTTCCGCAGGAACTCTTCTCTAGCGTTTATAATTGTCCGGATGTGGAATTTGTTTTCCGAAGTCATAAATCGCGAACGCTTCCTCTCTCCCAGTCGAGAAAAGAAGACCGCAAGCGGGCCTTTTATCCTAAAAACCCGGCATTTTTTGTGTCCAAAAGCTGAAACAAAGTAAGAGAAATGGTTATTTTAAGCGGGAATATAAATCTGATGGAACGTCGAGTGTATACAGACTTTTCGTTTACTTTCGGGGAACTCTGGATGCTGATAGGCTGTGGAAGTTTTGACGTCACGGAGTGTGCCATCATCTGCTTCGTATCGAAAGGCGAGTAGGTCGGGAAATACCGTGTTTTGATATGGGTTGGGAAAGGTGATAAGTATCATACGGTGCTTTCTTTTATCAGATTGGAAGCCGGTAAACAAATGTTCTTCAAACCTAATCGAGTGTGAGACCACGCAATTCCCATTTTGCACATAAAAAGTAGATGAGAGCTCATCTTTTCCCTTTAAGATAGTTGATTCCTCCAATTCCTTTGATGATTCTTCATTCTTTGGGCATTTAGATTGCTTCATCATACCTACAAAAAAGGAGTAAGTTCGATTGCCTGGCACCGTAAAATGTAACGATGATTATTCTGTATGCAGAATTCAAAATATCTTGAGATTATTTTTCATTACTTCCTTATGAATTTGAAATTAATTTCCATTTAATATTTCTGTCCTAATCTGGTTTTTAGAATACAGTACTGAGTACTCTAGTGTGTATAGTGAAGTATCCCGCCCAGATAGAGCCTTTTATGGTAAAAGTAAAATATTTATTGTTTTATTTCTAATGTCCAACACTGGCCTCTTCGGCAGTATCATGGGAGAACTGGCGTCTATTTATGAAGGAGCTTTTCTAATGGGTAAACTGCCAATATTCCTAAAAACCTTTTGGGTAGTAGGCAAACGCTATGACCACTCTACCGGTTAGGCGGGACAACCAAAATCATGTACTGAGAAGGTAACATTGTTGATAAGTTTTGTTGGTAACTTAATGGTATTGAGAAGTTTAGTGGGTAACTTAATGGTATTGAGAAGTTTCGTTGGTAACTTAACGCTATTGAGAAGTTTCTTGGGTAACTTAATAACTTAATGGTATTGAGAAGTTTAGTGCGTAACTTAACGGTATCAAGAAGTTTCGTGGGTAACCTAATGGTATTGAGAAGTTTAGTGGGTAACTTAATGGTATTGAGAAGTTTCGTTGGTAACTTAACGCTATTGAGAAGTTTCTTGGGTAACTTAATAACTTAATGGTATTGAGAAGTTTAGTGCGTAACTTAACGGTATCAAGAAGTTTCGTGGGTAACCTAATGGTATTGAGAAGTTTAGTGGGTAACTTAACGCTATCGAGAAGTTCCGTGGGAATTTTAATGGCATTGAGAAGTTTCGTTGGCAACTTAATCGTATTGAGTAGATTCGTCGGTAAATTAATGCTATTAAGAAGTTTAGTGGGTAACTTAATGGTATTGAGAAGTTTCGTCGGTAATTTAACGGAATTGAGAAATTTGGTGGGAAACTTAATGGTATTGCGTAGATTCGTAGGTAACTTAATGGTATTGAGAAGTTTCATCGGGGTACTTTAATGCTGTTGAAAAGTTTCGTGGATAATTTAATGGTATTAAGTAGTTTCGTCGGTAACTTATCGGTATTGAGAATGTTGATAATCTCCAAACACTAATGCTTGTCCACAATGGAGCAAAAATTGTTAAATTCTATAATGTCTTTACATTTGGACATTACAAATACAAATACAAATATTGACGACAAGCTACAGGCTCAAGCCCAACAAGGCTGGTCCTTTGTTAATGGTATTGGTAAGTTCTGAAGTAAACTGAAAGCAGAACTTACATGCTTCAATATTAGTTGACACACTAGAGTAAACACAATCTGCCCCCAACGAGCTGCTAAGGGCTTCTCTCTTGAGAAACTGTTAAACTGAAGCACACGTGGTTCGAATCTCGTATGTGCCGATAGTGGGTTGACTTCTTCAAGATTTATTCAAGACGACATCTACAGATGGGTCAGTTTCTCTTGAGTCCTCCAGGAAGGAATGTCTACCGAATTTTACGGTGTGTGTGAAGTGGCAGTATCTTCCATAGTGCCCCGGGTTAACACTGAAACTACTACTGAGAGACCATCCAATGCTTAATAGATTACAATGTTAAATAAATTTATTATTACGCATACATTCACATTATAGATAAAAGTAGGTGTGTATTTATTTAACGTCGCACTGGAGCAACACAGCGGGCTGTTGGCGACTGTACGAGATCAGTCCCTTAAGGGAAAGATCCGAGGACGACACCTCGTAATTTTGAACCACGGTCAGATGACAATAGATGACGAAGCAACACCTGAGCTGGCACCCCACTCTCCAAACTTCCACGCCAACCCAACGTGAGGACTTTCAGCCACGACAGATTTAAGGTGCACCAGCCGCCTCTACACCATACGCTTACAAACATCCATGCCCTGACCCGGATTCGAACCAGGAACCTTCCGATCTAGAGGCTAACACAACCACTATATTGGTTGGTCGGCAAATATAATAGTAGGACTAGTAGTCCCAAAGTGGTTGGCCGACCAACCGGTATAGTGGTTAAGGTGTTAGCCTCTAGATCGGAAGGTTCCTGGTTCGAATCCGGGTCAGGGCATGGATGTTTGTAAGCGTATGGTGTAGAGGCGGCTGGTGCACCTTAAATCTGTCGTGGCTGAAAGTCCTCACGTTGGGTTGGCGTGGAAGTTTGGAGAGTGGGGTTCCAGCTCAGGTGTTGCTTCGTCATCTGACCGTGGTTCAAAATTACGAGGTGTCGTCCTCGGATCTTTCCCTTAAGGGACTGATCCCGGACCATCGTCAATAGCCCGTTGTGTTGCTCTAGTACGACATTAACTAAAATTACCAATTACCAATTACCCAAAGTGGTTGTGTTTAATAGTATTATAATCAGGACTAACTGGAAAATGTGTCTAAGTGATAGGAACCATTAGGTACACAGGTATTTTAGTCAACGTCGCACTGGAGCAACACAACGGAGCTATTTGGTGACGGTGCGGTATCAAACCCAAAGGGAAAGATCTGATGACAGCACGCAATTTTGAATCACGGTATAAAGACGAGGTCGCAAATGAGCTGGCACCCCACTTTCCAAAATTCCATACCATGCCAACGTGAGGACATTTGAGGTCGCTATAGATTTAACGTGCATCAGCCCTCTTTGTACACAACGGTCTTTGGTTGGATTCGAACACGCGACCCTTCGGTTGATATTCCGTTACTCTTCTGTGGCCCGATAGCAACAATAGTTACACCTCAGCAGGCACCTTTCTTTCCAAACTTTCACACCACACCAAAGCGGGGACACCTGAGGCCACGACAGGTTCAACGTGAACAAGCCCCCTTGTACACGATAGTTTTTGTATGGGTTCGAACTCGCAACCCTCCAGTTGACCAAGGAAAACACATTTCAAAAAAGCATTTATTTAAAAGTATCAGTCTATTGAGACTAGCATAACACATTTAAAAGCGTAAGTCAGCTCGCAGCACATTCTCAGCATACTTGTTTCAACATGACACATTCACTCACTCCTTTCAACAACGTCATATCTCAAAAAACATGATTTTTCAGGGGTGTAATTTTAAAGCTTAAAAGTAGAATAAAATGTATTAAAAATAAATATGACTTCTGTTCTCTGATGGCTAAATATGGAGCGGTGAGATATGACGATCTAGCAGAGATATGCTACTCTTTCAGAGCATTCTGAAAACAGGCACAACTAAAAATCGCCGATTTTTGAGATATGACGTTGTTGAAAGGAGTGAGCGATTTCAAAAAGCATTTATTTAAAAGTTATCAGTCTATTGACTAGCATAACACATTTAAAAGCTTAAATGAGCTCGCAGCAGATTCTAAGAATACTTGTTAACATGACATATTTGCATAAATCTCAACATATACATTCATCAGATGGCATTGGTAATGGTAATTTTAGTTAACGTCGTACTAAAGCAACACAACGAGCTATTGACGAAGGTCCAGGATCAGTCCCTTAAGGGAAAGAACCGAGAACAACACCTCGTAATTTGCAACCACGGTCAGATGACGAAGCAACACCTGAGCTGGCATCCCACTCTCCAAACTTCCACGCCAACCCAACGTGAGCCACGACAGATTTAAGGCGCACCAGCCGCTTCTACACCATACGCTTACAAACATCCATGCCCGGACCCGGATTTGAACCAGGAACCTTCCGATCTAGAGGCTAACACCTTAACCACACTATACCGGTTGGAGGATGGCATTGTAAAATAAGCACAATTTACATACACGAATCAAAGACATTCATTTATTTAATACCAGATATACCGAACAGAAAAATTCCCGTGAATATATCGTGCAGTCTCATCTGTGTGTGACTGCAATAAAAACACAAACCCAACTCCCTGAAAGACCTGTTGAATTACTTCTACACACCACAAATCAAATTAAATGGGCGTAAAAAAGCAACTCCGAATTAGGGATGCGACATCGACAGAAAAACATCGGTGTTCAAAATTAAAACTCGATGTTCAAAATTAAAACATCGATGTTGATAATACATCGACCCAAAAACAGCGATGTTTTGAAACATCGATGTTTTTAAAATTCAGCGTATTTAAACTTGTTTTCCCCATTTCTTAAAACTGGTTTAGCAACTAATGATGCGACATCGGCTCCAATACATCGATGTTTTTTTTATAAAACATCGACATCGATGTCGCATCTCTACTTTTCAGACCCTTCACCCTTGGCCCCTTCGGTCTAAAAGTATGTTCAATTTGGTGATTATGAAAATTATGCTACTTGGTTATTTTTAAAATTTTTATAACGGTACTTTTTTCAATAAAAAATAAAACACCAACAGCGTAAAAACATTGACAAGTATAAACATCGATGTTACAAAAACATCGACTCCAATACATCGATGTTATTTTTTAAAAACATCGATGTTTTACATACATCGATGTTAAATATCGATGTTAAATACATCGATGTTACATAATACATCCAATACATCGATGTTAAATACATCGATGTCGACATACATCGATGTTAAATACATCGATGTTATTTTTTAAAAACATTGACATCGATGTCACATCCCTACTCCGCATGCCCGTATTTAAATGTTAACTATGGGGATCTCTTGATGGGCGGGTTGATACAGGTCACGCAGTCGGATTCATTCAGCAGCAGTCTCCCCAGTGTCAAGAGGAGCGCGGATTGGAGTTGTCATCGCCGCTCTGATCTCTGGTGCTTTGACAAGCAGCGGGAAACAGTAGCGAAAACGTGACCCTCGGATCAGATCCCCGCTGCGAAGTGCCTTATTCTGAGTGTTGGGACATGCACCAGGAACAAAAGAGTGGCAAAAAATAGCTCTGTGATCGGTAGCATTTTTCATCAGTTTCTTCTGTGATTATCTGGACCGCGGTGGCTCCGGGTTGGAAGCTCACGGACTAACAACCTGAGGGTTGTGAGTTTGAATCATCGTGTACAAAGGGGGTGGGTGATGTTAAATCTGTCGTGGTCTCGAACGTTCTCACGTTGGGTTGGTGTAGAAGTTTGGAGAGTGGGGTGCCTTCTCAGGTGTTGCCTCGTCATCTGACCGTGGTTCAAAAATACGTGGTGTTGTCCTAGGGTCTTTCCCTCAAGGGACTGATCCCGGACCGTCGACAATAGCCCGTAGTGTTGCTCTAGTAGGACGTTAACTAAAATTACCATTACCATTACCTAGGGTCTTTCTCTATTGAATTGAAACCAGACCGTCACTGATAGTCCGTTGTGTTGCTCAAAGTGTGAGACGTTTATCGAAATACCTACCTTCTACCATCTGTGATTATTTTTAGCCCTTTTGGTAATGGTAATGGTAATGGTAATTTTAGTTAACGTCGTACTAGAGCAACACAACGGGCTATTGACGACGGTCCGGGATCAGTCCCTTAAGGGAAAGATCCGAGGACAACACCTCGTAATTTTGAACCACGGTCAGATGACGAAGCAACACCTGAGCTGGCACCCCACTCTCCAAACTTCCACGCCAACCCAACGTGAGGACTTTCGGCCACGACAGATTTAAGGTGCACCAGCCGCCTCTACACCATACGATTACAAACATCCATGCCCGAACCCGGATTCGAACCAGGAACCTTCCTATCTAGAGGCTATTAGCCCTTTTGGATGGTAAAGGTAATAGTAATTTTTAGTTAACGTCGTACTAGAGCAACACAAGGGGCCATTGACGACGTTCCGGGATCAGTCCCTTAAAGGAAAGACTCGTCTTATCTCGTAATTTTGAACAAAGGTCAGATGACTTAGCCCTTTTGGAAGAGCAGCGGATTAGCAACCAGAAGGTTGCGAGTTCGAAGCTCGATCCGACCAAAGACCGTCGTGTATGTGCGGCAGTTGCACGTTAAATGGTTATATTATTTCGTCACGAAATATGAGTGATTTTTTTATGACGTATATAGTAGCTTTATAAGTGTATGATTTCCCAGTTATGAGGGATTCGCGGAAGTCCGATTCAGATTTGCAATCCGACAGCTGCGAGTTTGAATTCAACCAAAGACCGTCGTGTAAAAAGGAGGAATGGTGCGCGTTAAATCTGTCGTGGCGTCAAACGCCCCTTCACATAGGTGTGTATGTGTGGAGGAAGCAAAGGTGTGAAATCGCCATCTGACCATGGTTCAGAATTACGTGGTGTTGTCTTCGGTAAGGTAAGGTAATTTTTAGTTAACGTCGTATTAGAGCAACATAGCGGGCTATTGACGACGGTCCGGGATCAATCCCTGAAGGGAAAGATCCAAGAACAACACCACGTAGTTTTAAACCATGGTCAGTTGACGATAATAATAATGGTAATTTTTAGTTAACGTCGTACTAGAGCAACACAACGGGCTATTGACGACTGTCCGGAATCAGTTCCTTAAGGGAAAGATCCGTGGACAACACCTCGTAATTTTGAACCACGGTCAGATGACGAAGCAACACCTGAGCTGTCACCCCACTCTCCAAACTTCCACACCAACCCAACGTGAGGACTTTCGGCCACGACAGATTTAAGGTGCACCATCCGGCCTCTACACCATACGCTTACAAACATCCATGCCCGGATTCGAAACAGGAACCTTCCTCTCTAGAGGCTAACATCTTAACCACTACACCGGTTGGTCGGCGGATAATAAAAGAACAAATGCAACAGAACGTCGGAGGTTCTTTTAATAAACAACCAACCCCTTTCGTCCTGGACCGAATCGAAAGAAAACAAAACCAGTGCCATCTCGACACCGAAGCCCTTTTTCTCTCCTCGGCGTTTTTAATTTATGTTTGCATTCCGATCCCCAACGTCTAACCTTAATAAAATCCTGATTTATATAAAGGGTGATCTCTTTCATTTTTAATACATGTATCTTCAATTTTTTTTTATGCTTTTCTTTCTATGGCGGGCTTTTTTACTGTATTCGGAGAGTTTTCGCTCTCCATCTATAACACGGTCTTAGTCCAGTTTTCTCAAAAATTTGTATAAAATGGCAGCCTGGATTGATTTTAACTCTAGATAATGTATAGCACTTTATAATATTTGCACTGTTGCAGCAGGAAACAGCATCAAACACTCCCAGTTTTAAAGTTTGGATGGTTACAAACACATTTTTTGGAACGCGAGTCCAAATCACATTGTTCACCGATTCATTTGGGTTTTGAGTCTTTCCGTGAACACATTTTTTCAACAATTCTGAATTCGCCAAGTCTTTGAAATTTGATTTAATTGTCTTCAAAATGTAGGCAGTATAAGGCAAGGCAATATGTGTGTGTTTATCATGGTAATATACATCACTTTTAGCTACAGCACGTTGAAATTTCCACCAGCTTTCATTCCCAACTGGACAAAGACCGTGATTTGGATTTAAGTTACTTGACAGTAAATAAAAATATTCTGCCCAGACAGATTGTTGCATATTGTGCAGAAAACCAACATTTATCCTTATTGCTAGTCCATAATAGATCAAATGTCATGTCTCAGAAAGTGCTAACTTATATCGCATGGTAAAATAAATAAAAATAGTTAGAAAAAAACTAAATGATTACAGTTAATACTGTTACCAGATTATCGAAAGTAATTTGAGTAAAGTAAAGTAAAAAATATAATATACATTGTTGAGCAACAAAGATTAGAAATGTCCACAAACGGTTTGTTTACATTTGAAAGGCCGTGTCAGATGTGAAGTGCTTATTGGAAACGTGCATAATTTTCAAACTTCCTCTTATTCTATTACCTAGTGTGATATATCATTGGAAAGAGGAGATTTTGAACTATATAAAAGAGCAATAAAATAGAAATTGATTTTTTAGTCGAATTTTGCTTTCCCGGTCCCCTTAAGGGAAAGATCCGAGGACAACACCTCGTAATTTTGAACCACGGAGTGCTGTCTTGGGATCTTTCCCTCTGGGTGTGATACCGGACCGTCACCAATAAACCGGTGTGTTGCTCCAGTGCGACGTTAATCAAAATACTTATCTACCAACCCAGTCATAAGGAGATCATGGGATCCCGGTACAATTGGGTGGTTCAAAATTACGAGATGTTATCTCCGGACCTTTCCTTTAGGGCAGGTATGGGCAACCTTTGGAAAGTTGCGGGCTAAACTTTAGGTAATTGGTAATGGTAATTTTTAGCTAACGTCGTACTAGAGCAACACAACGGGCTATTGACGACGGTCCGGAATCAGTCCCTTAAGGGAAAGATTCGAGGACAACACCTCGTAATTTTGAACCACAGTCAGATGACGAAGGCTAAATTTTAGGATATTAATGAAGTCGTAGATAATAGGTAGTTGTGAAAAAGTAATAATGATAAAGTTTATTTTATTTTATATATTTATGAAGTAGAATGGTAAAATTACATGAACAGAATAATATTCGTATTGATCAAGTATTTCCTTACAATCACCCGAAATTAACGAGAAGCTTGAACTTGAGAAACAAGGTAAGAAATGTTGGGATCAATCCCACTAATATACAGTTGCAGAGTGTTTTCCAAATTTGTATCTTTAGGCCTGGTTCGGTACTCTGATTTATTAGTTTTCATCGTGGAAAAGAACTATCCGAGTATTGTTGATATGTATCAGTGTTTTTATAGCAATCACATCCGCAAGTAAGGAATGGAATCAAGAAGAGCAAGACCGTTTCTCGGATACAATTAATAATGAAATTTATAATTATTATTCCCGATTATCCGTGGAATTGAGTAGCGCGATGTGTCGCCGATGACTTGTCTGGCAACTTTGAACTCGTTTTGATTTTGTTCAAGAAAGCAGGCTCAGTTATCTCGTATATCCAATACTAATTTTATTAGTAATAATAACTATATAAGGTAGAGTATTGGAAATACCAACTTTTACACTTTTATATTCAGGTGTGCTGCAAATAATTCAAGATATTTTTAGTGTGCCGTCAGCTAAAAAAAGGTTGAGAAACACTGACCCAGGTAGTTCAGGCTTTTGTTTCCCCCGTCACTCTCTTGTTGGCGAGAACCGAGAATATTTACTTTTGGCGAGCGCGATTTTAAAATGTTTGGCGAGCCGGATCAAAAGCCGTGGCGGGACACAACCGGCCCTCGTGCAGGGGGTTGCCCATATATGCCTTAGGGGATTGATCCCGAACCGTCGTCAATAGCCCGTTGTGTTGCTCTAGTACGACGTTAATTGAAAATTACCACTACCATTACCTGACACAATTGGCAGGCAGCCTCTTGTTTATCCGAATATTGCTATAGAACCTGGTTAGCATTAAAAATGTCAGTTCCATAAGCAATGGTCGACTGTGGTCCAAAAACTGTATGTGTATTTGTTTTTCCTTCAATTGGCCTGTTTCAAATACATACTGTATCACAGCCATAAAAAAGGAAGCAAAGCAAGGTGGGTCATCCCTTGCATTGAAAACTCATGTAGTCTTTCGCTATAACACCTGCTGTTATACATCACTTTTATGCGCATTAAAAATCACACGAAATCTTTTTTTTTCACTCGAAATAATCCGTTATCTTTACACGCAACTGTTTTCTTCCGAGAACCACTGTGTCACATATCCACGTAAAAAAATAGAATCACCTTTCCATTGGAAACCGAAACAGGCTTTCCGAGGAATTTCATCAGTTACGGAATCTACCACTTATCCCTTCAGATAGAGAGGAGTCCTGCCGAGGCAAGGGCAATAAAAGACGCGAAAAGTCCTGGAAGGCTGTGATAAAATCCGGAAAACAAGGCAAACTTGTCCGTTCCGGAGTTGCGTCTTAATAAAAATTTGACGTTAAGTGAAAGATAAAGGATTTACGAGTCTCTTCCTCCGAGTCTGTCATGGTTTGTCCCAGGAGCGTAAAACTCGGGACACTTTAGGTGTGAGGAGAGCTTTAAATCAACGTCAAGACCTCTGTGGTCCCCTATGCCTTTAAATTTACAGCACGGTCGAGTTTATGAACTCGTAAAAAGCGGAAAACACTCATTTTACGAGGTTTCCTGGCTCCTTCTGAAGCAACTCTAAGGTTAATGTTGATAGAAATCAGTCTGTTTATATGAATCCGTTTGTCGGGATTAGATCCAGTGAGCAGTGGGACGCTGATTGACTGGAAAACTATCTGGAAAGCGCATTTGAGCTATTAAAAACACTGTGATTTGTGAGTGGGCCGAGTCACACCAGGCTGATTCGGTGGTTAGTGTATAGGAAATGTCTTTCGATATTTTGAAAAACGTTCAAAGAAATACCATAGCAAGAAAAACCAGTTTACAAACATAACAAGCTTCAAGCTATTTCATCGCGACCATCAGAGTTGAAGCAACAATGCGAACCAGGCATTCGCTGATAAAAAAAAATTTTAATTCGTAAGGCAAAAAAGTAAGGACTCAGGAAACTTGGAAACCAAAAATGACGATTTTTTTAAATGTCGTTATTTCTGTGTCGTCTGAGTGAGACAGTAATTTCAATTTAGAGTCCTCGATCCCCTGCCAAGCAGTGACTGCGGATGCGTCATCCTTTTTTACTATGACTGGTTAAAACCCCAAGCGGTTTCGACGAGTTTCTACTTCAAGATCTGACCAATTTTTCTAATAGCGAGATTTATCATCAGCAAGATAATTGTCGACTTTTTTTATGAGGATCAGGTCAGTTTTCGTCTTATGGTCGCGCTTTTGTTTACTCTTAACACTTTCGCTGCCGATCTCGCGCCAGCGCGTGACATGACTAAAACTAGAGATGCAATCACGCGCTAGTGCGTGGTATGCAGTGAAGTCTCAGTAGCCAGTCACGCATTCGGGCGGGAAGAGTTGCGCCTCAGCATTTATTATCCGCTTCAATTGGCATTATATGTTAAGTGTTGGCGTGGAGTAACGTTAGAAGCTAGTTGTAAAGGTATGTGGTTTCGAATTTATAGCCTTTATTAGTTAATAAAAAAAATCTTGTAATATGAGTCGTACAGACGATAGTTCTGCGGGGCCTTCACGCCCCCCCCCAAAAAAAAACAAAAAAACAATCGAATAATAAGCCTCTAACAGATGATGAAATTGCAAATTTATTGACTGAGATTTCGCCAATCTATTCTGGTATTGTCTTCTGGGAAAAACCCATTTCTACTGCGGGGCAATTGGTAATTGGTAATTTTTTAGTTAACGTCGTACTAGAGCAACACAACGGGCTATTGACGACGGTCCGGGATCAGTCCCTGAAGGGAAAGATCCGAGGACAACACCTCGTAATTTTGAACCACGGTCAGATGACGAAGCAACACCTGAGCTGCCACCCCACTCTCCAAACTTCCACGCCAACCCAACGTGAGGACTTTCGGGAACGACATATTTAAGGTGCACCAGCCGCCTCTACACCATACGTTTACAAACATCCATGCCCGGACCCGGATTCGAACCGGGAACCTTCCGATCTAGAGGCTAACACCTTAACCACTATACCGGTTGGTCGGCTTCTACTGCGTGGCAATAACTATCAAAGCACCAGATCAGCTTTGGCATCGAATGTGTTGGCGAGATATCTCGTTCAACTAGATCTGGTCTGTTTTGCTAATGACGAGATATCTCGTCGAGACAACCACCAGAAGGGTTAATGGCGTTAACCATGCGCAATTAATACCATCAGTATCCCCTACCCCATGTTCCCTACCAATAGCCCGGAACATTGCTCCAGTGCGATGTTAATTAACAACCTACCTACCTACGCCTCCTACTGAGGTTTGCCACTTGCTCCTAGAGAACTAAAGCATCCATTTAATATGCATTATCTGGAGCTTGAGTTGTTATCTTGTATATTTTGTTTTTATGTCTGCATAATCTTATTTTATCATGCGCCTGGAGCAGCTTGTCCGTTATTGAACCTTGCGCCATAAAACCCAACCAACCAATCAATCAACCAACCAAACACACAGACAGACAAATTAGTTGCTACATGCGCTTGGTCTATTCTCCCGGTTCTCTCTTCCTTTCTCAAGATCTTCCGCGTCCACACAGACACACACTTTTTTAGGCTTCTTTTTACCTTAGGGCTAAAAAATGATTTGTGCTGTGATGTCTCTGAGGAAACGAAATAACAGTGAATCGAGTTGATTTATAAGGTCGTTCGCTATCGGAAGCTAAGCACTCGGTATTTTGTTGTTTCCAATCCAATCTCAACATTTTTAGTTACCTATTGACGCAGAATGGCGGGATTTCTAATATCAATTGGTTCAGGGGTAGTTTTCGAAACATAACCAAAATTACGATTGGAGAGATTCTTCAGTTAAATTAAAGTATAATTAACATTTTACGTTAGTTACAGATATAGAAAAAGATTACATATTAATTCAAATCGAAATATTAATCAAATCAATCAACTTAAGAATGCTTAAGTTCTTTCGAATTAAAATCAATTCTAACTTCAACTCTGCCGACCAACCGGTGTAGTGGTTAAGGTGTTAGCCTCTATATCGGAAGGTTCCTGGTTCGAATCTGGGTCCGGGCATGAATGTTTGTAAACGTATGGTGTAGAGGCGGCTGGTGCACCTTAAATCTGTCGTGGCCGAAAGTCCTCACGTTGGGTTGGCGTGGAAGTTTGGAGAGTGGGGTGCCAGCTCAGGTGTTGCTTCGTCATCTGACCGTGGTTCAAAATTACGAAGTGTTGTCCTCGGATCTTTCCCTTAAGGGACTGATCCCGGACCGTCTTCAATAGCCCGTTGTGTTGCTCTAGTACGACGTTAACTAAAAAATGACCTATTATCTAACTTCAACTGACAAAGCTGCAGGTGTGGGAGAGCAGGAAGGCACATGACGTCAGCGATGCCAGCGCCATCTAAGATTCAAATAATTTCCATGTCAGGCTAAGCTACTGATGGCCACACTAATTTCGTTTAACCCTACAAGCGGTTTCGACGAGGTATCTTAACCATCAAGATCTGACCAATTTCGCTAAAACCGAGGTATCTCGTTATCAAGATATTGCCGGTTTTCCTTGATGATTAAATCAAGACCTGGTCAGGGTTTTTTCGTAATGACGAGATATCTCGTCCATCAAGCGCTGGTCAGTCTTACTAATGACAAGATCCTTCGTAGAGAGCAACACCAGATGGGTTAATGAGTTTTTAAGCAGGCTTATTTCCATCCTCATTACTTAGACCCCGTTCACATGAGCGCTTCTAACGCGCGTTTGGCGAGGCTTTCAGGGTCCCGCTTTCCGTAAGCATTAAATTTTTTATTCCTCTAATTCAAGTTTCTATCTTTGCGATCGTTGAAGACAGAGTAAAAATTTCAACGGCATTTAAATCTACGGAAAATTTGACACCAGATCAATTAAAAACAAATTATTATTTAATTATTTACCATTAGATTATTTAATTATACCTAAAAATATGATTTTCATTTATTTAATAAATAATTAATTATTTAATAAATAATTAAATAATTATTTTTAAGTATAATTAAATATTCACATGGCAAATAATTAAATAATAAATCTATTTTTGGTAACGATCTGGCGTACCTTTTTACGCTTATTGTGTATGTTGATCTTATGGTCATTACAAAAAAATTTTCAAGGAGGACACGTACTTCTCTTTAGTATCCTGTCACGTATTCCATTTGTTCTTTTTAATTTTATTGCGATGTCAAAAATATGGTTTAAAAACAAGACCAATCTATTGTGATGTCTCGTATTTCAAGTGATTTTTACTTATTATCATGCAAAAGATATTTTTAAAAACCACAACAGATCAAAAGAAAAATTTTTAAATATCAGAAAATTTTTCTGGCGTTAAAGAAAAGCTTTATATTATTTAAACACAACTGTAGAATCTCGTGCTGTTTATTTTATTTAACATTCAAATTAGATATTTTTGAGACATTCGATGATCGAATTTTATTTTTACGGAAATAGTTCAAAGTTCAGCGCATTATAAGCACTTTCTTGTGTATATTATATTAATGATATGCAGTTTGTGACTTATATTCAAATGCATATTTTGTTGTTTTTTTAGTTCCATTCTCTACAGTCTACACCATTTGCTTATAGCATTCAATTTCTGTATCGTTAAAGCAATGTGATTTGGACAACTGCTTAAGATTGAATGCCAATTTCATTAAAGGTATTTTGGCCACGGTAGCCAGTTGTAAGAGTAACGGATTAGATATAAACAAACGAGCTCGAAACTCGATCCAACCAAAGATCGTCGTGCACAAGGGGCGTGATGTAAATTAAATCTGTAGGGACTTCACATATCCTCACGTTGAAGTGGTGTGTGGGTTTGGAGAGTAGGGTGCCAGCTTAGGAGTTGATCTCACCAACCGACCATGGTTCAAAATTACGCATTTTCCTCGCCTCCTTCCTCTCCGGGATTGATCCCGGACCGTATCCAACAACCCGTTGTGTTACTCCAGTGAGACGTTAATTATATACCAACCTACCTCATTAATAATATTGATATTTCACCATCTTGCCTAGGTTGTGTTGCTCTAGTACGACGTTAATTGAAAATCACCATTACCATTTTGCCTAGTTAAAATCTCTTTTAAGAAGTAGTTTAAAATTTCATTTCACTCTCAGGTGTTGATCTCACCATAGGACCCTGGTTCAAAATTACGCGTTGTCCTCAGTTCCTCCCCTCCAGGATTGATACCGGACCGTCTCCAACAACCCGTTGTGTTGCTCTAGTGAGACGTTAATTATATACCAACCTACCTCATTAATATTATTGATATTTTCCCATCTTGCCTAGGTTGTATTGCTCTAGTACGACGTTAATTAAAAATCACCATTACCATCTTGCCTAGTTAAAATCTTTCTTTTAAGAAGTAGTTTAAAAATTCATTTCACTCTCAGGTGTTGATCTCACCATACGACCCTGGTTCAAAATTACGCGTTGTAATCAGCTCTTTCCCTTCCGGGGTTGATCTCGGACCGTCTAAAACAACCAGTTGTGTTGCTCCAGTGATACGTTAATTATATACCAACCTACCTCATTAATAATATTGATATTTCCCCATATTGCCTAGGTTGTATTGCTCTAGTACGACGTTAATTAAAAATCACCATTACCATCTTGCCTAGTTAAAATCTTTCTTTTAAGAAGTAGTTTAAAAATTCATTTCACTCTCAGGTGTTGATCTCACCATCCGATCATGGCTCAAAATTACGCGTTGTCCTCAGTTCCTCCCCTCCGGGATTGATCCCGGACCGTCTCCAACAACCCGCCGTGTTGCTCCAGTGAGACGTTAATTACCTACCAAACTACCACAGTAATGATATTGAGTTAGCTTGCCTAGTTAAAATCTTTCTGGTAGGTTAAAGATTCATTTACATCAAAGATTTCATAAGTCTTATAGCAACACAAGTCAAAATCGTTGACTTTTATGAGCCAATGCGAGTTTGAGCCAGTTCTCTGCTATCGGCAAGGAAGGGATTGGCTGAAAATATTAATTTCCTTTCATGTCCTCCTCGTGATTAGCTGGAGACCTGTCATAACTTTGTGACCACATGGCCGTCGGATGACCATAAAAAAAAACTGCATCGTCAGAAACAAGGCAATTTCTTTTCCCTTTTGTTCTGTCGTCGACATCTTCCCATCAACAAGAGGCAAGTCAATTCCTTGTGAGGAGATTAAAGCTTAAGTCAACTCCCCCCGGGCAACAGACATTGCCGAAGATATACGACAATGTTGTGACAGCAGGAAGCTAAAATGCAGCGAAGGGGGACATGATATATATTTTTTTATCCCTTATCGCTCATCTCTCTTTTTTCTGTCTTCTTCACCGACCTCTGTTTTCTATCTCATAGGTGAGTCTTTCAATATTTTCCGATTTTTTTTCTTCCGCTTCTGTTTTTTTTTTGTTTGTTACTTCTTGTGTTTGGTTACTGCCCCCTGCGGGCGACAATGTTCGAAACACAGAGTTTGTCAAAAGGCAGCACGACATGAAAACCTGCCGATGTCATTTCCAGGTGCCCAATGAAGCAGGAATTAGGTTGAAAGCTGCCAGTTCGTCGGACGCAGACTTCGTTCGGAAGACAGTGTCATCGGCGATCAGGACAAGCTCGATCCTTGCTCTCTTACAAGTGGTTTGACATTCTTACCTCCTCCCTACCCCCAGCTGGTGAGGTCCTTCCCGTTTGCCGACTTGCCACGTTCTGTCAGATTCTGACGTGGTGGCGATCTGTTGTTGAGAGACATGGTCATTGATTGATTTGAATTTTGATGGCACAAGGGCAAGGTTTGGTCGAATTGCGCCAAACTAGCGTTTTTATTTCGTAAAATGTTATTGTGAGTCTTATACACAACTTTGAAACGAATAATTAAAATCTAACAAAGATAAAATAGTATCAAACACTTCAATTTTTAAATAAAATAATAAAATTACCGTGTCTGATATAAATAAAAATAGATTTGGATGAGGAGGATTGCTTAAATCAATAATAGTAGGTAATGGTAATGGTAATTTTTGTTAACGTCGTACTAGAGCAACACAATGGGCTATTGACGACGGTCCGGGATCAATCCCTTAAGGGAAAGATCCGAGGACAACACCTCATAATTTTAACCACGGTCAGATGACGAACTGGCACCCCACTCTCCAAACTTCCATACCAACCCAACGCAAGGATTTTCGGCACACGACAGATTTAAGGTGCACCAGCCGCCTCTATACCACACGCTTATAAACATCCATGCCCCGACCCGGATTCGAACCAGGAACCTTGCGATCTAGAGGCTAACACCTTAACCACTATATTGTTGGTCGGCAAATATAATAGTAGGACTAGTAGTCCTAAAGTGGTTGTGTCTAATAGTATTATAATCAGGACTAACAGAAAAATGTGTCTAAGTGATAGGAACCGGTAGGTACACAGGTATTTTAGTTAACGTCGCACTGGAGCAATACAACGGAGCTATTTGGCGACGTTGCGGTATCCAACCCGAAGGGAAAGATCCGATGACAGCACGTAATTTTGAAACACGGTATAAAGACGAGGTCACAAATGAGCTGGCACCCCACATTCCAAAATTCCATACTATGCTAATGTGAGGACATTTTAGGTCACTATAGATTTAACGTGCATCAGCCCTCTTTGTACACAACGGTCTTTGGTTGGGATTCGAACACGCGACCCTTCGGTTGATATTCCGTTACTCTACTGTGGCCCAATAGCAACCGGTAATTGGTAATTCTTAATTAATGTCGTACTAGAGCAACACAACGGGCTATTGACGCCGGTCCGGGATCAATCCCCTATGGGAAAGGTCCGAGGACAACACCACGTAGTTCTGAACCACGCGATTTGAAGAGGTAATGGTAATGGTAATGGTAATTTTAGTTAACGTCGTACTAGAGCAACACAACGGGCTATTGACGACGGTCCGGGATCAGTCCCTCAAGGGAAAGATCCGAGGACAACACTTCGTAATTTTGAACCACGGTCAGATGACGAAGCAACACCTGAGCTGGCACCCCACTCTCCAAACTTCCACGCCAACCCAACGTGAGGACTTTCGGCCACGACAGATTTAAGGTGCACCAGCCGCCTCTACACCATACGCTTACAAACATCCATGCCCGCACCCGGATTCGAACCAGGAACCTTCCGATCTAGAGGCTAACACCTTAACCACTATGCCGGTTGGCGATTTGAAGAGGAACCTGTTCTTTGAAAGCTGCAGAGACTAGGAGCTAATACAAGGTCAGTGAGCATCGAATGCAAATCGAAATAAATCAAAGCAAAGTTATTGGTAGGACGTCCCACTGGAGCAACAACGGGAAATTGGCTACGGTCCGGGACCAACCTCCAAAGGGAATAAGGTCCAAGGACAAGCATAATTTGAACCACGGTCAGATGAAGAGGTCACACCTGGGCTGGTACCTCATTCTCCAAACTTCCACACCACGCCAACGTGAAGACATTTAAAGCCAAAGCAGATTCAACTTGCCACAACTCACGCGTTCACGACGGTCTTTGGTTGGATTCGAACTCGAAACCCTCCGGTAGTTAACCCGTTTCTCTTCCGTCATAGCGCCAGTAAGGGTATTTAAATTTATCCGTTTCACAGTGGGTGTAATTTAAAAGCCTAATTATCTCTAACTAATATCTCTAATTCGATAAATTATGGAGATAGACTGGTTAAAATCAAAGGGCTTACTAAGAAATTGTTTCCGAAACGCAAAAAGTCCAATTTCCCTCCTAGATTCCTTTAACTAAGCTGGCCAACATATACATATACATGAAGAATCCATGGAACTCAAAGCAGCCAGTTCAACATCGACACACGATAAGATCGAACACACGACCGTGCAGTCGACTGCTTTAAATGAGTGATAGGCCAATAGCCCGTTGTGTTGTTCTAGTGGGACGAAAATTCAACTACCTAACTACCTTCTGTGAATCCATTTAGTTGACATTGTTCGAAAAAACTTGACGAAATACAACTTTTTCGCCACGAACACCCAATCAACCTATTGATGTTTATAGGGTATTTTAAACCTTGCAAAGTGCAACAGGTTATACAAAAAGCACCCTAAGACAGTACCTCATCACTCTGAACCACCGTCAGATGACCAGGTCAACACCTGACGTGGTAGCCCACTGTCCGAACTTTCACCAAACGCCAATGACAGGACATTCGAGTCCACGACAGAATTAACATGCACAAGCCCCACGCACACGACGGTCTTTGGTTGGATCGAGTTTTTTACTCGCAACCTTCTGGATGCCAGTCCGCGACTCTACCAACTGGGCTGTCGCAGCGAGGACACAATATACGTATGAGTGAATTCCGAGTACACACTGGGATTAAGAATTGTTATGTGTAGCTCCCTATCCCATCTGTCTTGACAGAACCAAAGCTGGGAATGTGGAATAAATGAGTTTTTCTGGAAGCGCTATATATTTATAAATCCATCCCACCGAATCCGCGAGACACAAATAAACAAACAATACGGAATGCGTCGAGGGATTTTTGTTATTGTTGGAGGCGCCATTTAATATTTCCCAATGATTCTCGGAAATATTTTTCGAATTCCTTTTTCTTCAATAAAAATTTTTTCCATGCAATCGTGAAAGCAGGTCGAAGCTTCTGCAGATCATCGGATGACCCTATATCATCTCCAAATGCCTCGGTCCTATCATCACGCGGGTCCAAATAACAGACATAGGAGAAAACAGCGATCAATTTCTCTGTCTCCAACTAGCGTTGGGACCGAAGTTCTCTTGGCTTTTTCTTTTCTTCGACCCTTTTTTTTCGTTATTCATCTGCAAATATGCGCCCGTCGTTCTGTTGCAAAGTGGCCTGAATCCTCAGTGAGAACGCGTCGGACAGTTTCGAGGAATTTTCGTGGGTTTTTGTCTCGTTTTACAGCGTTGATTGCGAACTGCAGTCGAAATCGGTTACGAACCAAGTCCTTTCATAGTTCCAATTCAATGTTCGTTAACTCTGGGTAACTTTGAGTTTGAAAATCTATTGGGAGCGATTCAGGTTTGATCCCGTACCGTCGTTAATAGCCCATCGCGTTGCTCCAGTGCGACATTAATAAAATACTTACCTCGAGGGAAAGAAGGGAATATCGGATAAAACCTGTTTACCACATCAGGGACATTTAAGAAAACTTTTATGGTTGATTACCATGACTCATAATATGAACACATAATGGCGCACAAGTAACAAAATTTATAAAGGAGAATAGTGACTGTATAACCACAGGGTTTTGAAGAAGGGCCAAAAAAATTCAATGTGACTTAAGGGAGCGCAGCCCAAAGAAACATGAACATTTTCTGTCAGATATTATTTATTTGATTTATGTTTATAGACACAATACAAAATCCGGAATCCTCCGGACCTCGGCCATTCCAGATTTCGGATTATTCGGAGGTTTTTTTTTTTGTCAAAAAACCCTAATCTAACGATTATTTACGTCCGGAGCATGTTTGCAATACCAAAATAGCAGATATATAAATAGGATTAATTTTTAATAAAGGAAAAAAAAAATTTTATACGATGTAACAAATTTTATTTTACAAATCTTCTAATTTTTCTGTGTGGTATTTACTCTGAACATGTCCGTTTTTCTGCGCTGTTTCATCAATTTGGTACGATTAAAAGCCTTGTTCTTTAAAAATTGTTGGAAGGGTGAAGAGGTGGAACTATAGAAAAAAGTGAGAGTTTTTGTTTTATTTATATTTATTATTTAGTTATTGATATCTATTATTTATTTATTTATTATTTATGTATTTATAATTATTATGTATTTACATATATTTATTATGGATATTTTTATTGATGGATTATTTTATTTATAGTTCTTTATTACTTATATTTACATTTAATTGTACATTTATTGATATTTACTATTTATTTTACTTTTACACTGTGGTTTTAATTATATTTATTTATATTATTTTAATTCTATATTGTTATAAAAAAAAGAAAAACTATAAAAAGTAAATAAATAATTTAATTTGAAGCCTGACATTGCATTTGCTGAACAATTGTTTTAATAATTGGTTCGGATTTTTGTAGTAGCCAAGCCCAAAATTGATTCTGAATTTTCATTAGTCAAGCGGTTTGCAATTTTCCGCTTTGTTAAAATTCATGACTGAAAAAATTCGTTCACAGATATTTGTTGACCAAAGAGATTTGGGCATTTGAGTGCATTTTAATCTAGCTACGAAGTTTTAACCTAAATTACCTTACGGTGACTTCTAAAAAGTTGAAATAACACATGAGATGCTGTGGGCCACCAGCAAATCAACGAAGGGCAATTGAGGTCTGCAGGCCGCAGTCTGTGGATCCCTGTTGCATACCGACCATCTAAAACCCTCCTTGATATAAAATGAAAGCGACCGGGAAGACACTAGTCAGAGAGATTTAATGGGAATGTGCTCAAAAGCCAGGCTTTTAATGATTTGGTATGAATTCCTTTTGAAAAACTCTTTAGTGCGTGTGGCTTCAGAAGAAGAATATTCTCAAGAAAAGAGGCATCCGAAATTTTACAGAGGGGTCAAATGAATGAGGTCATCACAAGACCTTGGGTTTTAATTACGGAGGTGTTGTCCTCAAATCGTTCCACTCGGAACTGATCTCGAACCGTCTTCAATTGTCCGCTGTGTTGATGTCCGCTGATGAGATATCGCGTTGAAATCGTCAAGGGCTAACTTTTTCGTACTGTGCCTCATGATCTTTGACCATCTAGGTGGGTGGTTGCCTTTACGAGATATCTAGTCATACTGTCCAGATCTTGATGGATAAGGTATCTCATCAGCAGAAAAAAAACTGACCAGATCTTGATCTCATCATCATAACAAAATCGGAAATATATTGACAACGAAATATATCGTGATCGCGATATTGCAGATTTTTTGACGATGACAAGATCACGATATTGTAGATTTTTTGACGATGACGAGATCACGATATTGCAGTTTTTTTGACGATGGCAAAATCATGATTTGGTCAGATCTGCTAATGACGCGATACCTCATCAAGACAGCCATCAGGAGAAATATTGATGACGAACTATCCCGTCATTAGAAAAACTGTGACTAGATCTTGATCTCATCATCATAACAAAATCGGAAATACATTGACAACGAAATATCTCGTGATCACGATATTGCGGATTTTTTGACGCTGATAAGATATTGCAGACTTTTAGACGATGACAAGATCCCGACATTGCAGAATTTTTGACAATGACGAGATCGCGATATTGCAGATTTTTTGACTATGGCAAGATCATGATTAGGTCAGATCTGCTAATGATGCGATACCTCATCAAGACAACCATCAGGAGAAATATTGATGACGAACTATCCCGTCATTAGAAAAACTGACTAGGTCTTGATCTCATCATCATAACAAAATCGGAAATACATTGACAACGAAATATCTCGTGATCACGATATTGCGGATTTTTTGACGCTGATAAGATCACGATATTGCAGACTTTTAGACGATGACAAGATCCCGACATTGCATAATTTTTGACAATGACGAGATCGCGATATTGCAGATTTTTTGACGATGACAAGATCACGATATTGCAGATTTTTTGACTATGGCAAGATCATGATTTGGTCAGATCTGCTAATGACGCGATACCTCATCAAGACAACCATCAGGAGAAATATTGATGACGAACTATCCCGTCATTAGAAAAACTGATCAGATTTTGATCTCATCATCATAAAAAAACGGCAATATGACTACGAAACATCTCAATAAAGGCAAAATCTGTCCGATCTTGATAGACTAAATATCTCGTCGAAACTACTAGCAGGGCCAAGTCCTTGCTACTCTATCAGAAAACCCCGTTGTGCGAGTTTCAATAGACTCCCGAATTCTAAAGCTTTTGACTTACGCCATTTTGAAAGACAAGTGCATGAGCGGTAAAAAGCAAACACTGCGGCGACTGAATGCATAGACCATCGCAACTATTTGCACGTAGATCAGTCCCACTGCCATGGGTGGGATCCACTTGAATAGATGATCATATTCATTATACCTAGCTGCGCAAAATAAAATAAAGCGAAAAAAAAACCCAACTGGGAAGCTTCCGAAAAAATGGATTGCAAGATTGATGAGTGGGAAGTTCGGGTTCGCCAGAGTATGGATTTAGGGAAATATAACTTCAATTTTTGTTCATTCCTCCGAAAGGACTACCGAAGAATAAAAAGTGTGTATCCATGCGTGCTGCCCACGGAAAGGGGTAATAATGTATTGCGGGGAACATATTGTTTACGGAAAAACGGGGCAGTAATTTGCCGCACATGGTACGTTTGCAGAGATAACAGGCTTGGTGGACAATCCAGGTAGAGGCGATCTGTCAAAGCCTCATGTTAGGCCGTTTCACGTTTCCTAATCACACCAATGAAGAGATATAATAACCGTCATGATCCACCCGGTCGGATTGGTCGCCGTGCCTAATCTCCACTTTCCCGAAACATCCAAGAGTTAAACGATCGAAATCTATTGAGAGGAATCAAAAACTAAATGTGTGTAATCTGGAGAGGGGAAATATTTATCGCCAAAGTGGCTGATGGCCATTTACGCTTGGGGTATTGTTAGCAGGGACTGATTGTGGAGGAAAGAGGCCGAAATTGTTCAGTCTGGTGTTCCAATGAGATGAATCAATACTGTGAGGGGATGTATGCCGATTATGAGTGATGGTGCTTAGGCAATTCGGGTGATACTTGTTGGAATCCGGATTGGGGAATTATTTTTGTAGGTATGTGGGGTTGGAAAAATATTCCGGTGAATCCATGCGTTTGGAGGTCGAGTACCTTCTCTAACTGGAAAAGGAAACCACGTAATTTTGAACCAATGTCAGATGGCGAGGTCATACCTGACTTCTCCAAATTTTGTGGAACTGTGGTGACATCAATTCATTTGTTACATTAAGCAAATGGCGACTCGTTCGAACAGAGTGTAAACTTTGTTCTGCGATGATGCGTTTCGTATCAATTGAGCTACCCCAATACTGTACTTTCTCGGTCTTTTAAGACAGCAATTGTCTGTTCTTGTTTGCTGTTATGACTAAAAAAATATGATTTATTAACTTTGGGATATTTGTCCATGTTATTCCATCTTCAACTATGCCTGCCTAGGAAGATTTCTCCAAGCAATGTAAACAGTACGAGGTGTCTGATATTTATACCTGTTATTACTAGTTATTGCTGCTGTTTTATTGTGATGAATTTTGTACACGACTGTCATTCGTTGGATTTTAATATTCGGAATCCTCCAATTGACTCTCGCTACCGGAACCGTGATCTGGAAGAATAACCGAGTTTGAAACGGTCCAGACGGAGAAAGACGATGCACATTACGTTTTTTCGCTTTCTTAAGATTTAAATCAACGTTTATCATTTTGTTTACAGTGGACACCGAACATTTTAATGACTTTGCAACTGTCCTTTGACTAGGGGATTTTTTTTAACATTAAACAACGTATCTTTACAATAGTCGAAGATGTCCGTTTCTTCCTTGGATACTTGTTTGGAATTTTGGTCCCACTTGAGGCTCCAATTTGACGTTTTTTTTTACTTTCTTGTTGACGATATTACCTATCGACGCTTTAGATACACAAAACCATGACTCGCATCGTTTTTGGCTAACGGAATATGAATATTTCTCTTCGGAAAGAGCATAAATATAGCCTTCGAACCACTTCTTCGTTAAAAACGCCATTTTGAATAAAAACAAACCTCTCAAGCCGCAGACGATAATTTTGACTGTTAAAAACATAGTACAAGTGCAATTATTTTTTTTGCAGCAAACGATTTTTTATTACCGCTAAATCGTCTAAAAAATGTGCGAACAGCCTCTGTATATACAAGGTGCATTCCATAAGTAATGCTACCAAATTCATAAAAAATAATTTATTGAACATATTTGTACAATTAGTTAAAACTCTTCAAAATAGCACCCTCCTGCGTCAATACATTTCTGGAGGTGGTGTTTCCAGGTTTGGAAGGCATCCTGGAAGGCCTTCTCCGGATGTCCTTTAAAGCCGATGTAACATGAGCCTGGACGTTTTCAATCGTGTCCAAATGTTTCCCTTTCAGTACTCTTTTTAAGCGAGGAAACCAAAAAAGTCTGGGGAAGTCAGATCAGGACTGTAGGGAGGCTGGGGAAGCAATTTGGTGTGGGTTCTGACGGAAATCGTTGACAACGAAGGCGATGTGGCCTGGCGCGTTGTCGTGATGAAGTTTCCATGCGTTCTTGATGTCACTTCGGCAGCTCGCGACCCTCCCTTTCAGAATTTTGAGCACTCCCATGTAAAAAGCTGCGTTTACAGTGGTTCCGGTATGTACGAATTCGTGGTGGACAATGCCTCTGACGTCAAAGAAGACAATGAGCATGGTTTTGATACTTGTGCCATCGGAGAACTTGTGATTTGGACAAGCTATCATTCCCAAAGTCCTGCTGAATTTATTGAAACGTTTTGGTGGCTGACTTCCCAAGTTTAACGCAAAATATGATAACATAACGTTGCTCCATAGAACGATCCATTGCGCCGTGTTACATTAGCTCAAAACTGGGTTCACTGGAACACACTTCCTGATTCTCCGGCAGCTCGGATATGATATGGAGAGGGTGGTCCGAAGGTCCTGGGCCGATGACCCTCTACCTTCTGCAGGAACATAGCTTAAAATGAGGAAAAATGAGCATACTGAAGCTTAAATGCAATGGTAGGGTTTGGCTCAATCAATGGAGATGCAGGGCTGCTCGGAGGCCTGAGAATGGGTGCGTTATAAAGATACCCCCCCCCCTTCCCACCTAGCCCAGCAGGTTACAGGGCTGCGGTGTATAGTTGAGTCTTGAAAAAATTGGCCGCATTACTTATGGAACGCACCCTGTATATTACAGAACCAGTCAAAATAGCAGCAGAAAGCTCCTCGACAGTCCGTCTTTCTCGGTCTCCGCTGGCGAATCTCCTCTTTTTCTCTTAACCCTTTTCTTCCTCCTGGCCTGGGTGACCTTTCAAGAACACCCCCACCAGTGTTCCTAGAGGATCCATTGTTCTCTCCGCTAACCATACTTCCCTGTGTCGGCAAGAGAACATCAGAACCCATAAGTGTCACAAGCTTTATTGATAAAAATAAAGGACGCTGATCACGCACTCATGAACTAAAAACTTTATAGAACATTGCAGAAATTAAATAAGAATATTTGAGAAGGAGAACGATGGAAAATTAAATTAAGAAGAAAGAACGACAGAAAAATTAGTCTTTTGTTCAGTCTTAATCAAGTGAAATCATATTTCTCTTAGAGAAGAGGAAGGTTCTTACTTGAGGCACATTTCCACTCCTTCAAGTTCGTCTGAAGAACAATTTTCGATTTTAGACTGCATCGCATATTGCATGTTGTGTTTCAATTTCACCAGTCCTCAATCACCTTATGGTAATGGGGCCGCCGAAGCCCAGATGGTAGGGCAACCGTCGTATACACGGGGTCTGGAGCATGATAAATCTGACGTGGCTTCGGATGTCTTCACGTTGGCGTGGTGTGGAAGCTTGGAGAGGTGGAGTACCAGCTCAGGTGCTGACCTCGTCATCTGACAGTGGTTCAAAATTAAGAAGCGTTGTCCTTGATCTTTTCGTTCGGGGATTGATCCCGAACCGTCTCCAATAGCACGTTGTAGTGCTTTAGTGTGATGTTAGTTAACTAAACACTCAACATTTTAATGTGAATGAAAGTGTCGTTATCTTATGTCACAGAACCAGCCCATTACGGCGCTTTGTTTGCCTGGAAGGAATCCTCCAAGATCTGTGTCAATTACGTGGGGTTGCCCTCGAAACTTTCCCTTTTGGGGTTTATCCCGGACCGTCGCCAATAGAACGTTGTGTTGCTACCGTGCTATGTTAATTAAAAGTACCCAGATCAGTGTACTTTTAATTGTCAGCATTGGAGAAGACCCAGTCTATTTGGACAGTGCTGGGGAAAAGTGCTGCAATGTGTGAATTGGTATCCACGAGCTCCAACAATTCGTGGGGCGATATGACATTAGAGAAGATCCAGTCTATTTGGACAGTGTTGGGGAAAAGTGCTGCAAAATGTGAATTCGTATCCACGAGCTCCGACAATTCGTGTGGAGATATATGTCGTTGATAAACCAACAGTGGAATGTCCGTCTTGCGCCATAAAAACGATATTATCGACTGACTTAAACAGCGCTCTACGACATAAACGTATAAATTCTGGACTAGCATTCTTTGACAAGAAAATATTTATTTGGGCACCCCGTACAACTTTTTACAGCTTGGTTAGATATTTTCGGAATACCCTGTATAAATATTGTTAGTTAAAAACAACGAAAAATTGTTGAACTCATCACAATTTTACATCTTAAGGTAAGGTTGACAGAATATCTCTTTAAAAAAAAATATGTCCTCTTTTTCCGTTCTGATCTTTTTTTCACTCTCTTTCTTAAGTCGGATCTTTTTATGTTCTCTCTTTTTTCGGTTGTTCACTTTTTGTTCATCATTTCCGATTGTGTTAAAAAAGGTTTCATATTTCGAACTTTACACGCTTATATTCACATTGCCTCCTATATCGTTATGAAAACCACAGCTATTCAAATACGTACTAGATCTAGTACATTGTACGAAAATCGTACGTATTATTAAAACGCATCAACGTATAACAGGATAGTGTGATATAGTGATTTCCGTGTTAAAACGTCTCATTATGAGATCGAATAGATAACCACTGTTAATTTAGATTCGTATTAGAATATTAAAAATAAGAAATATTGTATTTTTATACAAGAAAGAATAACGGACGATTCGCTGCATTTTTAAGAATGGAAGGAAATTGCGTTGCTAACCTAGCCACCTTTTTTGTTAGCATTAAACCGATGTCGATAATTCAACTATGATTGCTGTGCACAGTCAAATAATAAAGTAAAATGTTTAATTACCATTAATTAGATATGTATCTACAGTTATTTTCTTGTTATATGTTGTTTAAAAATTGAATTATTACTTTTTGCAACGTTTTGAAAAAAGAATTAAATAAATGGCCATTTACAAATTCGTTTTCGCATTTACTAAATCTCTTCAAAAATACGTAAGTACTATGTTCAGTAGATTTCTTTCAGTTAGTGGTTATTATACCAAAATACGTCAAAGAATGTTCTTTTTTTATTAGATACCTAACAACTATACACTAGTAATGTGTGCTTTTCGTCTCCCCTTTTTTTAAAAATAGTTTTACCAAATGTTCTCTTTTCTGATATTTATCTGCTGCCAACCCTACCTTAAGGCCACTTCTTACCAACAAAATATGGGTCGATCTGAGCCTAATAAAGATTGACTAAACTTCAAGAAACCTCGCTTCTGTACGAAAAAGCTTGTACACGACTGTATACTGCCTGAATTCGCAGCGTTTCGATTCAATACACCCATATCATATATTTCGAGTAGATTCAGATTGATGTGGATTGACCCAGATTCTGTCAATGGGAAGCGAGCGCTTGTACCTTAAAAACTCTGAATCCCCCGAACGTTAAACTTAATTCAAAGAACCCATATCAGTCTTAGTTGTTAAAGGATTCAGGTGGGTATTTAATCAACGCCGCACTGGATCAACACAACGGGATATTAGCAATAATCTGGTATCAAACCTGACGGGAAACGACCAAGGACAACACCACGTAATTTTTAACTATAGTCAGACAACGGGGTCGCATATGAGCAGGCACCCCACTCCCCAAACTTCCACGCCATGCCAATGTGAAGATGTTTGAGGGAACGATAGATTTAACGTGCACCATCACCCTTCGTTCACTTCAGTCTTCGCTTGAATTGGCACTCGCAACCCTCTGGTTGAATCCGTGACTTCCAACTGGGATACCGCGGATTCAGATTGACCCATATTCTGAGGGTGCGAAGGGAGTCTTAGGATGTGAAACGCAAAAGCATTGTTGACAGTTTTTAAAATTCCAACAGCGTGGTTTAAAGTGAGCGAAGAAAATAAACACCATCCCAGAGATTGCGGATTCCGCCGCCGTTCTGTCTCCCGTTTTGTCTGCCAGGGGGTGACTGCTGTACGTCTTCCTCCCGGGAAATGTAAACAGAGGACGATACCCCAGCCACGCACTATTTGGACTAGAGCTGTCAGCGCCCCGAAACGATGGCTGGATCAGAGAGGTCGATTGAGAGCCACTTAGACAGCGAGAGAGAACCCAGATTGCCGGAATTATTTATTTGATTCGCGTTCTTTATGGCACGCTTCGCTTCGAGAGGAGGAAAGCCATCGGATGAGTCCCGTGCGTGACGGTCCGTCTTGTGATTGCAGACACACTGAAATCGCAATTCAAACTTCAGTATCTTCAGAGACGAGCCCCATCGTGAGTCACGGACTCACTGACGAACTGCAACATGTAACGCCAGTTCGTCTGTGAGTAATAACCGAATATTGACAGCAACGTAATATTCCAGTAACATTGGCAACTGGGAATGCCGAGACTTGATCGAAAGCATACGAAATCTAATCCTTAGCTTAGACAACCTAAAAGACAACTACATCTGTCGCAACGTCTTTTCTTCGAAGACAACAGGGCCGCGTAAACCCGGTTGGAACATGAGGATTGGCAAGTGGAGGGTTGCGGGTTGGAATCCAATCAAAGACCGTAGTGTAGCAGGGGATTGTGCGTGGGGAAGTCGATACGTAATTACGATTTTGAAGAATGACCTTGAAATATAAAAAAAATTAAGCTCATCATTTTATGTGCTCATTGAAAGAAGCGTCTGAAATGTTCAAACAGGAAAATCCATAAGAAATTGCCGATAGCAAGCTTTTTATTGCGCTCAAAACAAGTTATTTTGAATGAGATCAAAGAAATGAGATTCTGCTTTATGTTTACTTACATATACACTGTGACAATTTCATCATATAGGTGTTGAAATAATTTACATTGCTATTTTGAAAGTGTTCACGTTTACAGCCATTCATTCCCAGAAAAATTAATGTGCAATAGTTCTAGAAATTGTTGGCTAAGTCAATGCAAAGATGCCCAAGTATTAAAAATGTTAGCTATTGCCTGGAACAGAAGAATTTGGCCTGACATGGTACCTTTGGAAACGAGATGCAGTAAACGATTTTCAAAAAGTAAAATATTCTGGGTCATATTTGGATCTATATCAACTTATTTCGGGTCTCATTACATAGTTTCTGGATCATACTTACTTTAAGCGCCGTCGAACTAAGGCCCATATAATTTATATCAATCTATACATAATCTTACAATTTCAAATTTCTTTTGGGGTGGAGGAGTTTGTGCGTGACGCAAGTAGACTTTTCTGAAAACAACGCTTGTCCTTTTCAGGATGATCCAATGTGCACATTGGAACTAGAAACAACTGAGCTTGTTTAAGGCTAATATATTTATTATTTGGGTTCCATCGATACTGTAGTGATAACATCAGATTATAAGGGTCATTCCTTAGAGGTCGTTTTTGAGTCTGTATCTTTTTATTACAAATTATTTCAAATTGTGTATAAAATGTTGAAATATGGTCGGACGGTGCATAATAAGGGGTCCAGTTTAAAAACGCATACATAGCTGCCTCTCTTAACACACAGGAATAAAGATACAAAATATCTATTACTTGAAACTACTTTGCAAAAACACACGGTAAGGTTCCAGGAGATGGAATTTGAGGTAGTGTGAAACATGTTTTCGACAAAATTAAAAAAAGAAAATGTTTAGCAAATAAATGCACACGAATTCGTTGAAGCTGCTAAAAAGTAGACAAATGTTTTTGTTACAAAGCAAAAAGTAGCAAAATTCAGATCCTAACACAATTTTGAATCAAAATAATAATTTTCTTCAACTTTTACAACAAATAAATATGTTTACAAGGCATTATTTTATAGTTTTAAACTGTGCAATTTCCTCATTAATAAGCAACTATTTTCAAATATGTATAAAAAGTTAATTTTAGCAGATTAAAATTTCGAAAACGTTATTAATAAGCATTCAGTTATCAGAATTCACATGAGTCGCATGACATGGGCATGTAGCCTCATTCCGTGTGCCTCACTGATTCACAAAATTGCAGAAATAGATACAAATTCAAAAGTAAGTTATGCCTTTAAAAAGTGTTAACGCTAAACCTCACTAATTCCGACCAACAACGTAAATGAATGACAATGTCAGATAACTCAAAGTCAAAATAATCTTTGTTTCAACAGAAAATAAGTTGTTTTAACAAAGTAATTAGTTTTAACAAAGCAATAAACTTTAACGGAAAGTAATTAGTTTTAACGGAATTTCGCCCCCCTGCTCGCTTACGCTCGCCGACCCCCGGGAATTGTTACGTTATCCCGTTTGATTTGTGAAGCAAACCAATACTTTCACAAGTGATTTCACTTTTTTTTTTACTTTAACACTTAATGCACCGTAAACTAATAGCCGCATCAGTAAAAAACCTTCTGCATCTTGTTCCTTGTACAATTTTAAGTAAACCGTGTTAATATCCCAACTTTACAGTCAGTACTTGGTACTTTCTCCGTACACTGTCTGGATCGGAAGGTTCCTGGTTCGAATCCGGGTCCGGGCTTGGATGTTTGTAAGCGTATGGCGTAGAGGCGGCTGGTGCACCTTAAATCTGTCGTGGTCGAAAGTCCTCACGTTGGGTTGGCGTAGAAGTTTGGAGAGTGGGATGCCAGCTCAGGTGTTGATTCGCCATCTGACCGTGGTTCAAAATTACGAGGTGTTGTCCTCGGATCTTTCCCTTAAGGGACTGATCCCGGACCGTCGTGAATAGCCCGTTGTGTTTCTCTAGTACGACGTTAACTAAAAAATACCAATTACCGTACACCGTCTGAGAACAGAGTGAAAAAAGCGAGCCTTTTTTCTCGCCAAATAAAAATAAATAGTTTTTATGGCAGTTGTTGCTACGATAAGTTTGATATCTGGCAAACCCGATACTCAAAAATACAACCCACTACTGCGTTTGGATGTGTCACTAAGAGTACTTGGTCATGTCAAACCTAAAAAAAAATGAAATTGTTTCATTAATTAATAAAATAAATTGACATTTTTATGTGACTCTTGTTACATTTGTGAATTCTGAAAACTGAATGCTTGTCAATAACGTTTTTGAAATTTTAATCTGTGTAAAATTAACTTTTTTTACATACATTTGAGAACAATTACTTTTTATAAAAGAAATTGAAATAAAAAAAATAATGTCCTATAAACATATTTCTGTGCAGTAACAAAGCGAAGTAAATTATCATTTTGATTCAAAATTGTAATTAATATTAAAAATTGTATACATTTATAAAACATACAGTTTATATATATGATATGTAATTACAATATTTTTATTAGTGAACAATACAGTAAAGACATTTAAGAACATTAATGGTAATTAATAAGAATCAATGAAAAATTTCCCAGTTGTAGCCATAGGAATGACTTCAGTTTCATTACGGCAATGGGGGTTAACTCAATGCTAAATACTATACCGTCTTATTTATCGTTTCATTAGGATACAGTGGATCATTACATATTTTTACTTCAACTGTCTTCAGTTTCAATTTTATAATAGCGAGTAGGTGTGATACGTAACAGATGTCACTGGACAGTAGATACCCTTTTGGTAACATATTCGGTATTTTGATGCAATAAAATATTTTTATTCTTATTATATTGGAGGTACCTTGGACCCAATATACAGCAAATGAAGATCTGAATTTCTCCGCGAATTCTTCCCTTCTAATTTCAAAAGAAAATTTGTCTTCACTACTTGTTTAGCCGCTTTTACTTACTCTTTGTTTTAAAATAAAGAGAGAGGAATTCGAAAAGTTTCAATTTTAAACATAGAATATTATAAACGAATACAATTTTTTTTAAAACTTACATTACATTAAAAATGGTAGTGGTAATTTTGTTAACGTCGTACTAGAGCAACACAGCGGGCTTTTGACGACGGTCCGGGATCAGTCCCTTAAGGGAAAGATCCGAGGACAACACCTCGTAATTTTGAACCACGGTCAGATGACGAAGCAACATCGGAGCTGGCACACCACTCTCCAAACTTCCATGCCAACCCAACGTGAGGACTTTCGGCCACGACAGATTTAAAGTGCACCAGCCGCCTCTACACCATACGCTTACAAACATCCATGCCCGGACCCGGATTCGAACCAGGAATCTTCCGATCTAGAGGCTAACACCTTAACCACTGTACCGGTTGGTCGGCTACATTACATTAAAAAAGCACTTTTTTTCGAAGTTATTCCATATATATAGTTATTGATTTCTGTTACGAAATTAGACATAATTTCGTCTACTTAAAGCGTTCTTTCCATAAATGCATGAAAAATAAACAATCCTATTGGAGAAATATTACCTGCAAAGACACAGCCAATTTCATAAGAAAAATCTAAACAATTCTGGTTTTAGAACAGTTGTGACTATGCAACGATAAAATATAAATTCTGAACAGTAAACTTGACTCCAAATATCACGTATAGATTTTTAAAATTTTGATAGTTGATTATGTTTTATGTGGCTGGTGTAGGGAATTCAGCAGAACTGGGCCAAACAAGACAAACATTGTTAAGTAATGGACATACAGAACGTATTTTTGGTATTTTGATGATTTACGTCACATTGGAACAACACAACGTTCTATTGGTGACGGTCCGGGATCAATCCCTGAAGGGAAAGATCCGAGAACAACACCACGTAGATGACGAAGGACATACAGCAGGAAAATTTTTATTGATAAACTGGATACTGTAGTACACTGGGGTCGCAAGGATAACAGACTAGCAACCAGGTGGTTGCGAGTTCGGATGCAACCAACGATGCCGTATACAAAGGAGGCCGGTGCACGTTAAATCTGTTGGAGTCTCAAGTGTCATCACGTCGGCGTGGTGTGGAAGTTTGGAGAGTTCTGCCTGCTCAAGTGTGACCTCGTCATCTGACCGTGGTTTAAAATTACGTGGTGTTTCATTGGGATCTTTCCCCTCGGGGGTTGATTCGGACTGTTACCAATAGCCGATTGTGTTGCTTCAGTTCGACGTCAATTAAATACCTACCTAATTACCCATTGACACGCAGTTTTTGGTTGGATTCGAACTCACAACCCTCCGATAACTTATCCGCGACTCTTCGAACCGGGCCACCGCGGTTCAACACAAGCAAAATGGTAATGGTAATTTTTAGTTAACGTCGTACTAGAGCAACACAACGGGCTATTGACTACTGTCTTGGATCAATCCCCCAAGGGAAAGATCCGAGGACAACACCTCGTAATTTTGAACCACGGTTCGATGACGAAGCAACACCTGAGCTGGCACTCCACTCTCCAAACTTCCACGCCAACCCAACGTATACGACGACGGTCCAGGATCAATCCGTTAAGAGAAAGATCCGAGGACAACACCTCGTAATTTTGAACCACGGTCAGAGGGTGAAGCAACACCTGAGCTGGCACTCCACTCTCCAAACTTCCACATCAAGCCAATGTGAGGACATTTGATAGTAATTTAGTAGTTTTTAATTAACGTCGAAACTAGAGCAACACAACGAGCTATTGACGACGGTCCGGGATCAATCCCTTAAGGGAAAGATCCGAGGATAACACCTCGTAATTTTGAACCACGGTCAGATGACGAGTCAACACCTGAGCTGGCACCCCACTCTCCAAACTTCCACACCAACCCAGCGTGAGGACTTTCGGCCACGATATATTCAAGGTGCACCAGCTGCCTCTACACCATACGATTACAAACACCCATGCCCGGACCCTGATTCGATCCAGGAACCTTCTGCTCTAGAGGCTAACACCTTAACCACTCGGTCGGCGGATAACAAAAGAAGCAAACGCAACAGAACGTCGGAGGTTCTTTTAATAAACAACCAACCCCTTTCGTCCTGGACGGAATCGAAAGAAAACAAAACTAGTGCCATCTCGACACCGAAGCCCTTTTTCTCTCCTCGGCGTTTTTAATTTATGTTTGCATTCCGATCCCCAACGAAAAAAACATCACAAAAACAGCAAAAGCGACATATTGATTGCAGAGAGAGAGAGGGTAGGGAGATCCAAGAAGGGAAGGGAGGCAGGCAAAAAAGCTCGTCACCCAACGAAGGACGAAAGAAAGAAATTCACCGGAATCGTCGCGCGCTTCGGAAGATGGCGAGCGCCTTCGATCCCATTCGTCGCTGCTCCCGCCTCTTTCTGTCGCGTTGTCTCCTCCCCCCTCGCGATTAGCGGCCCCCTCCGGCCCCACGTGACCGTCGAGCGATCGCCAGTCGCCAGCAAGCCGCGACCGAGTCCCAGACCCGACCCGGACGGAAGTCCTGTCTGGCCGCGGACTCTTAGGTGGCAGGCCCCCGCTTCAGACTTCGAGCACACCCCGGCGACACTTAGGATTCGAGTTCGTGCCCGGGATTTCGGGATGTGATTTCCGGAATGGATTGAGAGGTGAGTTCCCAATTGGTGTTTTGGGTTTGGATGGCTTGTACGTTCCGGGGAAGTTTCTGGTTCTACCGTGCTAGCCTTTGCTTCAGAAGTTGTTATATAGTATATCTGTCATCGCATTGGAGCAGAAACTCATTAGTTGACGTTTCTTCGGATACATTAACCTATTTACATAATGATCAGCAATACAGTGTCACATTGCAATCGGTTTAACATATACAAAAACAGAAAAAATATAAATTGCACTGTAAAACATGCCTATAGATAATTTTTATTTTTAATCCAAAAACAAATAGTTACTTTTTAAACAGCTATAAAGTAAAAGTTTAATTTTTTTAGTTTGTGGGAATTTTTGCTTTGAACAGACGTTATCGTTGGTTTAGAAACTCATAACCCCTTCAAGTGGTACCAACAAGATTTTTAGTCCATTCAAATCCGATCGATTTTGCTAATGACGAGATATCTCGTCAATAGGATATTACCGCTATTTTTTCAAGATCTGGTGAAGTTTTTCTCGCGACGAGATATCTCGTCCTCGAGTTTTGTTTTGTTAAGGACGAAAAACCTCGTAGAAACAACCATCAAATGGGTTACTGACAAAAATAATTTGTTAATGTACAGCTCTCTCTGTTTGAAAACGAGCTACTTAATTTTTCGGTCAAAAACCGAAATTTTTAAGCATCTTGATAATGTTATATAGACCCGTTCAACAGATTGATATGGCTGAATTTACCATCGTCATGAAAATCAGCAGTCTTTCGTCATGTGTCAGCTAATGAGTGTCTGAAATGTATTGACTGATGAAAATAACTTTTCTGTGTACAGCTGTTTAAAGACGAATTACTTGTATTTTAGGCCAAAAAGCAAATGTTATAAGCATCTTATATAGACCCTTTCAACAGCAGATTGATATTATGAATTTACCATCGTCATGTAAATAAGCATTTATTATACACATCATTGTGTCAATGAATTTTTGCTCTAAACTGAAGATATGTCTTAAGAACGCATACGAAATTTCTAACTCCTAGAGTATAATATATACTTTCAATAAATTATATATGAACATGAATTTGCCATCATCATGAAATTAAGTATTTAGTGTGTCCTCATATGTCAGTTAATGAGTTTGTATCCTTAGTTCTGTTAATAAATTTCTGATACTCAGTAACTGGCAAAAAAAAATTTTTAATGTACGACTGCCTTAAGGACGAAGTATTCTTTTTTAAGTAAAAAAAAATCCATGCATCTTGATAATGTTATATACTCCTTAAACAGAGTAAGACATGACTGAATTTACCATCATCAATAAAACTAAGAATTTAGTGCATCCGTTATAAATCAGGAAGCTCTAAGCCGAAGAAATAAATGTCTGTAGAAAGCATATTTGAAAAATTTCACAAGCTCTTAAAAAGTCAAATTCTACTTTATCAAAGACTCGCTATTTTTTACATTTGTGGTTTTGTATAATATCAAATACGATTTCAGGAAAAGTTTTTGAATCGTATTTAAAACTTTTCGCAAATGCTAAGAGTGTTGAATCATAAAGAACTTTTGGAATGTCCAATTTTTCAGATCTTTGTTTTTTTAATTGAATGAAATATTATTTCGAGTTCGTCAGTTCGAAATATTTCGGATTTCAACTTACAATATTTTTTATTTTAGAAGTTATTAGAAATAGAGAGTACATAAAAAAATTTCTTAGACTCCAGGATGGACAAGAATCTTTTTCCACATGCCAGATCTTTCTTATTATTGTAGCTTTTTGGAGGGAATCAAATATGGTTTAGGGTTTGTCAGTCTTTGCTTAAAAAACTGTATTTATCTTCAAAATGCAACAAAACTCAAAGATCTATTCAAATGCCCGATCTTTCTTGTCTGTTGTTTTTTAAGTGAATTAAATATGGTTTCGGGTTTATCACTAAGAGTTTGTTTCTGAAGAAATTTAATGTTTATCTTTCAAACTCCAAGACCGCAACGTCGTAACGAACTTTTCAAATGCTCGATAAAATATGATTTCTGGCTTATAAGTTCCTAAAAGGATTTTTGGGCTCACCGTGTAATACTTTTGATTCTGGAAATAATTTTATATACGCATGTAAAAGCATCTTTAAAAAAATTTACACAAATTTCAAACATATCGAATTATAAAACAATTTTTAAGTGTCTAATTTTTTACTATCTTTGTTGTATTCTGAAGGTATTGAAGTATGGTTTGTCAAGTCGAAAATTTTTAGATTTCACACAACACGCAGTTTTTAATATTATAGTAGCAGTTTTATATTTATTGAGAATACTGTATTTTGGGTAAATGTTTTCACAAAGCCAAGGATGACATATCATAAGAATCTTTTAAATGCCGATCTTTCTTAATTTTGTGCTTTATGAAAGGAATCAAATATGTTTCGGGTTCGTGTGTAAGGAAAAACTATTAGATTTGAATATGTAATGTTATTCCGCTTTAAAAGTATACATTACTTTTATCTATACATATCAATTTTTAATTGCCGACGAAAACAAAGATATTTGAATCGTACAAAATGTTCTAAATGCTCAAGGTCTTACAAAACATTCTATGCTTCTATTATTTAATAAACATGGCCATTATTTTTCAATTTCTTTCGTCATCATCTCAACCAATAGTTATTTGTGCTTGTTAGAATAATATGTAATGCCTTTCGAACTCTCATCTTATTTTGATCGAATGTGATCCTTTCTATTATTGATAATTGCATATTGGCTGCAAGTATCGAGTGCTTATCACAGTCGAAAATAAATTTGTAAAAGTTTATTAAATTGAAGTATAAGTGTTTGATGAATTTGCCTTCTGTCTCTTTTAAAGAATGAATACATTTTGTCTCACTTTTCAAAACGCTTATATATTCTCATTTTTGTACTCTCAAATATATTTATAATTTATTTCCAATTTCTCCGAGTGTTGTCGATATTATTTTACGAGTCATATCAGAAGGATTTTAGAGTATAACTTCTTGCATGGATTTTACTTATTTAACAAAATTATACTAAATGCATCTAAGTATGAAGTCGAATGTTTAATTTAATCCCATTGATGCAATTGGAATTCATAGAGTCATCAGAACTATTTTCTTATTTTAGATAGTACTACTGGGTTTGAACTATTGTAGGGACAAGACTAGGTTGGTGTAGGATAGTTTATATAGGCGAAAGACTAGATTGATGGAGAATAGCGGCTTATAGGGACAAGACTCGGTTGGTATAAGGATAGCGGCAAATAGGGGCAAGGGTTGAAATGGAAAACGGCACCTATTTATTTGGGATATGGGGAAAAGATTCTAGAATATTTTTGTACATACTTAATTCAGATTGCAGCAGATAAAAATAAAAGTAAAATTGTGATAATTTTTCGAATAAATATCTGTGGTCAAGAGGAATGGATAAGAAACTGGATAAGTCTAAAAACTACTTTTCAGAAGAGCGTTTTTAAAATTTGCCCCTTTCTTGTCGTAATTTATTTTGATTGCATTCTCTGTTACACTTTTTTCTTGCACATTAATTGTTCACTTCTCCACAACGCGTAAAGCCCCAAGACAAATTCTACAGTGACACACGTATCTCATTTTTGCCAAATTTCGACCTATCCCATTTATTTTTCTTGACCACTGATATATGCAGCTATGTTTACAAGGAAAACATTTGTTCCCTATAAGACCCCTTATAAGCCCCAAATGAATATGGGCTTTTGGATAGTGTTTACTATCAAAGATCCAACACTGTCCAAATCAATTTGGACAGTGTTGGATTAGTTACAAATGTCTTTCTTTTGTATACGGTTATAAACAAGTGATTTCTGTGGTACGTATCCAAGACTTTTAACTAAAAAACATTGCTGGATATTTTGTAAATCATTTAAATTATTTCATCAAAATTTACAGACACTATTATAAATATGTGGTTTTGACTGAGAAAGCAAAATGCTTGGTTTGTCACTCACTCCACGGTCAATTTTTTGCAACACAGGGAGGAATTAGACCGGGAACTACAGCTTAAACGAACATTTATCCAAACATCTAGTATCGAACACAGAGCGTGTTAAAGTGTAGCAGTGAAGGGGCTTGAGACTCTGTAGCCCTCTCCTAGTCATGGCGCTTTTAAATAAAGTTACCAAAACTAAGAACAAACGTTTTAAATAAGATTATCTAACAGGAAGACGGGCACTTTTTTTGTTTTATAATGCTACTCCCACACAAGCCCACAACAAGACTGTCGAACACCCAGATTCCACATGCTGCGCGCGTTCTTATTAACTTTAAACAGTCCGTATAAAAACTAGAAAACACTTCCTCTCTAGAAAAGTAATCAACATTTTTGCATCTAAATTACACTTCGCTTAGCAACGTAAATCAGTGATGGGTGAAGGGAAGTCCGCTATTACCCTGTATTCATAGGAAGGGATCATTGTAGTAAATCAGCACATAAACGAGAATCCGTACTCTTACATAATTATAGTTTTTATCTTAAATTTCGTTTTCTTTTCAATTTTGCCCATTTCAGTCTCGTTCCTTTCGTTTTTATATCCTAAACTGAAAAAAAAAACGAACATTTCCCCCTTTATTTAATTCCTGAAAGTGTCCATTGCAGTGAAGGTTTCAGACAAGCGTCTGATTTAACTTGCGATGTATCATGGATCAATTGCACAAGATATCTGCACAGATTCAATTCACAAAATAAAGCTATGCACTTGCGGTCAAGAGGATAGGAAGGTAGTTAATTAAAGTCTCACTGGAGCGACACGTCGAGCTATTGGTGACGGTCCGGGTTCAATCCCGAAGTGAAAGATCCAAGGTAATGGTAATGGTAATGGTAATTTTAGTTAACGTCGTACTAGAGCAACACAACGGGCTATTGACGACGGTCCGGAATCAGTTCCTTAAGAGAAAGTAAAGAAAGATCCAAGGACAACGCCTCGTAAATTTGAACCACGGTCAGATGACGAGAAGAACCCCTGATCTGGCACCCCTCTCTCTAAACTTACTCATCACGCCAACGTGAGGAATAATAATTTGTTAGTTTTTAATTAACGTCTCGAACTAGAGCAACACAACGAGCTATTACGATGGTCCGGGATCAATTCCGGGTTTCTGGTTCGAATCCGGATCAGTGCATGGATGCTCGTAAGCGTATGGCCTAGAGGCGGCTGGCGCACCTTAAATCTGTCCTGGCCGAAAGTCCTCACTTGTTTTGGAGAGTGGTCTGACAGTTCAGGTGTTGCCTCGTCATCTGAGCGTGGTTCAAAATCACGTGGTGGTGTCCTCGAATCTTTCGCTTTGGGAATTAATCCCGGAGCGTTGTCAATAGCCCGTTGTGTTGCTCTAATACTACGTTAATTAAATTAACCATTACCAGTTTAATAATCCGCAATCCCATGCTAAGAAAGTGAGAGCTAATTTACCGACAAATGAGAGTTGTAAACTTTTACCCCATACCCCAAAAAAAGGTAATTTTTAATCAACGTCGTACAAGAGCAACAGAACGGGCTATTGACGAAAGTCCGGGATCAATCCCCGATGGGAAAGATCCATGAATACCACCACGTAATTTTGAACTACGGTAAGATGACTATGCAACACTCTAGCTGGCACCCCACTCTCCAAACCTCCACACCAACTCAACGTGAGAACTTTCGACCGCGACAGTTTTAAAGATACACCAGCCGCCTCTACACCATACGCTTACAAATACCCGTGCACTGACCCGGATTCGAACCAGGAACCTTCCGATCATGAGGCTAGCACCTTAACCACCAGACCAGTAGGATTTTTGAAGTCAAGTTAGATTTAACGTGCACAAGCCCCCATGTATACGACTGTCTTTTGACTTGACTGAGTTTCGAACACGCAACCTTCCGGTTTTCTAATCCGTGTCTCTTCCAACTGGACTACCGCGTCCTCTGGTCAAGAATTAATTTCCTCTCCTTATGTGATAACCCGTCTCATTGCAAGACCCCTTCACTTCCAGCTCAAATCTTCTCTTGTGCATTTAAACTTGTTTGAAACAACACAGTAAAAATTTCAATATAAATCTTTCTAAAAATATTTTTTGTGCACAGTAGAAACTAGTGGGTGTTGACTGCTAAGGTTGCTTTGGAGAACCATTAAGGAGCAGTTATTTTAAGAATTTGAAGCAAGAGAAATAAAATTCGGAGCCAGCATTTTGTCAATTTTTTTGAAGACGCTCTTCAAGCATTTTGGAGCAGATTCGTGAAACATTTTAGCAAGGAAAGAAAAGTTCAGCAGGAAAAGCAACATTGGTTTTTGTATTTGCTCCTGCTTGGATTCAGTCAGTAATAGGCGCTACCGTTTGACAATTTTTCGTGTAAAATTATGCAAACACACGCAAATTTTTAAGATAATTTAAGTATCTTTTTTTTTTATTCCTAGTTTATCGATTAATTTTCAAGCAAATCATCGATTAAATTTGGCAAATTATCGATTTATTTCATTTGTAACATGACACATTTTCTAAAAAAATGCATTTTCGGAACACCTCTCAGAAGCATTTGGAGCAAGTTGGGCTTTTGTTGTTGTGCAAGGTTTTTTTTTGGCGCAAGGGCCGTATTGCTTGGGGCACCTGGGGCAGAATTAGCGCCCTTGAGAGATCATACAACCCATATAGATCCTACATAAATGATAGGTGTGGGGTTTTTCTAGAAGTAATATAAAGTTGAAGAGCTTGTTGAAGCTCACACTGTGAACTATCTGATAAAATTACATTTGGGTGAGTCACTACTATCAGAATAATCAGAAGAGTATGACTCAGCTTAAAACAGTTTTTCCAACATGTTTAAGTGCGAGAAAAGCTGTAAGCGTTGAAGGGTTTCTTATCTTAACTCTGTTAGATATATTGCTTACTAAGACGTATTTAAAAGAAACTATTGACTGTATGTAACATTTATAAATGTGTTAGTTTAAAAAGTGATTCACTGGTGTTGATTTGATTTCTTAAAAAATAAGCTTGCACTGTAATAATGTTAATGAAACTAATGTTCATAGACAAGGAGAAAGAGGCACACCTTTATCATTTATTTACATTGAATACACATTAAAATTAGTTTGGTGACAGATGCGAAAAATGGCAGCCAATGTCCCTGGCCAAAAGAACCGGTCCAAGAGTAGGAACCAATATTTGGAATGAATAATGAAACTTTAAGTAAGTTAGTAACTTTAACTTTAGACAAAAAAATCGCAAGAACTCCATATACTCTAACCATACTCGATAGATGTCACAAAATCCAAGAGGCTATTGAGAAGAGGGCTGTCTTAATTTCGGGCCACCATAAAAATAACTCTAAAATTTGTTGCCAAACTGCAATTGAAAATGTTGTAACTAATTTACGATATCTCGGTTTGGGGTGTGTGAATTTAACAGAACAGCAAAATTACGGTAATGGAAACACTATACAACGGATATTTTTATTGATAACTATTATATAATATACTAGCAAAATACCCGACCTTACTCGGTTGGAATTGGTTTAGTCCAGATTGAAGATATCACGAAAATATTACAATGAACTACGTTTTTCGTAGAATAAAATAATATTTTAACACCTTTCGCCATCGTTATAATTTCTAGCACTTACATTGGACACAAATCCTACACATGCACATCCGTTCATGCACACATAATACATTTCACATACATAGCACCCTTGATGTATGACAAAGCTACAAAATGACGAAAGGTGACATTAAGGTTACTACTACAAAAGACGGTTTTCAGAGAAATTTGGAATTCCCTTTCTTCATTTCTTCTCATATTCAACTCAATTAATAAAAACGACGATTTACGACGAGTGTTCTCGCACTCATAGTCAACAAAACAATATTTTTTTAACTGTGGCACTCTTGCATCCGGCCTGCGACATTGTGGAATTACGCAATCTTCTGTCATTATGACAAAGAATTTTTTAATGTTTGAAAAGTTCCAGTTAGAATTTTTAAACATTGTTATTCTTTCAATAACGGCATTATTCTTTCAATAATGGCATAATTACACTTAAAATTTGCTTTATTCTGACTTAACTGCCACTTTAAGTCGAAAATACTATGTGGTGGTGTTGCGTGATATGAAAAATAAACACAATTTATTAAAATAATAAATATTTAAAACAGAAAACAAAATAAAATGTGTCGGGAAAAAGTTGTTCTAAAGATTTTAATTTGTGATTCCTTTTTATCTCTTGATCTCGCAATTGCCACAACTTATAACTAAAAAGTGCACAAAATTTAGAAACGCTAATTTATTTCAGAGCGAAAGAAACATGAGCTTACGTTTCATTCCCGTTCGTTGAAGAATATCGTCTGTCCTAAATATTCGGAAATAGTTTGCATTGCGCAAAGAACAAAAATATGACTCGAAAAAAAAATGAAATATCAAAACTAAAATCCCATTAAAAAAAATAAGTTTTCGAATTTTTTTTTCAGCAGTACTTGTGTGTAAAGCAAATCAAAGTAATCGTAATACTCAATATGCCGTCCAATTTTTCCAAAACTACCAAATTATGGTTGATTTAAGTATACTTACTCAGGTGTTTTAGCATGAAACTCATCAAAAATAAAAAATAAAGAAGTGTTTAATATTGCATTCACTAAACTAATAGATAATGTATAAAATAAAACACATTGCAATCAAATATCTAGAATAAAATTCATGTGATGCCTACACAAACACACAAACAAAAAAATCGAACATAGAACAGAAAGACGGACAGACAGACTTTCGCAACCAATTTCACTCACTAAATGAAGATAAGTGCTCACTGTATGCAAATTTCCATGAAAATGTATTAAAACGTGTGGACGTGTATAGGAAACATACAATACATACAGACACCAATCGTGCAAGAGGTGGATTTGGCATCAGAAGGGTCCTAAACGGATAGAAAACTTGAAATGGGTCGAAAATATTCAATGTACAAACAATCACTCCATTCTTATTTATATAGATCATTTCTGGTGCAACAAAGAACCATCCCAACGATGTCACCTAAATATTCTCTAGGGAATCTTCCCTACAATTTACCACCGATAAACAATTCCATGATTTTGATTGCACCAAGAGACGAAGGGGCGGGGGGGGACCTAGCCCCAGTTGACTTACAATCAAAACTCGCTCGATTACAACACAGGTAATAAATCTACTGAACTAGCCGAGACTAGAGGAATAAAATCTGGGGAAATAAAATTTTCTGTTGGTGACCCTAGATTTTCAATTAATATGGACTAAACAAAATTGATCCCGAGATTGGCTTTTGGACATTATTCTAAACCTTAACCACATTACCTATAAAATACTAAAGATATAAACTAAATAGTCTAATATAGCCCGTTATGTTGCTCCAGTGCGAAGTTATTGACTACCTACCTACCATTAGCCTAACTACCTATTTTCAAGCTGAAACATGATGGAATAAATAAAATAGTATCTTGGTTAGCCTAAGCTCAATACAGCACTTAGAGCTTCAAACACAAAACCATATTATACAAAAATAAAATTATAAAATTTTTATCACACTTTAAATATTTTTGGATCGTACCTCACGGGTAGGTAAGTAATTTTAGTTAACGTCGTACTAGAGCAACACAACGGGCTATTGACGACGGTCCGGGATCAGTCCCTTTAGGGAAAGATCCGAGGACAACACCTCGTAATTTTGAACCACGGTCAGATGATGAAGCAACACCTGAGCTGGCACCCCACTCCCCAAACTTCCACGCCAACCCAACGTGAGGACTTTCGGCCACGACAGATTTAAGGTGCACCAGCCGCCTCTACACCATACGCTTACAAACATCCATGCCCGTACCCGGATTCGAACCAAGAACCTTCCGATCAAGAGGGTAACACCTTAACCACTATACCGGTTGGTCGGCCGTACCTCACGGGAACAACTATCTTAAACAGTTTGAGGATAATGAAGTCAAGTCAGCTGCTAAAACCGATGTGGAAATAGAATTCGATGGAATGCTTTCCTAACTTTATTTCTGTTGCATCAAGAAGCATCCACCAATAATTAGTATTATATTCATTTTTAAGAGGATCCTTGCCACTCCTTGACCGGTCTCTTTGTTGGCAGCATGAGTTGACTGAATAGGTAGGTAGTTGAATTAACGTCGCACTGGAGCAACACGACGGGCTATTGGCGACGCCCTGGGATAAATCCCGAAGGAGAGAACCGAGGACAACACCTAGTGATTTTGAACCATGATCAGAAGATGTCGCATTACACGGGATATTAAAAAACCCGTAACGATCTTCATATGTTCTTTGTCTTACTGGGGCTGCGGTAGACCGGTTGGAAGAGTAACGGATTTGCAACCGGGTGGTTGCGAGTTCGAAACTAGGTCCAAGCAAAGATCACTGCGTACGTGAGTCTGTTAAATCTGCGGTGGTCTCAAATGTCCTCATGTTTGCGTGATGGGGAAGTTTGGAGAGAGGTGTGCCGACTCTCAGCAGGTGTTCTAGTTATCTGACCGTAATTCAGAAGTTCGAGGTGTGTCCTCGGATCTTTACTTTCGAAATTGATCCCCTATAGCCCCTCTGTGTTGCTCCAGTGTGACTTTAATTGACTATCTACCTACCTTTGAATCTACTTGCCGTTTAAACAAAATACCACTGATTGAAAATATTGGTAGTGAAAAATCGTGGCATTTCACACTCATGTGAGAGTTTTTATTCTCAAGCTAAATAGAGATGGCGGTAGTGTCTCTACTGTGGACCGCGTATTCCGAATGTGACGTCACGTAGCTTGTTTTTCGAATAAAATTTAAGTAGTATTCAGCCACTAAAGACTACAAACAATATATCCCGAATGGATGCATGATAGTTGATTTTGTCAACACGAATTGATTCAAGCGTATGTGTGTATATATATATATATATATATATATATATATATTAATTTTTTTTTTCAATGGCGACTTTTAAAAATTTAAACGATTTACTCTAATTGAGAAAACTAATGCATGAGGTAAGATCGTACTGCTTTACCAAATCTTGCAATTTTTATCGGTATACAGCTTTTTTTACTTTACCAATACTGCATGTCTTCAAAAGCAAATGCTTTAAGAAACAAATGATAGCTGAATTTGCATGGAAATAAAATTACAACGCATTTTAGTTCCATAGAAATGCTAATACACTGGTATGTCCCTATTTTTTTAGCATTAATTTTCCCAGGAAAATATCTTGTGGCACTGAATCAACTTTCCTAGGAATTTAATCAGCTTATGTTCATGGAGCAGTGCAAAAATAGAAAAAAAATTAAGTAGCTTTATTGTTAAGTAAATGCAACATATATGTTTTCAGCAAACGCACTGAAAAATATAAAATTTTGAACAAATAGCGGATTTTTATTCAATACTTTTTAATGCTGTCCCGTACGGACAAGTCGCGGAAAATTTACTTTTACTTTGATTCCGGAGTTTACTTTTTGAAACCACAGAAAAGATTAATTTTGCAGAGAAATAAGTATCAGGATTACTTAATATTTGATAGAAATACATCAACCAAAATCTTTTGAAAAGCATTAAACTGACTTATCAAGAAATAACTTTCGCAAGTATTATGAAAAACAACGCATTTCTTAAAATCGAAACAAATAATGTAATTTGTTTGCTACAAATAACAAAACGCATTAAATGGAACATCATTGCTAAGTTGCGGTAAGTGGGAAATGATTTTAATTTGGTCGTTAGTTGTTTGTCTTTGTATGTATTATTTAAGAATTTTAAGAGTGGCCAAGGACCGAAAGTATTGGTGTCAAGTTCAATTCCTCTCTTGGGTGCATTTCTCTCTTTTTGTGTCAGTAGAATTTTAACTATGCGTGCTTGTCCATTACTTGCCATAGTATCTCTTGTGTTTGTTGCTGCTTGACCAAATTTGGCCTATGTGCCTTAGAACTCAATGCAGCGAACCAATAGTTTTGATTCACACAACGGGTAGTCGAATCCAATTTAAGACAGTCGTGTAGAAGGGGACTGGTGCACGTTAAATTTCAGTGCCCTCAAATGTCCTCACGTTGACCTGGTGTTGAAGTTTGGAGAGTGAGGGTGCCAGCTTCTGTGTGACCTCGTCATCTGACCATGGTTCAAAAATACGTGGTATTGTCTTTGGATCTTTCTTTTTGGGTTTGAACCAAGACCGTCGCCAATAACCCGTTGTGTTGCTCTAGTGCGACGTTAATTAAAATACCTACCTAACCTACACAACAAATAGGTGACGTTTGTCCCATTTCCAGAGTTAGCACACGTTCTCCAAGCACATCTAAAAAAGAAACCATGTCAAATGGATGTTTGGATTTTCAAGCAGGCAAATAAGTCAGAAATACTAAGCTAACGTAGAAATCGTATAATAAATTTAAATATGAAATTTTTCGAAACAGTAAACACCCTTGGGAACATTCGAATAATCTTTGGGTCTGAATTCATAAACAAAAAAATAACACTTTTGTATCATTTGTGGTATTGTATAACATACGATTTACGTTCCCTGTTTTATATTCATTTATCAATCTTATATAAATATATCGGTTCCCTCTTTCAACTTGGAGCACCCCCAATCGAAATCCTCCATAGCCATCGAGCTCCAGAACTTGCAGATCTTGTCACCAGGACTTTTGGAGGACTCTAAACTTTTGCACTAGTACTGTATCCATTGACACGACAACAACAACATATAAACAAACTTACTGTGGCATAAAATCCAAAACAATATGTCCATTATTTTACGCCGTGTACCTTGCGTCTAGCGCAGCTTGGCCAAATATGACTCTCACGCCATTAAACCTAATTAACTGACTCCATATATGTACTTGATTTTTAATCGCACTGAAATTTTTACCGAAAATAAATCATTAGAAATAATTATTAGTGTATTGAAGGAATGTCATTTCTTCACAGTTAATGTTGTGTCAAGAAATAATTTTAAGATTCTGCCATCCTCAATTTTTACTAAAATGAAAATCACTCAATATCTGCAAACGGTTTTTTGTTCAACATATTGGTCAGGGAAGGAATCCCAGGTTGGAATGGGTCTAGTTATGGTTATCTACTTTAAGCCTCGTAGATCTCAGTTTAATTCATCCTACGTTAAGTTAACCTGCGTTCATCACAAAATTAAAACATAAATAGCAATATCTGGATGCCCTTCTAAGGATTAAAAGTTATACCGGCTTCTATAAGTTCTACTACTTCCTCCAATTATTAATAACTCTCTTTAAAAATTCGTCAAGGATGTAAAACTACCCCCTCTTTGATATAGATCAAACCCACTTCGTTTAGCATCTGTCTTAAGATATATAATTTAACTACTATAGTTATAAATATTGCTGCAAATTATAATTTACAAATTGTGAAAAAATAATTACGGTTTATAAAATAAATAAGAAAATTTCTAAGGTGTATTATTATTGGACAAATGTCTACAAATTATAATTTACAAATTATAAAATAAATAATTACAGTTTGTAATATAAATAAGAACATTTCTAGCGTATATATTGCATCAAATTATAATTTACAAATTATAAAAGAAATAATTGCGGTTTATAATATAAATAAGAATATTTCTGAGGTATATATTTCTACAAATTATTATTTACAAATTATAAAATAAATAATTACAGTTTATAAAATAAACAATAACATTTCTAGTTAATATATATTGCTACAAATTATAATTTAGAGATTATTAAATAAATAATTGCGGTTTATAGTATAAATAAGAACATTTCTAAGGTGTATAGATCTACAAATTATAATTTACAAATTATAAAATAAATAATTACAGTTGATAAAATAAATAAGAACATTTCTAGGGTATATATTGCTACAATTATAATTTAGAAATTATAAAATAAATAATTACAGCTTATAATATAAATTAGAACATGTCCAAGGCGTGTGTCTACTTAAAAAAAGTTTCTTCACAGACCCTAGATTGTTTTATGTATGCACATCTTCTAATGAGGTAAACGGAGCCCGTATGCTCGATTTCGTGTTATTTTCCGATCATATCGCACCACGGCAAGAAAAGTGACAACTCAAAAATGCAGAATTTGAGAAACATCAACTTAAAGGACACTATAGAACTTATATTGAAATAGTATAAGCTTCTTTTGAATTTTGGTAAGTATTTATGGTGGTAACTTCTATTATATTCTATAGAATAGTAATACAACAATCAACATATTTTTCAATGACATAACATAAAAATGTTTATTTTTTGACATGGGGGTCACTTTTCTTGCCGGGGTGCGATATGGTTTGAAGGTCACGTGTGGAAGTCACGTGATATTGGAAAAGGCACGAATTCTTATGTAGGACAAATTGACGAGCGTGATCTTAAACGCTAGTTTACATTTCGACAGCTAACTGGCTCAAGTCATTTTCCAAGCCCACGTGGCCTACATCTCTTGAGATCTTATGACAGCGACTCCACCTCATGCTCTGTCTATTTTATTAGAAGTGAATGCATATGTAATGTTCGCATATTTAGGTAATATACTCGTACTTGTGTATTTTTTTATCGAGAAAGGTTTCAGAATCCTTTTAAAACAATGTCCGTTTGGGAGTAATTATCGTTGCTAAGTGAGACATTTTTGGTAATTTTTAGGAACTGCATTTGTGGTTACTTTTTCAGCATTTAATCGTGATTTTCATTTGTAATGATAATATTTATCGCAATGATAATTTTACCTTTAATGACATACACACAATTAATTTACATAATGTTGGTAACAAACTGCATTTAATTTAGTTGATGCATTAAAAGCAGTCATAAAAAAGTATAGATTATTTAGCCAACCGAATTGCCTCTATCCCCAATTATTTTGCCTAAATTGCTATCATAACCCATAGTAATAAACCATTTAATTTAATTGTTAGTGTATTTTACTCTTTGTTTAGGGTCGCGGTAGCCTGGTTGGAAAGGTAACGGAATTGCACCTGGAGGGTTGCGAGTTCGAATCCAACCAAAGACCATGGGGTATATGGGCGCTGCTGTGGCCTCAAGTATCCTAAATCTGCTGTGGCCTCAAATATCCACACGTAACCGTGATGTATACGTGTGGAAAGTGGGGTGCCAGCTCAGGTGCAACCTCGTCATCTGACCGTGGTTCAAAATTACTGAGGGTTCTCGGTTTTTTCGCTTCGGGATTGATACCGGATCGCTGCCAATAGCCCGTCATATTGCGACAATGGGACGTAAATTAACTAACTACTTACCTCTTTTGATCTTCTAAATAATTTCTATCATATTTTTAAAATGTGGACATTAATGAGGGATTCTATGAAGTACCTGAATCCATTTAAACAGAGGGCATTGAGAAATTCTTCCAAACTTTGACTTTAATATAGAAACTTCAATATCCATTACGCGTTTCAGCGAAGTATGCTTTTCTCCTCATTATTATTAAAACAGCAATTTTTAGTTTTAGTTTTGGTTTTTAATAGCACACGGCAATTAATACTTCCATAATGTAGGCCAAGCCAAAGTTCAATAGCCGACTAACCGGTATAGTGGTTAAGGTGTTAGCCTCTAGATAGGAAGGTTCCTGGTTCGAATCGGTGTCCGGGCATGGATGTTTGTAAACGTATGGTGTAGAGGCAGCTGGTGCACCTTAAATCTGTCGTGGTCAAAAGTCCTCACGTTGGGTTGGCGTGGATATTTGGAGAGTGGGGTGCCAGCAAAGATGTTGCTTCGTCATCTGACCGTGGTTCAAAATTACGAGGTGTTGTCCTCGTATCTTTCCCTTAAGGGACTGATCTCGGACCGTCGTCAATAGCCCGTTGTATCGCTCTAGTACGACGTTAACTAAAAAATTAACAATTACCAAAATTCAATAAATAATGTAGCAACGCTTACACTAATAATTATTTCATCGATATCAGATTGTCTTTATATTTTAGTTAAGTCGATTGCTAACAAATTTTTTTATTTTTATTTATGAATGTTCTCAATATATGACACGGTAATGGTAATAATAATTTTTAGTTAACGTCGTACTAGAGCAACACAACGGGCTATTGACGACGGTCTGGGATCAGTCTCTTAAGATATATGACACGGTAACATATATACTAATGAAAAAGAAAGCATTTGAAGAAATATTTTCATGCCATTTTATATCCGATTAAGCGTTAAATTAATGGTAGTCGTATCCACGAGACTTCTGTGAAGTTAAATATAGATGGCACTAAGGTTTGTGTGAGGAAAAGTCTTTACGTATCCACGTTGTGTAAGTGTCTGTGATAGCCTGGGTGGAAGTATCGAATTAGTAACCGGAGGGCTGAGCATTCGAAACTGTCCAATCAAAGACAGTCGTGTACGTAAGGGCTGGTATACGTTGAATCTGTCGGGGCTTAAAATGTCTTCACGTTGTCGGGATATGGAAGTTTGGAGAGTGGGTTGGCATCTGAGGTGTAGACCTCGTCATCTGAGCGTGGTTCAAATTTAGTTGTTGCCCTTTGAGATTGATCCCGGACCGATACCAATAATTCGCTGTGTTGCTCCAGTGCGACGTTAATTCAACTACCTACCCACCTAGGATATTTTCTTTAGGGATCGATCCCGGACTCTTGCCAATAGCTCGTTGTGTTGCCTCAGTGCGACGCTAATTCAATTATCTACCTACCACATTGGTAACACGAGGAAAAATCCTCTTCCTCCGATGGTTTATTCGAGTTACACCAGCGATTTTCAACGAATGATGAACCGGTTTAAGTTGTGTAAGATTTATTTCATTTCAACAGTTCAGTGTGGAACTTTTGACAAGCGTGACAGAAATAATTTCAAGGAATACTCCCAAGTATCATTGATAAATTGTTTCAGAAAACCCTTTTCAACAAAAAGCCATTTTAGAGAGCAATTTTTTTTGTAAATCTATCAAAACTATTCCTATTATTTTGTTTAGATTGGAAAAAATATAATACGTATATTTTTACTCCCGCAGAATTTTAGCAATTAGTATATATGTTTATTTTTTTATATCCTATGCCGGATAATCGACGAGCAGCCCAGTTTAATTCTGAAGCGAAAATATATGGCTCTAAAGCGCTATCTACAGTATTAGCTATTATGTTGCCAGGAATTTAAGGACAGACCTTGTGGTGATCAGTCATTTCGTCCAGTATGCAAAGGGGGCCGATATATGATGTCCCTACTCCAATACGGTATAAGTGTCTGTAGTAAGTCAGTACGTCCATGTCCTTTAATAAGGCGAAAGCAAGCCACTTCTTAAGCTTCGTTCAAGGAACCTGGGATACGAGCTTCATTCCTCAATAAAACATTGTAATAATCTTCCATCTCTGTAGATTGAGTCTATTATAATTTATGTGCGAGCATATACGCCTCTTGATGTAACGTAGAGGTTCAGGAGATGTAAGTCGGGGCAACCGTGCTCCAGCCTTAGCCAATTGGTCGGCCTATTCATTGCCATACACCACAGTGACTTGGAATTCACTGCAAATTGGTTAACCTTGCTTTTAACCTTCCCAAGGTGTAATGGAGTGGAATTTTGGAGAATGGAGAGCCAGCTCAAGTGCTGTCATGGAACCGCAGTTCAAAACTACGTGGTACTGTCCTCGTCATATGACCGTGGTTCAAATTTACGAGGTGTTGTCCTCAGTTATTTCCCTTTGGGATTGATCTCGAACTGTCGCCAATAGCACGTTGTGTTTCTTCAATTAAAATACCTAGCTACCGAAGGTGGCTTAGAGTTTCTGTGCATCGATGTGCATTAGATCCTATTCATTTTGACTTTAGGTGGTAAGCGCTAATATTGCTGTCTAGTAGGTATTTTATTTAGAATCGTGCGCGGAGATAACACAGTGGGCTATTGAAGACTGTCCGGGATCAATCCTAAATGGAAAGATTGGAGGACCTCTGTACGTAATTTTAAACCACGGTCAGACGACGAGGCAACAGCTGAGTTTATATATTGCTGCCTGAGAATTAGGAATGCGACACCGACAGCAAAACATCGATGTTTAAAATTAAAATATCTATGTTGATGATACATCGCCCTAAGAGCACCGATGTTTTTTAACATCTGTGTGCTTAAACTTTTCCCCCCATTACTTAAAACTGGTTTAGCAACCTCAAACATTAATGCTTTCTGATGGGATAGATGTCGCCATCACTGACAAATACTTAGTTGCACAGTTTTTTTTCCTTAATTTTTTCTATGATGTTTATATAATTCAACAATAAAACATCGACAAGGTAAAAACATCGACAATGTTAAAACATCGACAAGGTAAAAACATCGACAATGTTAAAACATAGACAATGTTAAAACATCGACAATGTTAAAACATCGACAATGTTAAAACATCGACAATGTCAAAACATCGACAATGTTAAAACATCGATGTTAAGCAAACAACGGCTCCAATTAATCGATGGTAAATATAACAATGTTTTTATAAAACATCGATATTTTGGAAACATCGACATCGATGTCCATCCCTACTTTTCACACCTTTTACCCGTGGCAACTTTGGTCTAAAAGTATGTTGAATTTAATGATTATTAAAATTATACTACTTAGTTATTATTTAAATTTTTATAATAGTACATTTTTCATTTAAAAATAAAGCATCGACTACGTAAAAACATCGACAATTATAAACATCGATGTTAAAAAACATCGACAGTTATAAACATCGATGTTAAAAAACAACGGTTCCAATACATCGATGTTGAATAGATTGTTTTGAAAACATCTACATCGATGTCGCATCTCTACTGAGAATGAATGGAAAATACAGCATTGTTTTTAAGACTGGATTTCTCTAAATCCACAGCCAGGCAAATATCATCAATTTCTCCATCAAAGTTATCGAAGTTTTTTAAATCGCTAATAGGGGGGGTTGAAAATTGTTTATTGACACTGAAAATCCCTTTCACATTTGCTCTGCCTTTGCGCTTGCATACTCAGTCTACCAATTAGGAAAGGCCCTGACAGATTTTAACAGATTTTCAGACTGATTACAGAATGCACATGATGAAGTCATCATTAATTCCTTTTTATTATCACACATGTTTGATTTTATATTCGTGCTGCATTGAATTCCTTTTCTTGACCAAGAGGTATCAAGGGGTATCGTTTCCCTTTGCCGTTGAATTAAAGTAATAAAAATAACAATCCGATTACTTATTCTTTTGTTTGTTTTTGGATGTTTATTTTATATTAAAGCTGTAAATAAGCAGATTCCAAAAATAAAATGTAAGATTAACTCTTTTCATCAATCTTCAATGACTGTTCTTAACAAGTTAACCCGAAAGGTTATTCAATATGCTTCAAGTAATCGGCATTCTAAAGTCATATTGAAAGGATCTTTGCTGAGCGTAACGTCTAAAATAAATAAGCAGAGCAGATTTCAAAAGTAAAATGTAAGATGAACTCTGTTTTCATCAATCTTCAATGACTGTTCTCTTATCTGATTGAAGATTTCATCTGTCTCAAGGACGTGATAGAAAGTTATCTTTTAATATATAATTTATGAGATCTTGTGTTTACACTTTTTTCAAATACGATAAAGCGCAGGCTGTGAAACAGAGTATAATCAAGTATTTACAAAACTCGGTTTTAGAGTTCATTGAATTGTACATTATCAACGGAGACATGAAGTTTGATAATATAAGTCAGTTTTATTTAACTCGTTAAAGTCAACGTGTTACGGCACACTTATTGCTCTTTTCCAGTGTTTGTTTTTCTCTTTTAGGGAGACTGAGTCTTTTATGTTTAAAGATACTTTGTAAACAAAACGTGGAACTTATTTACATTTATGAATAGAGACATGGAAAGGGACCTTATGGGTCAAACTACAAACAATATATTTTTTATTCCTCTATCTTTTAGACATTTTTATTAATACTAGGCTTTGCGAACTATACTTTTCAACAATGAGGGGGAGGGGATTGCTTCACAACCCATCCCCGGATGGATCGCTGCTGGATTGATCCTGGACCTCTAGTACGACGTTAATTGAAGGTTCCCTTCCCATTGCGATATTTATCGCATGCGTCCGAGTAACGGAAAATTTCCTACTTTTATCGCGAGATCAGCTGATCCGTATATAAGCCGACCCCAGTACTTTAGCTTTAGAAAACGTTCTAAAAATTCTCGGCTCATACACGGAAATATACTGCAAGTAAAAAAAAATGTTTTAAAAGATGTCAAGAACAAAACATCTCATTTCCACATAAAAAAATAAATATTTTAGCACAACAAATTGTTAAATTTTAGAGGAAATCTCATCATAATTTTAAATGTTTTAGCTTCTCCTTGTTGTTCGTTGTAATAGTACTTCATGATATTTTCATATTCGACTGTTGCTATGGAAACGGCGATCGAATTTGCCAGTTCTTCTGAAAACATTGCAAACTCTCTAGCGCGTGCTCTCAAATTTTATGAATGGATTTATTAAAAAATATAACTGTGTTATGTAATTTTACTGTGTTACCGTCTGCGCGTGCTCCAAATTCATTAACCCGTTGAACCACAAGATTCGCTATTACGTGATTCGCTATTACCAATCACAAAGCAAATAAACCTGAAAAAGATTGCGAAATTTATTTTTATAATAGAAATAATATTTTTTATCTGATATTATTAATAAACGTCAAAATGGAGCAGCACAATAGGCTATTGATGACGGTCAGGAATGCGGCTAATATTTTAAAATTATTTGAACCAAAAGACTATTTTTCATTGATTTCAATAAATTTTTAAAGAAAATTTATTATGAAAATAGAGGGCAACATAATTTAAAAACCCCCTAAATTTGTCGGTTACACCAGATTTATCACTTTTGGTCAACAAAGAACCAGAATAATACGTTTTCAAGGTACACGGAACATCTTAAGGGGACCGGGAAGGCCCTATCTCCTCCATGTTAAATTCACGAAATTCAAGACCCTTTTTCTCAATAACTATAATAGTAATCAACACAAAATTTTTATGGTGGTTAGACTGATATGTTATACAAACTTTAACAGCTCACTTTTTTTTTATTTAAAATTTTTAATTTTATAGAAATTTTTAACTGAATATCACTTTTTAGATAGCATTTTTTAACACATTTAAATTTCTAAAAAATCCAATTTTCAAAAAATCAAAAAATGCTCGTGTTAAAATCTTTAGAGATATAACACAAATATGTCATAAAAATATTAAGTCATTATGTTCAGTAGACTCTGAGAAAATGGGGCATGAATCTTAAAAATCTAAGTTTTGAGAAAAATGGATTTAAACATTTCAAATGAATTTTTATAAATAATTTTACGTCTAACCTTAATAAAATCCTGATTTATATAAAGGGTGATCTCTTTCATTTTTGATACATGTATCTTCAATTTTTTTTATGCTTTTCTTTCTATGGCGGGCCTTTTTACTGTATTCGGAGAGTTTTCGCTCTCCATCTATAACACGGTCTTAGTCCAGTTTTCTCAAAAATTTGTATAAAATGGCAGCCTGGATTGATTTTAACTCTAGATAATGTATAGCACTTTATAATATTTCCACTGTTGCAGCAGGAAACAGCATCAAACACTCCCAGTTTTAAAGTTTGGATGGTTACAAACACATTTTTTGGAACGCGAGTCCAAATCACATTGTTCACCGATTCATTTGGGTTTTGAGTCTTTCCGTGAACACATTTTTTCAACAATTCTGGATTCGCCAAGTATCTGAAATTTGATTTAATTGTCTTCAAAATGTAGGCAGTATAAGGCAAGGCAATATGTGTGTGTTTATCATGGTAATACACATCACTCTTTTAGCTACAGCACGTTGAAATTTCCACCAGCTTTCATTCCCAACTGGACAAAGACCGTGATTTAGATTTAAGTTACTTGACAGTAAATAAAAATATTCTGCCCAGACAGATTTTGTTGCATATTGTGCAGAAAACCAACATTTATCCTTATTGCTAGTCCATAACAGATCAAATGTCATGTCTCAGAAAAGCTAACTTATATCGCATGGTAAAATTAATAAAAATAGTTAGAAAAAAACTAAATGATAACAGTTAACTCTACTGTTACCAGATTATCGAAAATAATTTGAGTAAAGTAAAGTAAAAAATATAATATACATTGTTGAGCAACAAAGATTAGAAATGTCCACAAACGGTTTGTTTACATTTGAAAGGCCGTGTCAGATGTGAAGTGCTTATTGGAAACGTGCATAATTTTCAAACTTCCTCTTATTCTATTACCTAGTGTGATATATCATTGGAAAGAGGAGATTTTGAACTATATAAAGGAGCAATAAAATAGAAATTGATTTTTTAGTCGAATTTTGCCTTCCCGGTCCCCTTAAAGCATTTAATTTCGCATATTCCCTTTATGCTCTGATTAGTATTAGGTTTTGACTTATATTACATTTTATGTACTTTAATGAAAGCTCTAGTACTCTTTAACTTATCAAATATTTTCTTACTACGATCTTCAATTTATACGTTGTATATTCGTAAATGCGCCGACCAACCGGTATAGTGGTTAAGGTGTTAGCCTCTAGATCGGAAGGTCCCCGGTTCGAATCCGGGTTCGGGCATGGATGTTTGTAAGCGTATACCAGCTTAGGTGTTGCTTCGTCATCTGAACATGGTTCATGGTGTTTGGGGCAATGATGGCCCTCCCACTGGGTGCTCCTTCACAAATGGCCATCACTTCCGGCCTTGTAGTGGCCAATGACTTCGGTCAAAATGTGCCCGCCATTAGAAAAAAAAATATTCGTAATTGCGAATTATATACTTATTCTTTTATACGAATAATTTCTTTTGTACGTCTCTTTTGTTTTTTCTTCCTCACTCGTTGTGTTGTTTGTCTTATGTTTGACTCAGCTTGGCCAAATAAGGCCCTTGTATCATAAAAACCAAACACAACCAACCAACCTTCGATATTTCAAACACAGTTGATGCTATTTAAAGGGTTTGTTTTGCTACATACTAAAATGAATTACCTTATTCAGAGCAGTGTAGTACAACAATTTTAAGCCTGATCTATAAATCATCTTTTTTTTGCAATTGAAGAAAGTATACTCCTTCGTTTTCAAAACTAGTTTATTAAAAATATTTTTGAAGTCATAAATTCATAATTTTTTATGAATTTATAAAAAAGGGATGTTGTTATAGACCATCGGTTTCTTGTCTTGAGACCCACATGTATCCAAAGAGAAACGTACCACGGTGCTTAGGGACACCCGTAGAAATTAAAAGAATAGTGAGTGCAAAACTTAACTACCAATATGCTAGTTTCTTTGTATCCCAATTTCATAAATCTCTAAGTTAGTGGTTCCTAAGGAGTGGTTGAAAGCAATATTTTAATGTATGTATACATGTATGTATACACGATAGATAACGTTCTTGAAGAATACTTGTAAAAAAGACATTATATCTATGAAAAAAAAGAAGATTGGGGTTCCAAATCTAATAAATCATTAAAAATAATTTAAAAAAAATATCGTTTTAAACTTATAATTTTATTTAAACAAAATATACATGGTAATAATTTATAATGAAAATGTATTGAAGTAAATTTGCATCTGAGATGAAAACAATTCTTCATGAATAAAAGAAAAAAAAATCTATTAATGCATAACAAGATTTTATTCACTTTCACTTTCTGACAATGAACTGCGTTTACGTTTACGTACGACTGAGATATCACTGCTATCACTAGAAATATTGTGGACATCGTTTTCTACCTCTATTAAAGGAAACCCGTAAGGAAAAACACAAAGGTCTTATTATTCATTTTACATAACCTATTTGTTTGGGATGATTAAGCATATATTTTAAAGCAATCTATATAAATAAGAATGGAGTGTTTGTTTGTACATTCAATATTTTCGACCCATTTCAAGTTTTCTATCCGTTTTGGACCCTTCTGATGCCGAATCCGCCATTTTCTCGTTTGGTGTCTGTCTGTCTGTCTGTCTGTCTGTCTGTCTGTATGTTGTGCCCTATACACGTCCACACGGTTTAAGATATTTTCATGGAAATTTGCATGCAGTGAGTACTTATCTTCATTTAGAGAGTGGCATTGGTTGCGAAAGTCTGTCTGTCCGTCTTTCTGTTCTATGCTCGATTTTGTGTATGTGTGTTTGTGTAGACATCACATGAATTGTATTCCAGATATTTGATTGCAGTGTAATTTATTTTATACATTATCTATTAGTTTAGTGAATGCAATATTAAACATTTCTTTATTGTTATATTTAGGTGAGTTTCATGCTAAAACACCTGAGTAAGTTTACTTAAATCAACCATAATTTGGTAGTTTTGGAAAAATTGGAATGTCTATTGAATATTACGATTACTTCGATTGCTTTACCAGTACTGCTAAAAAAGTAATTATTCTTCAAAAAATTATTTTTTTTTATGGAATTTCATCTCTGATACTTCATTTATTTCGAGTCTTATTTTTATTCTTTGCGCAATGAAAACGATTTCCGAATATTTGGGACAGACGATATTTTTCAACGAAACGAGAATGAACAAGATCGCGCGAGCAGTGATATTTTCTGGTTCTTTCGCTCTGAATTAATTTCACGTTTCTAAATTTTGTACACTTTTAGTTGTAAGTTGTGGCAACTGTGCGAGATCAAGAGATAAAATTGAATCACAAATTAATATCTTTAGAACAATTTTTTGCGACATCTTTTATTTTGTTTTATTTTGCTGTTTCCTGTTTTAAATACTTATTATTTTAATAAATGTGTTTTCCTTCTCATCACACGCAACAGCACCACAAAGTATTAGACTTAAAAATGTTGGGTAAGTTAGTATAAATTTTCAGTAAATTTTAAGTGTAGTTATGCCATTATTGAAAGAATAATGCCATTATTGAAAGAATAATGCCATTATTGAAAGAATAATGCCGTTAAAGAATAATGCCGTTATTGAAAGAATAATGCCGTTATTGAAAGAATAATTGGCGTTATTGAAAAAATAATAATGTTTAAAAATCCCGAACTAGAACTTTTCAAACATTAAAAAATTCGTTGTCACAATGTCGCATACCGGAGGCAAGAGTGCCACAAGTAAAAAAATATTGTTTTGTTGACTATGAGTGCGAGAGCACTCGCCGTAAATCGTAATTTTAATTAATTGAGTTGAACATGAAAAGAACTTAAGAAAGGGAATTCCAAATCTTCCTATAAATCGTCTTTTATAGTAGTAACCTTAGTATCACCTTTCGTCATTTTGTAGCTTTGTCATACAGCAATTGTGCGATGTATGTGAAATGTATTACATGAATGGATATGCATGTGTAGGATTTGTGTCCAAAGTAAGTTGTAGAAAATATAAAGATGGCGAAAGGTGTTAAAATAAATTTTTATTCTACAAAAAACTTAAGTCATTATATATTTTGATTATCTCTTCAATCTAGAGTAAACCAATTCAAACCGAGTAAGGTCGGGTATTTTGCTAGTAATCAATAAAAAAATAATTTTTATTTAGAATCATATTTTCTATTAAGATTTTAATATTTTTTAAGTCGATATATATATATATATATATATATATATATATATACACACTTTTTTATAAACTCCTCTCAATTTTCATTATTTTTGTACAAAATAAATTTCTACAAATCGTTATAGTATATGCAAAAGATCTAGGGAGAGATTTTCTAAAATTTATTTACGAGTTTTCATTAAAAAAAAATATTTTACTCATTATACGTTCAATTTTTATAAAAATTTCCAATTTTTTAAGTTTATTAATTTTTATAAATTTTTCTGAACTATTTATAGAAAAAGCTCTCCCTGTGTCTGTTAAACAGTTATTCAAGATCTAAAAATAAAAAACAGTTTAACTCTAAGTGCATTTATCAAAAAGCCTTAGTACTTTGAACTTCAGCAAAATTGCAAAAATCTGATTTTGAGATAATTGCATTTTAAGTATAAAATACAACTTACCTTTTGCGAGTACAATTTTTTTTAGTAATTTATATTAAGACTCTTATTAAAGCAAGAGTTTTTACATAAAACTCGTATATATTTTTTTAAAGCTAGTTTTATCTCTGATGACAACTGAGGGATTTTTAATAATTCGCTGAAAAATTATACATTTCTTGTTTAATAAATTGAAATAAAATATTTTATTGAATCAGTACTATTTTAAAATAAACCAGCACTGTATGTAACACATTTTTTTCCAACAGCTATTTTTTTCTGTAAATGAGCATTTTCTATAGTGATACGTATGAGACGAAATTTAGCGCTTTTTTTTCAATGTGTCTCCTTCAGTGGTGTCACCATATATATATATATATATATATATATATATATATATATATATATATATATATATATATATATATATATATATATATATATATATATATATATATATATATATATATATATATATATATATATATATATATATATATATATATATATATATATATAAAGAGAGAGAGAGATATTTTGATCTCATTAATATTAGAATTTTGCAATTTAAGAGCTTTTTTAGTTGAATTAATAAATAAGAATTCTCATATTTACAGAATGTTTCATAATTCGAGTTTTTCTGCTTTAAAACTTTAAAGCTGTCATCAATAACCCCTAAACTTTAACGTTCAATAATCCTTAAAACCATTGACCTGAATATTTTATACTCCCGATTTTAAATGAAACAAAAAAATATCATTGATCCTATGCAGTTAAAGATCTCAACTGGTCCACGAAAAATTTTAACTTTCAACAGTGTTCTATAATTGGAATTTCTAAAGGGAAAGATCCGAGTACAGCACAATATAATTCTGAAACACGATCAGATGACGAGGTCAACACCTGAGATGGCATCCATGCTTTAAATTTCCACACGTCCAAGGTAAAGACACGTGAGGTCACAGCAGATGTAACAGCCTTAACGTGTACCAGCTGAGCGTTCACGTATTCACGTGCGCGTAGCTTCACGTACACGATGGTCTTTTGTTGGACCGAGTACCGAAGACGCAACCTTTTGGTTGATAATCGGCAACACTACCAACTGAACGAACCCGGTCCTCCTGAAAGGTTTTGGAACCACTGCCCGAATGCCCTGGATATAAATCGAATCGCATCTTATATCAGTTGCAAACAAATGCTTGCCTAAGAAACAAGTGACCTAAAATACTTCCTTTGGTAGGAAACAAGATTGAAATTCTATAACTGTTTTTGTTGAATATATAATTGACCTATGTACTCGTTTGTTACTAATTACGTGAAAGATTCGATTCTTTTCGACGTGATGGGAAGAAAAAAAAAAGGTTTACAATTCCTGGCTCTGAACCCTTTTATCGGTAGCGCTTCAAACAAGGGTTTTGCATTGGGAATTACGAGGTGCGTCTAGGCCTAGAAGAAGAGTGTCAATACAAATATCATACAAATACAAACACCGGAATATCGCAATTCTAAATTGCAATACCTGCTTTATATAATACAGGGTGTCCATAAAAGAATGTCCCAGTTGCAATGGTATATTATAACAGTATAATTTAGACTATTTACAGCAAATCATGTATCAAATTGAAGATTAACTCACCTAGTTTTTCTTACAAATGTTCAATATGTGCATCTTAAGTTATACGACACACATCCAACCTAAAGTCCAATTCTTCCCACACTTTGGTTAACAAGTCAAGTCCGGAGTAATAGCATCTTCAATTCTGTATCTTAACTCTGGCAAATCATTAGGTAGCGGCGGAACGTAGACACGTAAATATTTTATAAATCCCAAAAGGAAAAAAAATCGCATGGCATTATGTCAGGTGAACGTGGAGGCCAGCGAAAAAGAGCTCTGTCGTCTCAACCATTACGACCTATCCAACGGTCAGGGACTTCGACGTTTAACCATTCTCTTACAAAGAGATTCCAATGGGGAGGGGCTCCATCCTGTTACCAAATAAAGTTTACAGGTTCGCCCTTTATTAACTGGGGAAAGAGCCATTCTTTCAACATATCCAGATAAGCTACCCCTGTTACGGTAAGAATTGGACTTAGGGTTGGATGTGTGCCGTATAACTAGAGGTGCATATATTGAACATTTGTAAGAAAAACTAGGTGAGTTTACCTTCAATTTGATAGATGATTTGTTGTAAATAGTTTAAATTAAAATGTTATAATGTACCATTGAAACTGGTACATTATAACATTTTATATGACATATAACATTTATACATATAACATTTATACATACAACATTTATACATATAACATTTATACATATAACATTTTATATACTGGTACATATAACATTTTATACTGACATTCTTTTATGGATACCCTGTATAACGCGTAATTAATGTGGTGCAATATAATGTGTAATTAGATTAAATTTTCCTCTTTGAAGGTCTTCGGTAGCCTGGTTTTAAGAGCAGTAGATTAGCTTCGGAGATTTACGAGTTCGAAAATAAGTCTAACCAAAGACCATCGTGTACACAAGAGCTCGTGCACTTTAAATCTTTTTGACTTCCAATGTCTTCACGTTTTCGCGGAACTTTAGAGAATGGGATGAAGGCTCAGATGATGACCTCGTCATATGACCGTAGTTCAAAATTACCTGGTGTCGTCCTAGATCTTTCCTTTGGGGATTGATCCCGGACCGTTGTCAATAACCTGTTGTGTTGCACAAGTGTTAATTAATTACCATTCTTTGAAAATTCGTTTTAAATTGCGAGAGTATTAATTTAGTGATGCGATTTGTGATCAAATATGAATTGATGAAATTTGAAATGTAAATATTTCTAGATAAGTAGGTAGTTGAATTAACATTGCACAGGAGCAACACAACGGGCTATTGGCTACACGACAATCCGGGATCTTAGGACAACACCTCGCAATTTTGAACCACGGTCAGTGAACGATACATATTTGTAGATATTTTATGGTGAAAAGTAAACAAGATACGAAAACTGAAGAATGCTTTCGATATATTAATTTGACAGTAGTAGTACATTTGAAAAACTCTAGCAAAATGCCGTTTTATATTTTTATTGATTTTATTTCACTTGGTCGTATGAAATGTGCATATCGATGCTTAAAACCTCATTTAAATAAGGGTCGAAATGCGATTAACGACACTACCACCAACAGATATCAGCAATTAAGAAACTTAAGCATAGATCCCATGCGTGGGGGGGGGGTAGTTTATTGTTATTGTCTGGTATGATTTAATGAGGCACTGAGAAACCTGGAAGATAGAAATTAGCTCAGGAAAGAAATTCACAGATCGAAAATAGATTATACACAGTCTAGTCAAATAACCAATCACAAGAGGCAGGTGGCAGCACATTGCAGTGGAGTGTATATAAAGGATGTCCTAGGGCATCGGAAAGCATTTCAATCGTTGGCGTAATGCAGAAACGTTAGGATTTATCCGATGTCCAAAAGGGCATGATTATTGGCTTTCGGACCAAGGGTGGAAGCATTTCGGTAACGGCTAATTTTGTGAACTGTTCGCGTGCCGCCGTGGTGAAAGTATACCGTGCATAGCAATATGGCACTATCCAAAATCAGCGGCACATGTGGTGCACCACGGGCTATAGATGACAGAGGCAAACGAAGGCTACGGAGATGCGTTCGGGCGAATAGACGTGCAACTGACCGCCCAGATGAACCAAAGGGCTACCAAGAGTGTATCCTCAACAACGGTTCAGCGAACGTTGCTGCGCATGGGCCTCCGCAGCAGACGCCTGGTTAATGCACCTATGCTGACTGCTGTTCATCGGCGACGAAGGCTGGAATTTGCACGCCAGTACCGCAACTGGACGTCTACAGAGTGGCGACAGGTGGCTTTTTCCGATGAATCCCGTTTTATGCTCCATCGGACAGATGGACGTTGGCGTATACGGCGTGAAACGTCTGAAAGTAAACACCTTTCAACAACTGCCATGGATCCTCAACCGCGTAATCTAGCGCAGCTGCCAAGGCACTGGAGTCGGCATGGCTCAACATCCCAGTGAACACCTTCAGAAACCTAATTGACTCTCTTCCTGCACGTTACGCAGCGGTCCGCTCTGCCAAAGGTGGTTATGCTGGCTTTTGACAGGTGGTCACATTAATGTGACTGGACTGTATATAAAAAAAGGTGGAATCGCCTCGAAGAAGTGAATTAGATGAAATTGAAGATGTTCAGAATCAAACTAGGGTAACTTCGATTGAAATGTAAACTTTTTACCACGGACTTTATTGGGTAGACAGGTATTTTAATTAACGTAGCATTGGAGAACACAGCGGGCTATTGGTGACTGTCCGGGATGAAGGATTCATTGGAAATAAGAATTAACACCAGTAAGATTCCATTTGAAAAATATCAATGAAATGCCATTTGGGATTTTTGATTGATTTCATTTCACTTGGTAATTAATTTGGTAATTTTTTTGTTAACGTCGTACTAGAGCAACACAACGGGTTTTTGACGACGGTCCGGGATCAGTCCCTTAAGGGAAAGATCCGAGGACAACACCTCGTAATTTTGAACCACGGTCAGATGACGAAGCAACACCTGATCTGCTCTCAACACCCCACTCTCCAAACATCCACGCCAACCCAATGTGAGGACTTTCGTCCACGACAGATTTAAGGTGCACCAGCCGCCTCTACACCATACGCTTACAAACATCCATGCCCGGAACCGGATTCGAACCAGGAACCTTCCGATCTAGAGGCTCGATACCTCTAATACTTTAACCTCTATACCGGTTGGTCGGCAATTTCACTTGGATATATGAAATGTGCATTTCGATGCTTATAGCCATTGTAAACTCATTTAAAGAAGGAGCTAAATACGAATAACGACACTATCATCAGCAATTATCTTGTCATTAGCAAAACGGAACCTTGATGCACGAGATATCGCGTCATATCAAGTAAACTGACCAGACTTTGATCTTTGATAATATCTGGTTCAGTCATAAACAAATCTGACCACATCTGCAAAGACAAGGTACCTTGTCATCCAAAAAAACTAACCACATCTTAAAGGACAAGATACCTCGTCATCCGAAAAAACTGATCACATCTTGAAGGACACGCTACCTCCGAAACCATCCGAAAAAACTGATCACATCTTAAAGGACAAGGTACCTCGTCATCCGAAAAAAACTGACCACTTCTTGAAGGAAAAGATACTTTGTCATCCGAAAAAACTGACCACATCTTGAAGGACACGCTACCTCCGAAACCATCCGAAAAAACTGATCACATCTTAAAGGACAAGGTACCTCGTCACCCGAAAAAAACTGACCACTTCTTGAAGGACAGGATACTTTGTCATCCGAAAAAACTGACCACATCTTGAAGGACACGCTACCTCCGAAACCATCCGAAAAAACTGATCACATCTTAAAGGACAAGGTACCTCGTCACCCGAAAAAAACTAACCACATCTTAAAGGACAAGATACCTCGTCATCCGAAAAAACTGATCACATCTTGAAGGACACGCTACCTCCGAAACCATCCGAAAAAACTGATCACATCTTAAAGGACAAGGTACCTCGTCACCCGAAAAAAACTGACCACTTCTTGAAGGACAGGATACTTTGTCATCCGAAAAAACTGACCACATCTTGAAGGACACGCTACCTCCGAAACCATCCGAAAAAACTGATCACATCTTAAAGGACAAGGTACCTCGTCACCCGAAAAAAACTGACCACTTCTTGAAGGACAGGATACTTTGTCATCCGAAAAAACTGACCACATCTTGAAGGACACGCTACCTCCGAAACCATCCGAAAAAACTGATCACATCTTAAAAGACAAGATACCTCGTCATCCGAAAAAAACTGACCACTTCTTGAAGGACAAGATACTTTGTCCATCCGAAAAAACTGATTACATCTTGAAGGACACGCTACCTCCGAAACCATCCGAAAAAACTGACCACATCTTGTTCTCACCATCATCAAAAAGTCGTCCGGCAATATCTTGACGACGATATATCTCGTCGTTTGCAAAATTGGTCGGATCTTGATGGGTGAGATATCTGGTTCAAACCACTTGGAGGGTTAAGAAACCTTTCCACAAATTCTTGTTTATTGTTATTTCATGGGTATTATTTTTGTATTTAATTGTTTCAAGTAGTATTTTGTTTGACAAATCATTCCCCCATAACTAACTAGACCCTAAACAAAGGCAGCTCTGTACCGATGGCACCAACCACCCTAGCTGTCATCGAGTCTTCATGGAGGACCCCGTCGTAAATTAATGTCGCGATATGTAATGTCAGAGGGACAAGACAAAGAACTCCTCTCATCCACCCCAGTGGAAGATCGGATCTGTCGACAAGCGGGCACATGTCAGCTATTGACGCGAGCTCAAGAGACGAGGTTCAGAGTTACGGAATGGGCCGGCTTATCAGGTGATAAGTGGGGTTGAAATAAACGTTAACAGAGTGCTTCCAAGAAGAGAGAGAGAGTTCGGGTAGATTAAGGAACTGGGCTCTTCTTCTTGCGTGCCCGTCTTGGAGGTTTTTTCGCCGTTTTCACCGCGCTCCTATGTGTTTACTGATGTGTCGACTCGCTTGGAATTGACGAAATAAATGGTTTGGGGAACGGTTTCTGGAAAGCGTGGTGATTATGGTATCTGGGGACGGTGGATGGTTGGTGGTTATCGGAACTGGTTATCGCTTGGAAAAGGGAGGTGGCGGGGAATTGAATGAGAAAATTGCCATCTTCGTGCGCTATCATCCCTCAGCAAATAAGTTGGCACAAGGGCAATTTTTTTTACGGTTTCGCAGTAGCCGATGAAACGAATTAAGTGGGACGGCCAACACGTGAGTCCGTAAGCACCGGGTCTTGGAAATATGATTTAATGCCGCGTAATTCCAACAAGGAATGTATGTGAAATGGTTTTCAATTCAGGAGACGACTGACTGGTTGTGAGAACTGTTAAAAAGGACATTTCATGAATATATTGACAGATGCGTATTCATGTATTTGAATTTTTATAATTTAACCCTCTTGGTGAATGTTTTGAAGAGGTATTTCATCTGGATGGACGAGATACCTCGTCGGTTACCAATATTTGTCAGTGATAGACGAGCTATTTCGTTGAAGCCACTTGGAGAGCTGACTGCAACAGCAGTTTTCAATGTTGCATGCATAATTGAGGTTGGGTATAGTTAGGTTGGATTTAATGGAGGAAAGGCCATACTGGCAAAGCTGTACCAAACAACGTCAATTAAATGAACATACACTCAGGGTAAGTTTTACTGCCACAGAAGAGAGAAATGTATCCAGGGAGGAATAGTACCTCCGCCGTCTATAATTAACTCGTTACTAGGGCATAACTAAGGTATTATATATGTTAGCATCTTTCATGTTCTGTTGAGAAAAGTTAAATATAATAAGGTAATATCATAAGCCCAATCATGAGCATCAGCTTATTTAAGAATAGATAATGAAGATTTAATGCTATTTATCTTGGTACTGTTAATGTGTTTTGATTTCACTAGTTCTTTTTCCCTCTTTTATAATTAGCCGTTTTAAATATTTCTTGAGACCAAAGATAGTCTTTTGAATTTTTTTATTTTCAAGGTAATATTATTGTACGACTTTTGTTACTTTTTTGCATTACTGTATTTTGCAATTTATTATTTGATTTCAAAGAATTTTTTTTAATCTATTGCAATTCATCATGTAGGATTTTCTTGTTGAGATAATCGCCTGTCAGCGCTGTGTTCGATCATGAAAGATAGCTTTCCAGTTTTTGAAACTGAAATATTGATCCAAGTATTTCTGTTCCTGCATCATCCTCGTATTAGTTATTTAAAACAATACAATGACATCTGTCGCTTTGTTAGTTTTTTTTAGTTACCTTTTTAAATAGGTGCAGTAAATGAGAACAAAAATCACTACTGAAGAAACACGCAAATTCATCTTTCCAACTGTCGCTTTAAAAATCGGAGCTCATTTAAAAGCAAAGCCAATAATCAGAATCTTTATCCAAACCACTTTTAAGAATGTTGTTTTTGTCACACGTAAGAGAAATTCGTATTTCTAAGTTGTATTTTTACACGCCAATCGACAAATGAATCGTTATTTAAATGATACCAAACGGTACAAAAGGATGGTAAATAGACGGAAAGCGAAAAACCGTTTATAAAAACCTCGTAATCGTCATTTTAATCAGTTCAATACCCCCTCTATTTAGGTTTAAATTCAAACACAGGTAAATGGAAAACGTGTTTCCACTTAATTTTTCTTGTTAATTAGTATTTAAATTTGCAAGAAGTTTGAGACTTCTGTACTACAGTTGGATTAGTTTCAGTCTGTTTAAACTTAAATATAATTCTAAAGATGATCATATGGAAACGATTAAATTTGTAATAATGCTCATATCAAAAGATGATGTTATGACGATGAATACAAGTAAAAATGATGCTTTTTTTTAACTAGATGCTATAAACTTATTTCATATAGTATATTTAATGCGATCTTGAATGATAAACTTCTGTGTAGAAGCGCATCAGAGTGAAATAGTGCTTACCACATACTTACGTATTTCAATTCGAAATGAGCTAAGGATTTAGCTGGGAAGGAACGAAGTAGATAATGAACTTATATCACTCATTTATTGTATGAATTAGTGAAATTCTGGGCATTATATTCCTTCCAATGCGGTCATTATTATTAGGAGAAATATCCTTTTATTTAAAACGCACCAGGTCATTACAGTCACAAATCCATCAGTCATTGATTTCTGTAATGAAGAATTTCATTAAAGTGGCCAGGTCTTCCGGACAGTTTTAGTAAAATGCAGTTTCTTAGCGTAAATCAAGCATTTTAAAACTCGGCGACAAAATTGACGAATAAATCAAGAAATAGTCGATTTTATGGTGCATACATATTATATTAACCTTCCTTTGCTTCCATACGACAATTTACAAAACGTATATTTCTGTGCCACGTACGTTAAACATTTACAGAGATATTGCACCGAATCATATATATATATATATATATATATATATATATATATATATATATATATATATATATATATATATATATATATATATATATGTATGTATGTATGTATGTATGTATGTATGTATGTATGTATGTATGTATGTATGTATGTATGTATGTATGTATGTATGTATGTATGTATGTATGTATGTATGTATGTATGTATGTATGTATGTATGTATGTATGTATGTATGTATGTATGTATGTATGTATGTATGTATGTATATATATATATATATATATATATATATATATATATATATATATATATATATATATATATATATATATAGTGGATTCTGTGGGCTACCGTTAGAGCCTCCAAACGGTATTGAAGAGATATCTCGTCCATCAAGAGATATGACCTTATGACCAGCTTTGCTAACCCTAGATATGTATATCGTGATTTGACTCGTATCGTCAAAATATTACCTATTTTCTTATGATGAAGAATCAAGATCTGGTCAATTTTCTTCTATTGTCGCTGACATCTCGTGGTATTGACAATTTTTTGATGATGACGAGATCAAGATCTGGTCAATTTTCTTCCAATGTCGCTGACATCTCGTCCGTCAAGATTTGCTTAGTTTTGCTAATGACGAGATACTTTGTCGAGACCACCATCAGAAGGGTTAATGGAAACATTTAGATTTTGCAATTCATATTCAGTGAGGACCAAAATCACGCCAATAAAAGAAAGGAAAAGCAACGACAAAAAATATCATGAACGAACTTTCAACTACGACACAATCCCATGCAATTTATTTACGTCTACATCAGAAGCAATGACAGCTCAATGATACAGGAGAGGGGGGAAAATCTATTATATTACATATCTCTCCAGTGTGGCAAGAGCACCACCTTTTAGCTGAAAAAACATCAAGTAATTGGTGTCTTTCCTTTCATCCATAATCAATTCGCCAAATGGAGGGGGAAAAAAATGAACTACGGAGCATTATCAATTCTATTGGTTCTGGTCGGGTCCTTCCTATAACAACTTGGGGAGAGGCCTTATAAATCTTACTTTAGTTGCAGATGACATGTCCCAGAGAGTGTCGGTTTTTTTATTGTCACAGAGCTATGCTGACAGTACGTCTTTGCGTTTTTTTTAAGCCACGGCGAGCCGAAATTTGTTGTCTTCAGCACTTGCTAATCAAGCGTTTTGTATGCGGTGCCCATGTCAGAGGACTATAAGTTTATGAGCGCTTGCCGCAATATGTTCGGATTATTTGGGGCTCTCTCTCCCCTTCTCGTTTTTATGGGCCCTCTGACCTTGGAGGCTGTCGGGGAATCTGTCTTTGAGGTTCCTACCGCGTCGACATGTTCCTACGGCATCGGTTTTTCATTTATGAGATTTGCTGTCGAATGCTCAGAGCACCGGTCTGACACGAGGCTAGAAAAGATCTATAACAGTATGCGAAGGACGTTCTTGAAAACTCCACCTGAATTTGCTCAAAATCCATTCCCAGTTTTCTAAGGCTAATATCAAAACTTGGTGCACCGGTTTGATGCTAGATTCAGAAAACCTACAAAACACATTGCGACAGATGTTCTTCAAAAACTCCGTTGAGTTCGCTTAAAATCCAAAGTTTTAATGCGTGTGCTGATTTATCCGCGTTTATTTTAAAGCTTACTGCATTCGTCAGACAAGACACAGAAAAGACTTATGAATGCAAAGAACGCTCCTCAAAACTTCCATCGAATTTGCTTAAAATCTAAACCTTTTATGAGTATGCTAATTTCCCGCTTGAATTTTAAAGCTTAATGTATCGATCCGACAATAGGTAGAAAAGTCTTATAGATCCATGCAAAGAAAGTTCTTAAAAACTCCACTTGAATTTGCTTTAAACCTTTTGACTACGGTTATAAATATAAAACTGACGTGATTCGTATAACTTCCAAAGTGCAACTGCTGTACCGGCCGTAGTATAAATTCTTTATTGGCGTGAATATTATAACTTTCAAGGTACAGCTGCTGTTCCCCCCCCTAGCCGTAGTCTAAATACTCTTTCTTGGCAAGATTCTTATAACTTTCAAAGTACAACTGCTGAACTAGCCGTAGTATAAATTCTTTATTGGAGTGATTCTTAGAACTTTCAAGGTACAACTGTTGTACTAGCAGTAGTCTAAAATCTTTCTTGGCGTGATTCCTATAACTTCCAAGGTACAACTGCGGTACCGGCAGTAGTCTAAAGGTTAATTCAAACCTCTTAAGGTAGGTGTACCGGTAATATACAAGAGAAATTTGCAACATTAGCGTGAACCACATCATTAGTTTTTTGATAGGGAATCTTTACAAATTGATTTAGTTGTCAGCAAAATATTTTTTTCTTATTCTGTTTGCTAGATATAGTTAATTTGTTACATTTTTTATAAAAAAATAAAAAGGTTCTGATAGCTGATATTGCATTATTAAAAGACACTTGAAATTTTAAAAATTCCAGTTTTAGACACTCTTTTGTACCAGTAATAGACAGGGTCTATTTTATTGGAAAAACTATAGCAAAAACTTTACAGAACTATAACGTAATCAGAAATTATTTGTTCTCCATCAGCACTCAGTGTTGAAGAAGTCCCTTGTTTCGGTGTAGTGGCGATTTCCTCTTAACTTTATACATTAAGGTTATTCGTAACACACCGCGTTTTTATAACAGCAGTCGCTATTGGGACAATATGATTGACATAACTAATAGTTTTCAACATATTTTCTTCAGGATGTTTCCAGATTTTTAATGACTTCGAACCCATGGTGCTCATCTGAAAATAAACAAATAAATAAATAGTTATAATTATACCTTTAATTGTCTGCAAAAAACAACCATTATGTAAATTATATAAACAGAACAGTAGAAAGAGAAAAAAAAAGAGTAATTTTTATCCAGTATTAGACAGGCTGATGTATCAGAAATAGACACGCATGTCTATTACAAGTTACTTTGATAAGAATGAAATAAAACTTCCAGATTGATTCTTGATAAATTACTAAACCCTCATAGAGGCATAGATTAAAGGAAAATGAAAGTAATGAAATGATTAAGTATTAGACATGAGTGTCTACTGTCTATTACTAGTTTATAGCTGAAATGTGGTTCTAATAATAGACAACCATGTTTCGGGAACAACAGATTGTTTGATAACCCCTTAATAAAACACAAGAAACAAATTATATACAGTTTTTATCTAAGGAATTACCCAAGTGCTGTTTAATAAATTAAAATTATTCCAAATTATGAATAAAATTTCA